>JAHLJT010003656.1:71233135-71833135 GCA_031308135.1 Acheta domesticus | reverse complement strand
ACGTGAAACTCCTTAACATAACTACACATTCATGTGATTCACGATAAAACACACACAAAAAGTATTATTCTGAACTGACCTTGCACACAAAAACAGTATTGATCACGTTGAAACATAGAAAAATAAACGGTACATACATACAAATACACACCGATACACACGCTCATTACGTCACGTGTTAGCTGCAGCTAACTACTATATTCAATACATTTACACTTTTCAATTTTCTTCAATAATTTTGAATTGATAAATGCCGATTTAAAACATTAATTTTAATTTATTTATCTTTTTAATTAAAACATTATGTAGCTATTGATGAAATTCCGTCTTAACATTGAATGTCTGTTGTTACCAAACGTAGTAGTATGAGAAATTTACCTGTCAAAGGAGGATTATAAATTCAGGCATTGATTTCATTATTTCCTGTCGAGAGAGGTTCTACTTCCACGCTCAGTCACAATTTATCAATTATTTATTATTTCTTCAAAAATAACAATTATTTTTCTCATATAAACATTTTTAATTGGTTGTAAAGTGACCTAGAAATTTTTCATACAAAGTGTGAGGCAAAATCAATGTCTCAGAGAAAGGAGCAAGCTTTTGTAGTTGTGATATAGCAGTTCAAATGTTACAAATATGAAAGAACATGTGTTGATAAATTTAATTATTATGTAATTCACATGTTACTATGTGGTAGTGCATAAAACAGTTTTAATATATGATAAGGTCAACAGTCCATTTCTGAATTTTTGTCTTCATGTATGTATTACAGAATAAGATATATAATTTCAAGTTAATTCTTTATTATAGGTATTCATCATTTTCATCTTTACAAGAAATGGAGACATAAGCAATGGAAACAGATGGTGATTGGAGAGTAGCCCGAGAGGGCATTCAACTATTGTTGAACAACAAGATAACTGAAGCAGAACAACTTTTTGGTGATAGAAAGGACAATGTGCAGATGGCAGCTGGCTACTGTTTTGTGACTTTTATGGTACGATTGTTATTAGATCTGCCTTCACAAGATAATGATTTTGTTAAAATACATTTTGGTTTCCTGTGTAACAAAATATTTAATTTTTACTGATCAATTTCTTTCATTCATTCTACAGTTTTGTTTTTTTAAAAAAAGATGATGTCATCTGTCAAATAAGTTACTACATTATTCTGATATTTTGTTAAACGTTTCTATTCTCTATCCATATCACAAGTAAACATTGAAACATATTAAAATTATGTGTATTTGGGGAAAGTATTAAGGGTGCAGTGATTTTTTCCTTATAAAGGAAATAAATCACCTTTCTCACATTCCATTAAAATTGTGTTTTATGGAAAACATATTCGTGATTGTTCTAATCTCATGTGCAAATTGAACGTCATTATAGAGCGTGAAAGGCGAGAGCGTGATGTAAGTGCCTAATGTTACTTACATCATTGGCGAAAGAATTCCAATGGACGAAGTATTATAATTTATAATACACATGGTAAATTCAATCGAATAATTTAACTAATAGCTCGAATTTTTGTCAAAGAATAAAAATGTGACACGAGTGGCATTGCTTTTACGAAATTCTTAAACTAGCGTATAAGATGTAGAGTACTTTTTTCGTGAAAAAAAATTGAAATATTTCATTTCGTTTCCACTTTCAAACAATCCTAACAATTTTACAGTATGTGATCAAAGATTCAATGAGAAAGTCTGAATGGAAATGAAGGTTACTTCTGTTCGAACGAACGGTTTTCTATGTGTACATTTGCGTCCGATAAATTTAATGGCGTTATGTTAATTTTCTATGTTTGTCAATTTATTCAATAACATTCTATAAAATCATATGTTAACTTTTATTATCTTCCCTATTAAACATTAAATAGTATTGCAAAATTGAGGAAGCAAAGTATACTTTTGAGTTTTCGGAAACGGAAAGATACATTTCCTTCGGAGCCCAGCCTTTCTTCCATGACGTTTCATTTTCACTTGAAACAGTTCTTTTTCGTTCTCTACGTTAATAATCTCTTTAAATAAGTTCGTAATTCAATCGTCGTCAGTATTTTATCTCTGCGCTGCGGGAACTATAGTGTAATCTTATTTTAATTTGACTAGAATACATGTCGAGTCATTGATGTGGGCTAGTGTCAGGCACATAAGGGACTATTAACATATTCTTTTTTAAAGGGTTAAAGTGTTATTTTCTTTTTATTAATCACTGTCGGGTATGAACACAATATTGAATAGTTTGTGGTCTCAAATAATCATTTAGTTTGGCGAGTCGCGATAGAACATCCGTGCCGTCCAGGAAAAGATGACCTTGCAGACCAAGTTTTCAATCGATAAGAACAAATGCAATTTCGTGTCGATCATAGCAAATTAAAAACATGGGAATTTTCTATTTAATTACTTCAGTTTTGCTCAAGTCAATATATCTCTCTTGTACATCTGCTAGGTTTTACGTCTATTTAATTTAAATTCAGATGCAGGCAGCCCACAAAATTAGATCTGGTGCTGGAACATTTCTGCAACCTTCATGAATGTCACATAATGTGAAAGAAACAGTTTCTTATAATTCAAAGAGCTTCCGAAAGGATGAGATTTACGTAATAGTACAACATGAGTAAATCTTGATAAATGTTTGTCATTCATCACGCCTGGGAAGTGATAGTAATGTTTTTTAACAGAATCAAATAATGAACGGTAAATGTTGTAGTTGTCATTATGTAGACATATTATTGGGTTGAATGGAATTATTTTCATTAACAATTTTTGGGGAATATAATTATCATATGTCTTATAAAGTAAAATTTCTCGGCTCCAATAGGCTACAAATTAGAAACAGTGTTTATCATTGCTGGTGATTAGTTCCAATCCTTTCTGATAGCGATGGAATGAAGTCATGCGGAGCGAATTTATTTTGCCACCACTAGGTGCTAAAATAAATTATTGAGTTGCATGGATTTTGTTTAACTCGCCTTGTTGAGAAGCGTACGAAGCTATCTTTCATTTTAGAACAGACTCATTTACACGAAAAGATGAGCGATTCAGGCGACAAAATTGATACACACAATTGAGCAAGAGTGCTGGTTTGTGCTTGATGTAGAAGTGAAAATGCTAATACGGATTTTTTCTGGAAAAATCAACTTAGAATATGAATATGGATTGTGATAAAACGAACATTTGAGAAACGACTCGAGATGTTCTTATTTTGGTTTGGCCCTTCTAGCTATTATCAGCTCTTGGAATTAGTACAATACTATTTTTACAATGTACCGTTATACACATCTGTACTGCAGGTTGCCGCGAGGATATGCCCACCAATGACACGGCATTCGTCTAATGTCAGGGGCTTCAGAAGTTTTAGTGGAATCCCTTGCCAGTTGGGTTGTAATTCTGTAGTTCTGGACATAGGACCCAGAGAAGTGTATTCTCATCTTATCAATAATTATAGTAGTCTTTAATTCGAAGATTCTCATTCAGGATAACTTAACTTCGACATTGACACGACATAACTGACGTTATAAGGAAAAAATACATTTGGCAATTGTAGTTTCTTATTTTTATAAAGATGATCTTTTTCGTAGGATGTTGCAGAATTGTAATTTGTTATAGAGATCTATTTTAAACTTAATTTAGTTTAGATGTATGTTTGAACCATATTTTTCACATTGAAATAACCTTTGAAAATAGATTTTCAGATTTGTAAAGAATCAGCATTCTAATAACATTTATTTCGAATTTTTTGGACGATGACTACATTAAACATTATTATTTGCATTAATATTTGTTTTTAAATTGCCGTATATTGATATAGTTATTTATATCCCTTAAGTTAGTCAGTGAAAAACATTTTTATACAAGTTACGATTTATTTTATGTTGTTTATTTGCAGACCATTTTTACTTTCCCGTATACGTACGTACATACGGATTAATATGAGTATAGGGAAAGTTATGGAAGGCTGCGCGAAAAACGGCGAATTTGTGGCAGAAAATAATTCATTGCCGGACCCTGATAACGAAATAGTGCATAAACCCAATTGCTAAATTAAGAAAAAAAATCCCTTAACATGTGGTGTAGCCAGAATCCCTTGTTTGTGGGTAATTGATACCGAAAAACCAATTGAAAGCAAAATGTCCGTCCGTCTGTCTTTCTGTCTGTCTGTCTGTCTGTCCGTCTCTGTCGGGTGTATGTGAACAACACTAGCGCCTAAACAATGAGTACGATTTTTTCCAAATTGAAGAAACCCCTGCCCATCTGGCCTAAGTCGAAGCTCTCAGATTTTGAAAAACATTCTTCAAAATTTGGGAATACTTTACATGAAGCCCCCCAGACATCTTCAAAAATTTCTCAAAACGGCTCCAAATTTTTTCTTCCAATTGCATTCATTTTCCTCCAATTGCAAAATTGAAGAAAGAGATTTTTCCTTTAAATGAAATTTGTTTTTTTCGCGCAATATTGAATGCAGTTCGTGCAATTTAAAAAAAAATTACAAAAACAAGATTTTCTCAAAACTGGCTCCAAATGTTTTCTTTACACTTTTGGTTAGGATAGTGCCTAAGGTAGTCTGTAAGTTGACATAAAAGCCTTATTGCTTTATTCTTTTGTTTGTTTGTTTTTTTCAAAAATTACAATAATGTAATTTTATTGACTTGTCTCTCACGTCGTTAATATATACATTAGCGGATATTTGTTCACATTATTATATTTATGAGTACCTTTGCATTAAGTAATGTCATTTAAAGTTTTTCGAAAACTCAACAATTTTCTGTGAAAACTATCTCAAAATTCTGCATTTTCAGAAACGCTCAAACGTGATTTTTTTAAAAATGGCTCCAAAATTGTTTTCAAATTCTTCGAGTGCATAGTGCTAATTGCACTCTTTCATATGAGTAAAGTTAATTTTTGGCTATTCTTTTGTTTTTCAAAAATTACACAAATGTAACTTTTTAAAAAAATCTCTCACATCGTTAATATGCACCTTTTCAGCAATTTGTAAACACTATTGTATTTGTGAGTTAATGTGCTTCAAACGACTTCAAATGAAGTTTTTCAAAATCACAAAAGATTCCTGTGAAAAAGCTTCAATTTTCGCATTTGCAGTACCGCTTATACGCCATTTTCTTAAAAAAAGGGGCTCTAAAGGTTTCAAAGAAAGTTGCCATTTAAGAGAAAGTTTTACTGTTCTTTAATATTCTTAAAATAATATTTCCTTTCTACTAGTAAGGAACCGCAAAATTAAGAAAATGTCAACATATGTAGTGTTGGCGGTGACAGATGGCAGCTGACAAGAGTCTGTGTCAAGTCGGAATAATTAGCCGAGACCAAAGGAAATAGAAAACTAATACGGGAAAGTCTGTGCTATATTGTAGCACCACAAGTTACATTTATTTGGTATGCTATTCTACACATTGTAAATGGTGTTTTCTTTGTAAGGAAGCTCGAGCGATCTAATACATTCTATAATCTTTTTATAGAGTTTTAGCTATATGAAAAGAAAAAAACACTTCGCTCTAAAGAAAAAAAAAATGTTTACATTGTAACTAATGACCGGAATTTCATGCAGTAAAACTCTCTGAAACGTGCAAATCATGCATTAAAAATATCAAACCTTTATTGTGTAGCTTAAAAGTTTATTTTATTATTTTGGACATGATAGGTGAATGAAATATTATGATTTTAATGCTTTTATTATGATTATGTTTGTACATATTGTTTAAACAAACTATATTTGACATTTTAAATATTATTCGCACACAAAATTAGCATAAAAATACAAAAAAAGCAAAAAATAAATACAAAAATTTTAAAAATACAAATATACCTTCAGAAATAAAAAAATAATTATGTTACAGAAGAAATGTTCTTAATTGTGTTCTTTATAATTTACATCTATGTATATTTCCAACTTATTTTCTGAGAAATTATTATATCTTTTATCAACTAATATATTTCAGACGGCAAATATCATTCTACATTTACACTTGTCTCTGTGACGAACCTCACCCTGACGTAAGTTTGAACGCAGAAAAAACGCTCAAAAACTGCTTTCATTCTCTCTCGTATCTCGCACGGCAACATCTGTTCCGAGAAATTCGATGAATTTGAAACGCAGTGCAGCTTGCCACTAAGCTTCGTCCCAGGATGTATGATCAAATTAGTCTCGCGCATGCAATCTCGAATTGGTAAGCAGTGAAGACTAGCAAAACGGATATATGATCCGATTGGAAAGAGAGACATAGAGCATAGGGTTGGCTGAGCGGTCGCAACCTAGGGACGCGAACCTAGTCCGTGGTAACACCGCATATCCCTTCTGCAATAATTAGAATCAAGAGAGGTAATAAAGTTCATAGAGCAACAAAATGCGGAATTGACACATATTAAATGGCACTCGGGTTTCACAGACTACCCGAATGCACTGCTGGGTTATGTCTTAAAAACTTTTTTTCCTAAGTAAAATCTTCGAAAAAGATAAATTAAAAAAAAATGATAATATATAAATTAGATTTTAGGCAACGAAAACAATGTATCATGAAAAAAATCGTCCAGAAAAATTCCAAAATGTGCAATATTCGGGCAGCATTACCTAAAAGTGCAATATCGACCAGTAACTCCCAAAGCATGCAATTTAAAGCGTGCAGAATAAAACAAGTACTAAAATGTTCGTTTCATGATTCAAATTTCTGTCAAGATTTCATCCAATTTCAAGTGAGCAAAGAAAATATGCAGTTACACGGGAATGCGGTCTTTAATTATAACTCATTTTTCGTTTTAAATAGGCTCTTTGTAGAGAATTTTCACTTGTTTACCACTTCCCAACGACTCGCTTGCTGCGATTCGGTCGGTTGTGCAGTTTAACGCCGCCACCACCCCACGTTTCGCTCGCTGCAATTGGCTGAATGAGTGATGACGCCGATTAAAACTAGTGGTGCAGACTAGTGCAAACTAGGAACGCAGTGGTGCACAGACTTTCCCATTTTAATTTCCTATTTCCTCTAGTCTCCTATTCGGACTTGCCACATACTCTTGCCAGCTGCCATCTATCGCCCAAAGTACATTTTTTAAATTCTTAATTTTCCAGTTTCCTAATAGTAGAACGGAGATATTATTTTAAGATTATTAAAGAACAGTAAACATCGTCTCAAATGGCAATTTTCTTCCAAAAATTCTGAGCCGTTTTTAAGAAAAAGGCATTTCAGCACTACTGTAAATTCGAAATTTGAAGCTCTTTTTCAAAGAAATTTTTTTAGTTTTCGAAAAATATTAGTTGAAGAACTTTAACTCACAAATTCAATAGTGTTTACAAATTGCGGGAAATGTACATATTAACGGTGTGAGAGATCGTTGAAAAAATTACATTTGTGTAATTTTTGAAAAAACAAAGAAATCCCCCGAAATGAACTTTATGTCATATTAAAGAGTGCATTTAGCGTTGTCCGTTCGAAACGTTTGAAGAAAAAATTGGAGCCATTTATGAGAAAATGGCGTTTGGCCATTTCTGAAAATGCGAAATGTTGAGCTCGTTTTCAGCGAAAACTATTGAGTTTTCGAGAAACTTTATATGACATTATTTAAAGCACATGTACTCGTAAATAGAATAATGTAAACAAATCGTCGCTAATGTAAATACTGACGAGTGAGAGACAAGTATTTTTTTTGAAAAACAAACGAATAGAGAGATATGGCGATTATGTCATCTCATAGAGTACATTTAGCACTATCGCAACCAAAAGTTTAAAGAAAAAATTTGGAGCCGTTTTTGAGAAAATCTTGTTATTGTAATTTTCTAAAATTACACTATTGAACGCAATATTTTGCAAAGCAACTAATATATTTTAAAAAATGTACATGGCCTTGTTGAAAGAACTAATGTCTTTTGAAGAAAAAATCTCTATCTTCAATTGTCAGGGATTCTGGATACACCACGTGTTAGAGAAAAACGCCGTTTTATCGCGCAGTATTACGTAACTTTCTCTATACTACCTATACTACTCCGCATATACGTACGTATACGAGAAAATAACTTGGGTTGCTACAGAATGGCACAGACTTTGCCGTATTAGTTTTCTATTTCCTTTGTCTCAGCTACCTATTCGGAGTTGCCAGGTGCCATCTATCGCCGCCCAAAGTACATTTTTTAAAAATATTTTCTTATTGTTTCGGTTTCCTAATAGTAGAACAGAAATATTGTTTTAAGAATATTAAAGAACTGTAAAACATCGTCCTAAGTGGCAATTTTCTTTGAAAATTTTGGAGCCGTTTTTAAAAAAACAGCGTTTCAGCGCTACTGAAAATTGAAGCTATCGAAATTTGAAGCTCCTTTTCACAGAAAATGGTTTTAAAAAAATTGAAGGCATTTACGGGAAAAAGGGCGTTTGAGCGTTTCTGAAAATTCGAAATTTTGAGCTCGTTTTCACCGAAAACAGTTGAGTTTTCGAGAAACTTTGTGACATTATTTAAAGCACTTGTACTCATAAATATAATAATGTGGACAAATCGCCGCTAATGTAAATACTAACGACGCGACACGTCGCGACGTGAGAGATAAGTAAAAAATAATACATTTTTGTAATTTTTGAAAAAACCAAACATTAGAGCAATATGGCTTTTATGTCGTCTCATAGAATACATTAGGCACTATCCCTACCAAAAGTTTCAAGAAAAAATTTGGAGCAGAGGCAAGTTCATAAACAAAACAACATATAATAATCTCAAGTCAATATTCGTGTAAATTGATTTATGGCTCCCAGGCGGCAGATTCTAAAACAAGAGAAGGCCCTACTATTTCAATAAACACATTTATATATGATTGTTAACTAATAAATAAATAAAACATACTACAAGGAGAATGAAACTATCTTCTTAAATGATGCAATTAATAAATACAATTTATTTTGTTTAACGTTTTACAAGCTTTAAAATTGGTTGAAGCCCTTCTTTCCCAAAGTCGTGTATCAATTCTTCAGTGTCAGTAAAAAAAGACGGAAATCAGGAATTAATTACTTTCACACAAATAAAATATTTTATTGTGAAGGGCTAATGGGCTCCTTTCAAAAGTTTGAGGGGGACCATGGACCCTTGAACCCTCTGCACATGGCTTTGCTCATGAGGCGGGACTTCCTCGTGGAGTGTTTTGCTTTCAAGCTTTCAACACGAACATATGATTTCCATTTCTTTTTCGAGACTCCAACAGGATTGTACTATTTAAGAAGGTACAAGGTTATGTCTTAGACTTCAGGTAAGACGTTATAACTTCAAAGTTCGTCACATGACTTGTTAGTGCCTAAAACGGCTTCGGTGGTGTAAATATTATTGTACCGGACTGGTGCTTATACTCACGTTGAAACGTGATCGATGGCATGGATTTATAAGGGCGATAAAAGTCCTTCGTATGCCGTCCTTCGGAGAAATAATGCCGACGGTCCTTTGTTGAAGATTTACGGTATGTAAACAATCGTTAATGACGCTCCAGAGAAAAATTTAAATTGCCTGTTTCATCGCCCTAGTGATACCTTCTTTGCTAGATGACAAAGGGAGCGTAGAGAAATGTGTGTGTTCAGGTGGAAGAGCAGACCTGATGGACTGAGTCTCATATAAATAGGCATCATCGATTGATCAACTAGCACATAACGTCGCGAAAACTTACACGTGGCACAAAAATTCTCTAAACTATAATTTGTTCTCTATTCCTCTATGTCCAACCGGCTTGGGTGGTTCAGGGCATCAATTGGTAATACTGCAGTGCCTCTGTCCGGGAGGTCCTAGATTTTGAATCCGGACACGGCAGGATTTTCGACTCTGGCTACATAGGTCGAGTTCAGCCGTTGTCTGGAAGACGGCAGCGCTGACTGGTAGTTTTCCTGTGGTTTCTCCGATTAACATCAGGCGAATGCCGGAGCAGTACCCTAACAAACGAGCCACGGACCGTGCGCGATCTTTCCTTCCTCTTCCTTGACCTATCCATACCCCTTACATGCACAACACTACCACACATGTCGGGAGCTTAGAGCCTCCCCGGCCAGGACGGTATCCCGCTCGTCGGGGAAAAGCTCGAGATACGACGTGTAGGTCGGCGCCGGATTGCGCCATCAAGCTGGGAAAGATCACCACCACCTTCCGCGATAAAAAAACATGCACTACACATACGAGACTAATGACCTTGCAGTTGGACGGTGGCCGGAAACCCTAATTAATCAGTGTGTGTGTGTGTGTGTCGGTGCGTGCAGAACGCGCTGATGACGTTCGAAGAGGACAAGCTGCAGACGGCGCTGACGGCGCTGCGCGACGTGGAGCGGCGCTGCGCGGGCGGCGCGGGCTGGCTCAAGGCCTTCCGCGTGCGCGTCTTCGGCGCCGCCTCCTCGTCCTCAACGTCCTCTTCTTCCTCCACCGGCGGCGGCGCGGGCGGCGAGGCGCGCGAAGCGACGGCGACGGCGGCGGCGGCGGCGGCGGCGGGCGAGGCGGAGCGGCTGGAGCAGCAGGTCATCCTGGCCGACTCGCAGGTGGGGATGGCGAGAAAACATCCATGGTTTTAAAACATCCATGTGTTCGAGCGGAAACATGTGTTTTTCACAACATTGACACTGTATGTCGATGTTGTGTTTATAATATCGATTGAATAATATCAATGTAAGCAAAACATCGATATTGTAATATGGGTGTTTTGCTTTCGATGTTTTCTTCGGGTCGATATATTTGTTCACAAATATGAATATTTTCAAAAAAAACATTTCTAATTATACCAATCAAATTTTCCAGGGTTTGTGTGTATGTGAATGGATCGCTTACAATCAATAGCCATTCACTAAAGTCTGTTGTCGATCCCCAGACGGCCCGAGAAAGTTTGCTATATGCAACTTTTCTCTGTCTTATTACCTTTGAATTTCTCACCACAGAGCAGAAAGTTATGTAATGCTGCGCGATAAAACGGCGAACTTTCGGCAGGAAAACTCTTATTACAGGGCCCTGGTAACGAAAAAGTGGATAAATCCATTTGCTCAATTCAGAAAAAAATCCTTTAACACATGTAGTCAGAATCCAAGTTTTATGGGTCCTTCATATCGGAAATTGAATGACGGCAAAACGTCTGTCCGTCCGTCCATCTGTGAACAATGCTAGTGGCTAAACCGTGCAGACGTTTTTCTCCAAAATTGATATTCCCCAATCGATCTGGCTGATGTCGCGGCCCCTTGAATTTGAAACCGTTATTTTAATTTTTGGGGTTACTTTACATGAAGCCCCTGAGATATTTTCAAATATTTAAAAAAAAATGGTTTCATCGTTTTTGATTTCTTTTTTTGTTGGATAGTGTAAAGGTCGCTAAAGAGAATGGTGCATGTCTCATGTTGGTTGAAAACTCTAATTTTTCGAAAATTGTAAAAGTTCAAATTTTTTTCGGAGTCTTCCTAAAACTATAATTATGAAGATAGAGATTTTTCCTTTAATGGCATCTATTCCTTAAACATAGATATTGAAATAAGGTCATGTCCAATTTTTTAAAAAATGAGTACTTTTCGTGTAATTTTGAGTGAAAACACGGCCGAGAAAGTACGTGCTGTTTTCGTACCACTAGTTTCGATTCTATCTTTGTGTGGTAATATCGTTAAATTTCAGTTTGAAGCTTCACTACATAGAACATTGATTAGAAAATTAAGGAGACAGTCAAATTTAAGGCAGAATATATATTAAATTAACATTGACATGTTACATATCACATTAGAACCAGGCTATTTTACTTAGCTATTCTTCATCATATTTAACAATCGATTCTTTAAACGTCGATGTTTTCATCGATCTCCAAGACCTTCCATTGATGTATCGATGTTTAGCTAAAATCAGCCATCACTAGAGACCGGAAAAATATGTAATATTTATTGCCAAAATAGGTATACAAATATGTAATGAAAACAGTACGAATATGTATTAAATATATAAAATCGGATATAATATGTAATATTAAAATACTCTAATTATAAAACACATTTACGTAATGCGAATAAACATTCACATAATACATTTATAAAAATTCCTAAAGAAAAATAAAATAATAATACAAACGTTTTACAAATCATTTGGAGAGCACAAGTCGATGCACACTTTGCACCATTCAATTTTCCCGCCAATAGTTAAAGATTCATCTATTGTTATCCAGGACCGTAGTTTAGCAGCCAGACCAAGGTGTATAAGCGAGGTACACCTTGAGCCAGACTAGATGCAATAGAAACCATGGTGATAACTATGACCAGCAAACAATCACTGCAGCGTGCAACATTCTTATCAAAGTGTTACTCGTCAGCGAGCGCCTAAATTATTAGGAAGTTAAGGTAAAAGATCACGAAATGTGCCGACAATAATACTGTTCACACCTACATTTCACCAATAATGAAGGGAAATGCTGATTTTTTTGAAAATACTTTTTTACATAAAAAATACGTAGTAACAAAATTCAAGAAAATTGGTAGAATAAAGAAAATGTTTTGTGAAAATAGCAAAACATGTAAAATATGTAATACAATATTAAATATGTAACGCAAGAATGGATATTGTATTAGAAGAGCGACGATTCGCCAATATAATAATTTTGAGAACGCTAAGAAGAAAGGCAAAAAAATGTAATTATATAAAAATTCGGTTTCTATACTGCGATTTTTTTAACTGTGCCCCTGACAGGAATCAGCTGTTTCGCTGCCATCCAATCCGGAGCTTGCATGTCGCCACAGTGACGTCACTATAGTGACATTCAAGCTTCCGATTGGATGAAACCGTCAACAGCTGATTCCTATCAGGGGCACAGTTAAGAAAATCGCATTATAGCCATCACTCTCTCGCAGGTGCGCGCGAGCGAGGGAAGGAGGGAGGGGTAGGGGCTCGGGTGCGCTCTCCACGCGCTAGGTTGCGCTCGGATGCCCGCGAGCTGCGCGCGGCGCACGGCGTCGTGGGTGGTGTGTCGGCAGGGGAGGGGGTTGCTTAGGGCAACAATGGAAGCCTCCTGATACACATAAGCTGCGTCCACTCTGCGTTGAGTTGAAAGACGTGCAAATAGACGCACATGCGCTACTCTCCACATTATCGTTCTCTTCCTCGTTATCGTTCACTGGCTCTGACGACATGCAGAGGATTCGTACTGCCTATACCAGTGTTGTCAAGGTCGATGCCACGAGCGGGAGTCCGTGGCACGAATGCCACGACGAAATCGGCCCTCCGCGCAGTTCATTACGTCGCCACCAGAGACGCCATCCCTATTGTAAAACGGTGGTATTACTAATATTTTTCCTTTCCCGACGCTAGTTGCGCATGCCACGGTGCCACGTCCCTAGTCCCGTGGCATGCCACGACGAGTGCCACTGCCATCAGTAGAAGACCTTGACACCACTGGCCTTTACTCACCACGAAGCGCAAGAACAATAGAAGAAAAGTATTGCAAGAAGGAAAAGTTTAAGGTGACTAGTTGTGATGGAAGGACATTTACTTTGAATTCTAATAGCTATGTTATATTTTGCGCAAGTTACGATTCTCTGCAAAATACATAATCTCAATCTCTAGCAGTATTCAATAATCTACAAGTTATACTCATTTCTAGAAACTCTATTATAATCAAGACTGTACCACTACTTTCCACAAGACTTCAATATACACTCAAACGTAGATCTGTTGCTCAAAAACTAAATGAGGCTTAAATAGAGCTAGAAATGCACGATGTTTTGAAGGGTGCACACTTCTTGCTCTTTGAAGCAAACGTAAGGTCAAGACACACGAGATTCCCGTCTCTTGCGGAAGCCGTGCGCAATTGCACGCGTTCTGTCTTTCCGAGAAAAGGCGCGTGCCCGAAACGCACGCGCTACGTGCGCTATTTAGGGCGTGCGTTAGACGCATCCGCTAAATTGAACGAAAAACCGCATCGTGTGGATGCAGCTATGAAGTGTAATGAGTGTACCGAATTTTACTGATGACTTTTGGATTTTGGTCATATTTTAACAAAATGCGCAAAGGAAGGAGGTTTATGTTTTGTATTCAATCTACATGGTGAATTTCTTGGTGTATCGTCAACTTTTTGTTCGGGGGTAGGGGTATGTGAAACTTCAATATCCATCATGTCCGGAAATGACAATCTATGTCTCACCGCTATCCATCCCTTGAGTCCTGCGTTGGCGGTCCAGGTTCTTCACCTTCAACCGATCATTGGAACCTTCAACTTTTGACAATGGTCGGCTGTCATTACAACTGTCAGTGAAGGCGGCTCCACACATTCGGCATTCGCCTGCAGCTGCTCGCCCAATCCCGAGCAGATGATGTGCTCAACGAATGTTCGCTTCCCTTGATGTGTCCAAACGAGCGACGCGCTGTGGGTAGGGCGAGCTAATCTTGGTCGCTCGCCAAGCAACAAGCAACCTCTCCACACTACTCGGGATTCGGCGCTCTTTCGCTACTCACCGAATACTGAATGTGTGGAGCTGCAGTTGGAAGGTTACGTTCAGGAAACTTCGATTGGGGGGGGGGCTACGCCGATTAACCGAGTTACCACTATTACTTTCTCGTTACTGCTTACGCAGTAGAGAGGTTATGTAATGGTGCGCGCAAAAATCACGGCGTATTTGCAGCAGAAAAACTCTTATTGCCGGGCCCTGGTAAGGAAAAAGGGGGTAAATCCAGTTGCTAAATTAAGAAAATAATCCTCTAACATGTAGTGTAATCAGAATTCATGTTTTGTGGGTCCTTGATCCCGAAAAATCAATTGACTGCAAAAGCAAAACGTCCGTCCGTCTGTCCGTCCGTCGGTGAATGTGAACAACACCAGCGCCTAAACTATGAATACGATGTTATTCAAACTGAATAAACCCCTGAGTCGGGTCTCTGTGATTTTGTAAAAAAAAAAATCATTAATTTTTGGAGGTACTTTACATGAAGCCCTTGGGACATTTTCAACATTTTCCCAAAAACCAGTCCAAATTTTTTTCTTTAATTTTTTTGTAAGAATCACTAAAATATGCGTGTATAGGTGGCATAGTCCGTTTAACTCTCAAATTTTGAAAATTGCAAATGATTAAATTTTTTCCGGAGTCTTCCTACAACTACAAAATTGAAGACAGAGATTTTTCCTTCGAATGAAATTTGTTGTCCATAATTAGTTATTTCATTAAGATCATGTACATTGTTTTGAAAATTTTAGTAGTCCTCGCGCAATATTGCGAACAATATGTGCTATTTTAAATAAATAGCTAAAACAAAATTTTCTAAACGACTCCAAATTTTTTGTGTAAATTTTTGGTAGGGATAGTGATAAATGCCCTCTTTTAGATGACATCATCTCCATTTTTCTCTATCCTTTTGTTTTTTCAAAAATTACATACTAGTCTCTCACGTTGAGCCACAAACTGTTGACTAGCCTCTCACGTCGTTAATATTTACATTAGCGGCGATTTGTTCACACTAATATATTTATGAATACATGTGATTTAAATAACGTCATAAAATATTTCTCGAAAACTCTCAAGTTTTCTATAAAAACGAGCTCAAAATTCCGCATTTTCAATAACGCTCAAATTGTGAATTTCTCAAAACGGCTCCAAATTTTTTCTTCAAACTTTTCATACAGATAGTGCCAATTTCACAGTTTAAGATGATCTAAAATTAATTTTGCTGTATTCTTTTGTTTTTTAAATTACACAAATGTAATTTATTCAAATATCTCTCATCCCTTTAATACGGATATTTCCAGCAATTTGTATTCTTTATTGCATTTGTGAGTAGAAGCGCTTCAGATAACTTCCAATATTTTTTTTCGAAAAATCAATGGCTTTCTTTTTAAAAAAATCAAATTTCACTTTTACAGTAACGCATAATTGCCAATTCCGAAAAAATGGCTCCAAATTTTTCAACGAAAATTTCCACGTAGGACGAGTTGTTACTCTTATATTACATTCTTAATGTAATTTTTCGTCTGTCATTAGGAAACCGAAAAATTGAGCAAATATGAAAAAATGGTGTTTGGGCGGCTATGGCAGCTGGCAAAAGTATGGGGCACGACCGAAAAGCTAGACCCGGCTAAAGAAATTAAGAAACTAATTAGTACGAGAAAGTCTGTGCCATTCTGTAGCATCACTAGATCTCTTATTGTTAGGACTATACACTACGCCTTAAAATTTAAAAATATATTAATATTTCTTTCCAAGACATTAAATAAATTGATTTGCTCAACAACCTTTGGATTTTCGCAATTATGTGAAGGTTTGGTGGAAGGAAGGGTAAAGGTTTTATCAAGCCTCTGAACGTAAAAATGATGACAATAACAAGATTAAATATTTAATAACGATAGATTTAATTCCCCGTCTGCATAGAGCGAAGAAAGTGGCTAATTGTTTTCGGTTGGGTGTACTGTGTGGGGTTCTTCCTTACTTCTCCTGCCTGGACGGTCTAACGTATTCAAGAACGAGGAAAGGTTAAAGTAGTTTTGATCAGACATGTCCAGACCGATACCTGCAGTGTATCGACGCAGAACGTCCAGTATATCGACCCACAACTAATGGCGTTTTAAAATTTAAAAAATAGATGGCGTCATTTTTTCTTAACATTTTGAAAATGTCCCAGGGGCTTTATGTAAAGTACTCCCCCCCAATTAAAATATCGATTTCAAATTTAAGGGGCCGCGACATCTGCCAGATTGTTCGGAGAATATCAATTTTGAAGTAAGTTGGCTGAACGGTTTAGCCGCTAGCGTTGTTCTTAGACAGACGGACGGACGACGGGCGGGCGAACAAACGGACAGACGTTTTGTCGTCAATCGATTTTACGGTATCAAGGAGCCATAAAACATGGATTATGGCTCCTTGATTATGGATATGGATTTATCCACTTTTTCGTTAGCAGAACCCTGCTATTCATAACTTTCTCTTCTTTAGAAGTTCCTTCCTAAGCGCGAAAAAGTAAAAACACGGATTCAATTATCTCCGTTCATATTGGAAGGACGATCTTACGGCGAGCAAAAAGCCGGCTCCGTGGCGACGCGCCGCCGCGCCAGCTGGCGCCCCGCACCGCGCCGGAAGTCGCCTTCTCGCCCCGGCCCCCGAGGCGCTTCGCCGAGCGCGCCCCTCGGCGCCCACCTGCCTAACACTCAGGGCCGTGTCAACGCTCGGGCCAGGGTCCCCGATAGTTCTTAAAACAATTATTTTACAATGCATTTTTCAAACAATGAAATAACGAAACAAAAAACATGTAAAAACATATTATATAAAAGTGTTCTATGATTAAACTATATGCAAAAAAATGGCATAACAGAGTGATGTGTCGCGCATCATTGAATAACATTTTTAATATGGAATGTTGCTAGTTGATGCGAGCATGTCATTCAAAGATGAGAAGTTAGTTTTTTTAAAAAACAAAATTTGTCTTGAAATACTTTGATTCAATTTTGATTAAATTTATTTATTTTTTTAATTGGTGAGATTTTCTTTATATTTCAGCAACGATAGGAGGGGAGATCGGGGAAAGTAAGAATAGGGAGCCCCCAAACTAATCTACCCCAAGGGCCCCCAAAACTGTTAAAACGGCCCTGCCTGCCCTCGGTCTTGCTAGCGCGCCCGCCTTGGATGCGAAGCGCCCCGGGGGAATATTGACCACATTCTGGCGTTCGTGTTGAATCGCTTTCGACGCAACGGAGAATATAGGGCCATCCACTCAATACTCAGTTGTTGTAGTACATCCGTCGCCGTTGGAATGATCCCGGAAGGGAACAAACTGTGTGAAAAATGCGGCGGATACAGATTTACACCCGGTGCGAGCCTGTTGGCAAGCTCCGCTTGGAGGTGTTTGGGCCCCTTTAAAATATTTGTCGGGGTAAATTAGACCTATAATTACCCACATGCAATACGGACGGATTAAAACCTTTGGATTTTCTGGTTTTCGCGCCGTTTTTTAACGGGGGCATTCCGCGTTACTTGGAGTTCTAATGAAAGCTGACCACTATCAAGAAATTATGATTTCACTGATTGGTTGAAGGCTGGGCTTCAACCAATTCAACCTGGACCGCCAGAGCCGGCGAAGGTGGTACGCCCTTTCCCCATAGATCATTGTTTCCGTGTATTCCTTATCGCCAGTAGATCCTTTGCTCTCTCAACTTTTCCGTTTTCTTCCAGACTCTCCATCTTCCTTTCCAAACAAACTCTAAAAACATCCTCGCTGAAATGCCCCAATATTACCTGACGACTTAACATCCATTGCTTAAGTCTTTTCCCATGTCAGTGCCTTTTCTCCATACCCAACTACTCACCATTCAATCATATAACTAATCCATTACAGCATGCCATTTAAAGTTTTTATAAGTAGACAAACATTGAAAATAATATCTGGTTTCTTAATCCTAATGGCTGAAACAGCTTGTGGCGGCTAGCGGAGGACTGCAATACAGGAGAGAAATCAGAATGTAATTTAGAAGCGGGGAGGGGAAAAATTTTAGTTTGGACTCTCCCATGACTTTTTTATGGTTTTCTCTCATTGTTATCTAAAATTATTAAAAAGTCTGTACTTACACTGGGCTTATTCTTTTGGAATGTGATGAGATCAATAAGCGTTAATTGTTTAATTGAATTGAGAAAAGTAAAAAAGAAAAATTGGGTTTGGAGCGAAGAATAGTTCTCCCCGTTCCCTCCCTCCTGATCCCAACCCCTTTCTCTCCCCCTTTCTCTCCTTCCCCTTCTCCCCCTTTTCTTCCGCCCGTTCTCTCCTTTTCTTCCGCCCGTTCTCTCCTTTTCTCCCCACCCGTACTCTCCTCCCGCTCTCTCCTCCCGTTCTCTCCTCCCGTTTTCTCCTCCCGTTCTCTCCTCCCGTTTTCTCCTCCCGTTCTCTCCGCCCGTTCTCTCCCGTTACCTCTCCTTCCGTTCCATCTCCTCCATTCTCTCCTCCCGTTCTCTCCGCTCATTCTCTCCCGTTTCGTCTCCTCCCGTTCCATCTCCTCCCGTTCCATCTCCTCCCGTTCCATCTCCTCCCGTTCCATCTCCTCCCGTTCCATCTCCTCCCGTTCCATCTCCTCCCGTTCCATCTCCTCCCGTTCCATCTCCTCCGTTCTCTCCTCCCGTTTTCTCCTCCCGTTCTCTCCTCCCGTTCTCTCCTCCCGTTCTCTCCTCCCGTTCTCTCCTCCCGTTCTCTCCTCCCGTTCTCTCCTCCCGTTTTCTCCTCCCGTTTTCTCCTCCCGTTCTCTCCGCCCGTTCTCTCCCGTTACCTCTCCTTCCGTTCCATCTCCTCCATTCTCTCCTCCCGTTCTCTCCGCTCATTCTCTCCCGTTTCGTCTCCTCCCGTTCCATCTCCTCCCGTTCCATCTCCTCCGTTCTCTCCTCCCGTTCTCTCCTCCCGTTCTCTCCTCCCGTTCTCTCCTCCCGTTCTCTCCTCCCGTTCTCTCCTCCCGTTCTCTCCTCCCGTTCTCTCCTCCCGTTCTCCCCGACCCATTTCCTCCATTCCGCCCCTCCAGTTGCGGCTGCTGCGCTACGACAGCCCCGTGCCCTGAGCGCTCATCTGCTGGCGCGGGGCGGCGGCGGCGTGCTCGGCAGGTGTGCGTGGCGCTGCTCACCTTCCTGCAGCAGGACGCGGCCGCGTACGTGCGCGGCGGCTGGGGGCTGCGCAAGGCGTGGCGCGTCTACCAGCACACCTACAGCCAGATCCTGCGCCTCTACAAGCAGAGCTTCCCCGCCCACGCGCCGCCCCCCGGTGAGTCCGCGCGCGCGCGCACGCGCTCGCCCCCTTGGCTTGGCCGACCACGCAAATAAGCAAAGAAATAAAAATGGGAGAGGTGGCTCAGGGCATCAACAGATGTCACTGAAGTGCCTCCGACCGGAAGGTCCTAGGTTAGAGGGCCGACTGTCAGCTAGGCCGAGTTCAGCGTCTGTGTGGAGTAGAATTCTTGGGGCCATCTGCTCTAATGGGCAGGTTTCCGTCGTTTCTTCGATCAATACCCGAGCAGTACCTTAACAAATGGGTCATAGACTCCGCGCGATCTTTCCTTCCCATTCCTTGTCCTGTCCTCACCCCTAACTTATACGAGGGTGAGTCAAATGAAAACCGTAATTATTTTTTAAAATATTATTTATTGTACGCACATGGTACAAAACGATCACTTTTCGACATAGTCTCCCCCACGTGCGATGCATGTCAGCCAGCGCTTCCAAAGTGCTTGAATTCCTGTAGAAAAATGTTTCTGGGAGACGGCGCAACCACTCGTGCACCGCGTGGCGTACCTCATCATCCGGAGGGAACTTCTTCCCGCCCATTGCTTCTTTAAGGAGCCCAAACATGTGGAAATCGCTCGAGGCGAGATCGGGCGAGTAAGGTGGATATGGGAGGTATTCAAATCTCAGGTCAGATCCAACTTTCGTCCCCGGTGACGATTTGTGCAAGGAAGGCATCACCGTCACGTTCAACGTGCCGCAAAACTTTCTTCACACGCATCTACACGTCACTGTTTCAATTCCGAGGTCAGTTGTCGGGGCACCCATCTTGTAGACCCCCTATCAAATTGGAGCACATCATGCACAATGTGGTGTGCTGAACCTTGACTAATGTGTACAGCTTTTGCAATGTCGTCTAATGTCACTCGGCGGTTGTCTATCACGATTGCTTAAACAGCTGCAATGGACTCTGGAATCACAACGAGATGTGCCTGACCTGGGCGAGGACCGTTGGCCACGGATGTGACACCATTTGCAAACTTCCGACACTATTCTTACTCTTGCTATGTGACAAACAGGCATCAGCCTACTGAACCTTCATTCGTCGAAGAATGTCAGTAGGTTTAACACCTTCACTTCGCAAAAACAGAACCACAGAACGCTGTTACTCTCCGGTGCACGTTGCTAGTGGGGCACCGATTTTTACACTGTTCCTGCGCCAGAGTTTGTGTTTCTTCCCAATGATGCCATCTAGGAAACATGTGGCACACTAATGCAAACATGCCTATCAACTTACAGAACACTAGCCCCGCATTTGGATGTTTTTATACTTTTACGGTTTTCAGTTGATTCACCCCCGTACATACACACTGACATCTAGTACAATACCACACATGCCGGAAGGGCGGTTTGGAGCTTAGAGCTTGTCCTGGCTGGGGCGGTGACCCGCTGGTGAGAGGTACCTGGTTTGGGAGAACCCCACTAACGGACGGGAAGGTCAGCGCCGGATCTCACCACCTAGAGAGGGAAGATCACTGCCACCTCCCGGGAAGAAAACATGCATTACACGTACGGGACTAATGACATTGTCAGTTGACGCCCCTGAATCACAAATCAATCAAATAAAATACAACTTGAAGAAAATGCTACATTTTTCCCTTTTTTTGAACTTGTTTAAGTTTGTCCCACTGATTCCCAACCGATTTTGTTTTGGAAATCTTCTACAGACCAACTTGGGAACTTCCCTTGCAGTCATTTGTAGCAGTAAAGAAAACGATATAATTTCAAAAATATTTCAAAGGGTGGCAAATTCCAATTTAGATTGATTATTTCGTGCTTCCAGGCGCGTCAACGGCAATGGTCATTAGTCCTGTAAGTGTAGTTCATGTTTTATCATGGATGGATAGAGTGATCTTTCCCCGCTGGATGATCCAGCGTTTACGTATACGTTGGTTTGCGGGGGTTTGCCCATCGAGATGTCTCCCACCCGCGGGCCACCGCCCGGCACAAGCTCTAAGCTCCCATCTGGCCTCCCGACAGGTGTGGTAGCGTAGTGCTTGTGTGTGTGTGTGTGTGTGTGTGTGTGTGTAAGGGGAGCGGATAGGGCAAGGACGTACAAGGAATGATCTCGCGGTTCGTGATCCATTTGTTATGGAACTTCTCTGGCATTGGCCTGGTGTTGATCGGAAAAACTACGTTAAACTACCGATCATAGCAGCCGGTCACTAGAATTCTCCTCCAGACAGTGCCACTGAGTTCGACCTAGCTATCTATCTTGCCACCGTTGGAACACCAATTCTCGGACCTCAGCACTGCAGCGACATCAGTTGATGTCCTGCAGTGACATCAGTTGATGTCAGTACCTTTTATAAATTCGTTAAAGAAAAATCATAATATTTTAAAATGTGAATTTCTCCATGAAATCCCATACGCCCAGGATTATTGGGGAAAACATTATAGGAATATCGTTACGTAATAATTTCGAGAGAAAAGCTTTTATTGTCGGGCCGTGGTAACGAAAAAATGGATAAATCATGTTCCTATATACTTTAGAATTTACTTTGTCTGAAACACCGTGCAGCCAGAATCCATGCTTTGTGGGACCTTGAAACCGAAAAATCGATCGACGGCAAAATGTCCGTCCGTCCATCCGTTTGTGGTCAAAGCTATCACCTAAACTGTTCAGCCGATTTTCTCCAAAATTGATATTCCCCGATCGATCTGAATGAACTCGAGGCTTTGGGAGTTTCAAATGGATATTTTGATTTTTGAAGGTACTTTTCAAGAAGCTTCAACAAAAAGTTAACATTTTAAAACTACAAAATTGAAGATGGAGATTTTTACCTTAGACAAAGTCTGTTTTGAACTCTTTAAGAAAGCTCATGTAGAATTTTTTTGAAGAGACGAGTAAGGTTTGCATAATTTGTGCTGAAATTTAATGTAATTTATTCACAAAAATCTCAAAATCCGCTCCAAATTGTTTCTTTAATTTTTTTCCACGGATAGAAGGGGCGCTAAAAATGACGAGGCTCTCATTTTCGTCGAACTCTCCGAATTTTCAAAAATTTCAAATTTAGAAACGGTGAGAAATAGTATGTGCTGCTGTAGAGTGACTAGTTAAATACAGGATCCGCTCTCCTCTCTACTCTGACCTTCCATCGCGTATTGTGAATTAAGCCCAAATACTCTGAACAAACAGGCGAAAAAACGGTGTCAATTGACTGTGCAGAAGGCGCAAAAGGCAGGGGAATTCCCAACGTGTCGCGCGGCTGTCCCTGGGGAAAGCGGCCGGGGGGAGTTTCCGTCTTTCCCCACTCCACACGCGCGGCACCTGGGCAGGACCGTCGAGCGTTTCGTGAGCATGGAAAAGGCCGACGCCAATCGGGTGGCCGAGGGAGGGGACGGTGCGACGAAGGGCCCGGCGTGGGTGGGGCGGGGCGGGTCGTGGCGGAACCGGTCGAGGTGGGACAAGGCGGGGCAGGACGGGGCGGGAGTGGCGGGTCGGGACGGGGCGGGGGACGGGGACGGGGCGGGGGACTGGGATGGGGCGGGGGCCGGGGCCGGGGCGGGGGGACGGGTCGGGGGGACGGGGCGGGGGGACGGGGCGGGGGGACGAGGCGGGGGCGGGGCGGTGGTGGGACGGGGCGGGGGGGACGGACGGGGACGGGGCGGGGGGACGGGGACGGGGCGGGACGGGACTGAACGGGACCCGGGCAGGACGGGGCGGAGCGGGGCGGAGAAGAGCAGGACGGGGCGGGCAAAGCAGGGCGGGCCGGGGCGGCCGGTAGAGCGGGACGGGCGGGGAGGCATGGCGAGCGGAGGGGGCGGCGGGGCAGGCGGGATGGCGGGGAGGGGGCGGGACGTTCAGGACGGGGGTCGCGGTGTGACGCCTTCCGCGATAACGTCCACGCGCGGCGCGATGGTGTGGGGCGCACGTGGCCACGGTTCCTTTCCCATGACGCCGCCGTCGCGCCGCCAGGGCACCGGGCAGAGGGGAGGGGCGGCGACGGCGGTGGCGGCCACAGGTGAAATCGCGGGCGTCTAGGCCCCACGCGGCGCGAAAGGAGGCCTTCTTTCGCGCACACTGGGCCGAAACCACACACCGGGCGTGATGAGCTTTTATACTTCCCTACCGTGAAGGAATAATTCGAATATTCTATGATGTACATTTCTGGAACCTGCTCACAAATCCCCAGCAGCAACCCTGCGAATCGTCAAACATCCTCACAAATTCCCAGCAGCAACCCTCATCTATGTCAAACATTCCTACTGAAGCAAGCTTTATGGAATAGACTTAAGGTTCGCCGCATGTAAACTGACAATTCGAACAGCGTGCAAATTCTTGGATAGTTCTTCAGAATCCAGCCACTAAGTAACTCTATGTCTTGAGTAATCAGCTACTATACTCCGATTTAATCACAATGGCATTTCAATGGCTCGAGCTCGACGGAGAGGGGGACACTGGAATCCAATCGGGAGCTTCCTTACCACTTAGGTTTTTGGAATTAGAGCTCCCGATTGGATGACAGTGTCCCCTCTCTCGTCCATCTTGTGACCTTGAAGTGTCATTATGTTTAAATCGGAAAATATGTATCATATCAGACACAACCAAACTCAATTGGAGATTCACAGTTCTCTTGTCAACAAAAATAAGTGCCCTCCCCTTCATATGACATGCGTGAAGTGAGAGAGTGCCATTGCCAAAACTACAGGTCATTACTAGGCCCATTCAATGTTCATGGTATATACCCTTGGAAGTGGCAGTGTTCATCTTGTGCCGCTTTATCGTGTTATACGCTCCCGACCCACAGCAGCCGGCGGCTATAATTCTCCTCTAAGCAGTGGTTGAAATCAACCCATTCACGTAGCTAGTATCGAAAACACGCAACTATCGAGACTCGAATCCTAGAATTTGTCAGAGGTAACAGTGTCGCCCGCTGAGCTCTCACAGCCTGTTGAAAAAATGTTTTGAATGCGCGAGGTTTCGTCCCACTGCGCCGCGCTTCCCGCGCAGGCGGGCGCGGCGGCTGCGGTGGACGGTGCTGCGGCGACTGCGGCTGCGGCCTGGCGCGCGTTCACGGCTTCTCCTCCTCGCAGTCCCTCTCGTGGCTTTCTTGCTTGGTGTAAAAGAAACATAACTATAAGAAAAGATTCATCTGAATAATAGTTTTTTCCTTTCTTGCCCTTACTTCGTAAAAAGAGAAAGTATTGTAATCGTACGCTGGAAAACGGAGAATTTTCGAGAAAAAAATTCTTTTTGTCGGGTCCTGGTGTCGAAAAAGTGGATAAATCTGCTTCCTACATGTAGTAACTTATTTCCTTCAATATTTTGTATAGTCAATATCCAGTTGTGTGGGTCCTTGATACCGAAAAATTGACTGACAGCAAAATGTCTGTCTGCCCTCTATTTATCCATCAGGCTTCCTCGTCATTCTGCCCGTCGCTCTGCCCGTCCGTCTGCTCGTCCGTCTGCTCGTCCTTCTGCTCGTCCTTCTGCCCGTCCTTCTGCCCGTCCGTCTGTCCGTCCGTCTGCCCGTCCGTCTGCCCGTCCGTCTGCCCGTCCGTCTGCCCGTCCGTCTGCCCGTCCGTCTGCCCGTCCCTCTGCCCGTCCGTCTGCCCGTCCGTCTGCCCGTTAGACTGTCCATCAGTCTGACCATCCGTCTTCATGTCCGTCCGTCAGTCTGTTCATCCACCTGTCCGTCCATTTGTCCGCATATCTTTCCGTACATCTGTCCCTCCATCTTTCCATCCGACCGTCTGTCTGTGGTCAAAATCTAGCGCCGAAACTATTTCACCAAAAGTCGGCGTCAACCAATTTTCTCCAAAATTTATATTTCTCGGTCAATTTAAATGAACTTGAAGTCATCGGAGTTTAAACAGGATATTTGCATTGGAGGGCACTTTATATAAAGTGCACGTTCAAAATGTTTTCTTTAATTTTTCTACGGATAAAACATGAAACGTTCAAAAGAATGGCATAGGTCTAATTTTTATTAGACTCTGAATTTTCGAAAATTGAAAATTTAGAAATAATGCGAGAACGGGTATGCTGCTATAGCTCCTCTAGTTTTACTTTATTACACTGTTTACAAGATATGATATAGACCAAAATATGAATAATGATAAGAGTGCCCGGTTAAATCGCGTAACCCAACAACGTAGATAAAAGTACATTAATGGTGATATACGGTTTATTTCACCCGCCTGACGCTGGTATGAGTCACCAGGCGTAGGCTGAAGTTAAGGTGATTGTCCGAGTGCGAGGGTTTTTGTACGTTTGTAAGAAGCATAAAAATCCAATGAAAATTATGCGCTCCGCAGCCTCAAGGTTATTTCATGAAAATCGCGAAGTCCGAAACATCATCGCTAACTCGGAAATGCGTATCGATGCGTCAGCTCAGTTGTACTGAAGTTTAGGTTTGGTTAAATGGTGTTTCCGGATTCAACTTCTATATGAATCTCGTAGGTGCAGTACGTGTCTTTATCGCGGGAGGTGGCAGTGGTCTTTGCCCGCTGGATGGCGAGATTCGGCGCCGACCTACATGTCAGGGTTTTCCCCAACCGGGTATCTCTCAATAGCGGGGCACCCCCTCCCCCTGCTGGGACAAGCACTAAGCTGGCGACTGGTCTCCCGGTATGTATGGTAGCGTAGTGCATGTAAATGTATGTGTGCAAGGGTGTTGTCGGGAAAACGAAGAAGTAAGAAAGACAGTGCACGGTGCGTGGCGCGTTTGTTAGGGTATTGCTCCGGAATTCGCTTGGTTTAGGTGGGAGAATCTTCGGAAAACTACCGATCAGAGCCGTCGGACACTAGAATTTTTTTTAGAAAGGTGCTGAACTCCACCAAACTAACTAGTGTCGGAAATCCCGCAGTCGGGATTCGAACCTTAGTACCTCCCCATCAATGGCACTACAGTGACATTAATTGATGCCCTAAACCATCTAAGCCGGTTTTAGGTTTTGTGGTAACGATTAAATAGATATTTAAGACTACATACACTATCTCCCAGAAGTCTTAGGAACTCCTCGCCAAAAGTTTGATTCCTGTTTATCACATAATATCTTATACTCCTTGTAAACGTACCCCATTTCTCCCACACTAAACACTTAGTGTTGATTAATGTCGATATCTTCCGCCTGAATCCCAAAGTATACTTCTAATCTTCCATCGTGAATATCATTAATATTATCCAACTAATTCGTGAATCAGCCAGATTTGCACGTCATCCGTAACATTTGTACTTTGTTGTTTGCAGTATTTTTTACAAGATTATTTTCACTCTGACAATTAATTCTTATTTTATTTCACAATCCTTTCTATTATTGATTTTTTTTCTTTTGTTTGCTGTCCTAGAATCTTCTGGGGTCCTTTGCCCGCAAGGGATTGAATGAACTGTAATGTATGAATGAATTGTTTCACTACCCTTCCAGTCTTCATTATCCAAAGCTTTTTCTTTTAAAATTTCTTAAATTTCCTCAAAATTACCAAAGGATGGTTCTCCCCTCCGCCTCCTTCTTGTAGGAAATCACTTGAAAACAAAATGAATAAATAATTTCGGTGTATTGGTGCCTTTCATTTAATACTATATACGAATTAAAAGTATGTAGTTTCACTTCAGTATTCCTTCGATTTTTAACGCCACAGTACAATATTAGGATGGTAGTGTGAAAAGAAGAATCGAAGTTTGCAAAATATATTTGCGTAATACACACTACTACGTGGGTAATTAAAAAAATGTGGCAATTTCATTTGCATTTGTTCACATCGGGAAATAACACATATAATGTGATCATGGTTTTATCCAAAAGAATTGGACAACATTTTGAATGCAACACTTTATTAATCCATTATAAGTTATTCGTATTATTAAACAATGAAGATGACACAAGTAAAAGAGTCGTTGAACGACAAACTCTACTTGTACTAAACGTCGAGAGAAAACCATTGATTGACCCTATTTCTTGGAAGAAAAACAAAATATATGTTGATCTGATCACTAACAGTGTAAGAATTAATATTATTTCAAATATTATTTATATTAATATTGTGTATTTGGAACCTTTCAATTTTTACAGAAATCAACAAAGATTACAACAAAGATTACTTTTTAGTCACACTCATGTATACCAGCGAAACATGGGTGAAAACGAAAAAGATCAAAAATAAAATACGAACGGCGGAAATGAAATTTCTGCGAAACACATTAGGGTGTTTGCTACTCGACAAGAAACGGAACTCTGAAAAAAGAGATATTTTAAAAGTCAAAGAATTGTACGAGAACATTCTTAAAAATTAGTTAAAATGGTACAATCATGTATCAAGAATGCCAATGAACAGACCATTCGTAGCTATCAACTATAAAACAGAAGGAAGAATGGACATTGGTAGACCGAGAAGAAATATGGGTGCTCGAATAGGTCACATAAGCTAAACCCAGTTAGGAAGAAGAAGAAGAAGAAGAAGATTCCTTTTTGGCACTGTAGAATACTAAGTGCGACAAACAGGGAACAATATCTTTATGCTCAATAATGATTTCCTTCGCATGTAATTCCATCAATAATTCTCAAAACATGAATCAATGCGAAATATTAAATGCATTTGAAAAATCAACACTTTTTTATTAGTATTTTCTGATAATATCTAGTAAGACGAATTCCAATGACTTTCATGTTTTCATTATTATAGCCCTTATTTCTCTCTCGTATATGTAAAATAGAGAGCTCGTATATTAATGACTAGTTGAATGTGGCGTCGCCGACGCTGTAAACTGTTTTAAAAGTATTTTCATGTATTAAAAATTTCCTTCATACTTCATTTCTTCATGCGTAACATTTTTCAAATATGCTCTTACAGTATCTGGAATTAGGCTTACCAATGAATTGTAGTAGCTATTACTGTTATACTCCAGTTTAAAAATTCCTAACACCCAATTACCTTGTATATTACCTAACTGCGGCTGCGGGATATGAACTGGTAATATTGCAATTTCAAAATTATAATCGCCGTAAAAATTACTTGCAGGTGTGAATGATGCGAATTTGTTAGAATTTAGAACAGCTATATTTTTTACGTTTTGTCTTCTAATATGGACATTAACGATCACCTGTAAGCTGTTCTTCTGCGTTATTCTCTAATGCTATTATAAGATCATTCTCAGTTCTGAAAATTCAGATGCAAAATCTTGAACTACATTTGATTCCCCTGAGGTTTTAAAACTCTACAACTCAGTTTAATTTTAAAACTCTACAACTGACTCTGTCTGATGTGAAGGCAAATACATAAGCATTAAAAGGTTACTATTTCGTATGTTTATAAAGGTGATTATAAGGTGTTATGTTTATAAGGTGAAAATTTGTAAGTCACTTTAAATTGAAAATCGATCTTTGCATGCTTACAAAATGTATTCTCTAGTACCACTTTCAGTTCTTGTTTTCTTCGTATTCACTTCATGTTCTTCAAATTGAATATTCCATGGTAATTTGCAAATTTATTATAAGAAGATACGCATGAAATACGTCACTCTTACGACTTCACAACAAATTCTTCCGGACGATATTTATCTTGGATATTGTTCGTTCGTCAAAAATCAATGTTGCATCCTCATAGAAGAAGAAAATTATGGTGTCGTGAACTGAAAATAACCATGGGGTAACGGGTTTTAATCAACGCCGCCTGCATAGATCTATTTAGGTGGCTTTGGTTTCATTCCCGGCACACTCACTGCGATCGAAGCGCCAAATCACGAAAAAACACATTTCTGGAAATGTATTTGAAGCTTAGAGACGCGTCGAACGGCACCTCATATATCTCGATTGGTGTATGGGAAGTGGTGTAACAGTGACGGAAACGCACATCCGCATACTCGGGAATTAAACTGTTGAAATACTGTTCAGGGATAAACGCACGGCGTGTTTAATGGAATATTACACTGTGCAATAATACATTTTCCTTATAATCATTTCATAGAGATCAAAGGTCATAATTCTGCATTTCTTCACCAGATGTTAATTTTTACCTTCTCGCTTTACTTCGAACTTAGTGAAGAGATAGTTCTTTTATCGTGAGGCGGAAATCAGCGATTTTTCGGCAGAAAAACTCATTGTCAGGCCCTGGTAACGAAAATATAAAATCTTGTTCCTGTGTGAAGTAAATCACTTCCTCTAATACGCTAAAGTCAGTAACCGTTGAGTAGTTTTGAGTCTTTGACTCCGAAAAATTGATTGTTGGGAAACATCTGTCTGATCGTCAGCCTGTAGTCAACACTAGTGCCTAATTCGTTCCGACGATTTTCTTCAAAATTTATATTCTGCGATCAATCTGAACGATCTCGAGAGTTTGCAACATATTTTTGCGAGTGCTTTAGATGAAGCCATGTTCAAAATTTACTCAAAAATGGCTCCAAATGTTTTTATTATACTTTGTCCTCGGTTAGTGCAGAAGACGTCTAAGGGAATAGCGCAGATCTTATAATCATTGAAATATGGAGTTTTCGAAATTGCATAATCCAACATTTTTGTCGCGTCTTCCTACAACTACAACATTAAAGATCAATATTTTTATTCTTAATGAAATCTGTTATTAAAAAGCAAGTTTAAAATTAAGACGTACCCTTTTCGAAAACGTGAATATTTCTCGCGTAATTGTGCGTTAAATCTAGTCAATTTTTAAACAATTATTTTGCCTCCAAATTTTTCTTTAAAATGTTTCCATTGATAGCGCAAGATCCGTTTCGTTGAACTCTCTGAATTTTCGAAGATTGCAGAAGATAGACAAAAATGCGAAAACGTGTGTGCTGTTGAAGCTCAGACTTCTACAACATCTATTCGGTATAAAAGGGCATTCGCTATTTCTCTTTTTTTATTACATTTTCAAGACATTATCATTTCAACTGCTACATTGCACTGCCAACTCCCCTCCAACAACTCGTTCTCTGAGACGTCTCGCTCCCCTAGCCAGTACACCGCTCCAACCGGCTCAGACCTGCTCCTAACATATGCACATGCGAGGAGCGCATTACAGGGTTCGCGAGTGAAAAGTTGGTGGAAAGGGGGAAGGAAAATTCACGTGGTCCGTTGACGGTTGGCGTACGTGGTTGGTCAGGGAACTGTTGTCGCATGGAATTGATCGGAGACGACGATCTTACCCTCATGGTTTGCGAGAAGCGTGTTGCTGGTGTTCGTGACTGTTAAAAGGAAAGGTTGGGAACAGTGACGTTTCTTAAGAGACGAAATACAAAGAAGTCAATTGTATACATTACTTCAAATGAAACACATACGAAATTAAATTACATTCGTCGACTTGCGATGATATTACAGATGAAGATCTAATGGTGAGGATTGCTCCTTCACATAGGTTTCGACTAATCCAAGTGAGATTACACAATGCGGCAGCCATTCACCCTCCCCACGTCCTGACACATCTTGGCCATGCGTCTTGACACATCTTGGCGTATGTCCCATGATAACCTAGAGGAAACACATCTGTTGATAGTATTTCAAGAGGGCTGTATAGCTCGATTATAAAAAGTTTCTTTTTCTGGCCGCAGATCCACTGTGATATATGGGCAATTAACACACATACCGATCTTGGAGAAGGAATGGCTTAGAGTTTCTCCTCAAAGCGATCTCAATAGTTTTGCAGTCGCCAAAAAACGCGCGTATTTCAAAATTCGATCAAAACAAATTTCCTTAGAGCTATAATATCAAAAATTATACATTTTTCCATCCAATATCAAAGGAAATATTTAATTTGCGAATTATATTCGTAAGAAGAAAATGTGTGAGCAGAACTTTCCTCCCTTCCCTCCCGTGAGATACCGGCTCTCGCTGAGGGTCAAGAACGAAAAACAATAAACGTACGCAGTCTGCGTTTGGATGAGCACGTTGATGAAAGATTAGTGACTCCGGGGGCGTCAACTGCATTACTTATGTAAGTATAGTGCCAATTTTCTCCTCGAGAGATGGAGGTGATTTCCCCCACTACATGGTGAGATCCGATGCCGACCTACCTGTTGGTTAGCGGGATTTTCGCCAACTGGACATCTCCCATCAGCGAGGCACCGCCCCAACAGGACAGGCTCTGAGCTCCCGACAGGTCTCTGAGCATATGTGATAGTGTAGTGCACGTAAATGTCTGTGTGTGTAAGTAAAGGGTGAGGCTAGGACAGAAAGGGGAAGGAAAGATCGCGCGACGTCCGTGGCCCGTTTGTTGGAGTACTACCTCAGCATTCGCCTGGTATTGATCGGAAGAGCCAGGGAAAACGACCGATCAGAGCAGCCGGTCACTAGAATTATCCTTCAGACAGCGACTGAATTCGTTCTAGCTATCTAGCAAGTGACGAAAATCCTGCCACCGTCGGTACTCGAATCTAGGACTTCCCGGTCAGGGAACTGCAGTGACATCAGTTGATGCCTTGAGCCACCTCTCCCGGTCGGGAATGAGCACATGTTTGGTGCGTGACCCACCTAGAATAAGTCGAAGGAAACCACAGAGTTCAGAATTCTGCTCCAAACAGCTGGAAATCCCGACATCCTGAACCCCACTGGGATTCGAATCTCTGACCCTCCCTCCTTTCCCCAGGCTTCGCAACCACACGCGCCGACGCAGCCGTCGTTATTCGTCATGGAAGAACGACCATCGAGCGCAGCGTGCGGGCGCGACTGCGGCAGGGGCGGGGGGAGAGAAAGAGACGCGAGGGCGGGAGGCCGGGCGTTCGACCCGGAGAAAGTGTTCGTGGAACTCTCTCGCTCGCCGACCGGCCGGCGCGGCGCCGCAGTCGGCTTTTCGCACGCGCAGCGCCGCCGCGCCGCGGAGCACACTAGATCCTATCGGACAGAAAGGCGAACATGAAAACGAATACATAAAAAATGCGTAAAAGCATTTGCATAAAAAATGCATGACTTTTTTGGAGCTTAAGAAAGAGACTACGTTTGTTTTAAGCGAGGAGGGTGTTAAAATTTTGAGATAAAATAATTTTCATCCTAAGTTATTAGCGTTTTATAGAATTGTGAAACAAGTAATACTTAAAAGAAAAAAAACACACCTAGATGTTATTTCTTATGAAAACATCCTTTTTCTTAAAGAATACGAGTCTACAGCAATGAATCACATGGATGTATCGGAATTTTTACGGACTTCAATGAAATCACGCTAACTTTACGTTAAAACACGTTGTTTTGTTGTATATTTAAGTTGAAATAAAATATAGCCGGTAACTACAGAAATCAGACTAGCGAATCAAATTCACCTAGTTCGCACGGTCGCCACGAGAGCGTGCCAGCCTCCCGATAACGCAAGCGCTGAAATTCTGAATCTTAAATATTATTTAATCTTTATGTGAACATGTCAAAAGTACATGTATTGAGTGTCGTAACATGTTAATCGTAAGTATACATTTAATGTTAAACCATTAATATAGCGTCCACACTTATTAATATGTCGGCGAGGTCTTTGTTGTTGACAAAATGGAATAAGATGAACTTAATATTTGCATTATCTTAACTTTATATGATGACGATTATTATTATTATTATTATTATTATTATTATTATTACATTATGGTGTTAACGGCTATGTTACGATTGCACTGGTGATTGTATTTTTGACTGCTACTCAGGATGAGCTAAACCTAGTAACTACTGCCACCCTGTTTATGTTGCTCCCACTCCGCGCCTTTACCTATACTCATTTCACGTAATGGTCCCTACATTTGGACGCACAATCATTATATTCAAGAGATTCATTGTTTTTCCCTTTGACTATTTTATTTTACTTCAATCTACAAGACGAAAAATCGTAGTTGGAAGAACAAGTTCTGCCATGCGAACTCACGATCTTGCACGAAGTTTAGTTGACCACATGCGAACTAACGATTGACGAAACGTTTTCCATTCCTGCTGGTCACCAACCAACGTGTTAAAAATATTTATTTCCACACGTTAAGAGTAACATTAAGTAGTAGCTGTTACAATACAGCCCAACAGAGTATGGGCACCGGCGCGACTCGGAAAGTTAAGTGTTAGAATTGCCCAGGCGAATGATTGCATGATGACAGCAGCCGCTCTCTTTATGCCCCCTGGGCCCGGTTCACGGATACCCCCTCGCACGTGCAAAAATTTCACTTGGGTTTATTGATTTTATAAAGATAAGGAGAGAAGAAAGGAAATGTTTTCCAAGATCGTAATTGTTCGTAGTATAAATGAGAGGTATTGTCACACGTTATATTCCTATTTGTCTCGCCAAGAAAATTAGTGCAGGAAACAAATGGAATGGGTAAATAATCTAGTGAACTCATCTTAGATTCACTTGAATTTATGCATTTTTACCGAATTAAATTAACTGATTATGTAATGTTTCCAGGCGCTTCAACGGCTTTGGTCATTATTTCCTTAAGTGTAGTGCCCCCCCCCTCGCCTGAAAGTGAGATTGGCGCCACCCCACACATGCTTGTGAGTTTCCCCCCAGATATCTCCCCCAGCGAGGCAAGCTCTAAGTTACCAACTGGTGTCCCGACATGTGGGGTAGAACACTGAATGTATATTTTATTGAATTAAACATTCATTTTAGTATCACATATGACTTACACCCTTCTAAATTTCGAGTTGTTTTTTTAATGTTTGGGCCCACTGAGCTCTACTCTGCTCCGCTCCGCTCCGCTCCGCTCCGCTCCGCTCCGCTCCGCGCCGCGCCGAGTCGCGCCGCCGCGGAATGCCGAAGCCCGGGAGACTTTCTTGCGGAAATCGATTCAGCACTGCTCCGCTCGGCTCGACTCCGCTCCGCCCTGCCCCTGCGACAAACGGCGCGCGGCGCGGCGCGCGCGCGCGCGCCTGCCTATGACGACTGGCCTCGCCTCCGCGCCGCGCCGCCGGCGGGCGGGCGGGCGGCACCCCGCTGCGGATGACGCGCGGCGCTCGCCCGCGCTTCCACGAATTGATGGCGCGCAGCTTTCGGAATGGGTATTCCCGGAGAAAGACTTGCGCTTCAAGGTGGCACCACACATTCGGCATTCGGCGAGCAGCGAGCTACTGCTCGCCCGATCCCGACCAGCTGAAGTGTTCGGCGAATGTTCGCTCCCTTCGATGTGTCCAAAAGACAGACACGCGGTGGGTAGGGCGAGCGCCGAATGTTCGTCACTCGGCAAATAGCAAGCGACCCATCCGCACTACTCGGGATTCGGCGAGCGGTTGCTCGCTTTCCCCGAATAACGAACGTGTGGAGCCGCCTTAACGGCCGTTTCACGACTGCCCGCGTTTGCGAACGCCAACGCTAATGGGAATGAAATGAAAGTTGAAAGGCTGTCATGCTACGCCGACGATCATAGCATTAAGGAAAAGCGATTGATTGATTGATTGATATTGTATTTCCGAAGGAGTGTGCTAAGCTCATTGCTCCCGTAAGTGTAGCGCGTATTACATGCCAGGAAGTGGAGGCGTGCCGCCGATTGGAACGTGAGACGGCGTCGAACTGTACGTCGACGGTTTTGCTTCTCCAGATATCACCCCAACGGGACACCGCTCTGGGACCGCGTTCCCGATGTGTGTGGTAATGTAGTGTTTTTAAGTGTAAGTATGTGTTTGTGTAAGGAGAGAGGAAGGAATAAGGATGAGGAAGGGAACATCGCGCCCGATCTTTGTCTTTTTTATATGAGGGTTGTTCCAACATTTGTAATGTTCAGAATTCTCCTCCAAACAGGGATTGAATTCGTCCTATCTACGTTGCTAGTGTCAAAAGTCTGCCACCGTTGTGACTCGTAGTGAGAATCGTAGGGACTCTGTCAGCGACGCTATAGAGATAACAACATGCTGAGCCATTACAATGGTCAGCCGATTCCACGAATTGCTGGATTCGGAGATATAGAAACGGGCAAGCACCATGCCAGTTAAAGATGTAGAGGAGGCCTTAGTGGCTGCAATCCAGGACTTTCCTTCGTGTAGAAATAGAAGGAATCGGTCCTATGGACGATTTGCGAGGTACAAAGTGCTGTTCACGAATGGATATAAGGATGGATAGACTATCCGATAGGTAGATGGACATACGGATAGAAGGAAGTTCGGCTGGCTCATTGAACAGTCAGAAGGAGAGACAAACGGACGGACAGGCCGACGAAAATATCTATTTATGAAAAATATTGGAATGTGAGCCCGAAACAACGATTCGTCCAAATTTTGAAATCAATTTTTTGCAATATTTTTATATATTAGTGCACGAGTAAGCAAAAAATCTAAATCAAGATGATTAGTTTTTGTAGACTAAATTCATTTCTCTCGTGATAACTAAAATGACCGGGGGAAATGTTTCTCTGACGTGAAACTTTGAATATGTAATCAGAAAGAGTGGTAATAATGAAGCAAGTAAAATTATTTTACATACTCGAAATTTCCATTGAAGTAAAAGAAATCATTATGGAAAAAACTGAATTGAAGGAGGATTGAAAAATAATAAATAAAAATTGATTTCTAACAAATTATACAAACACAGAATGTTTTCTTTATGAATAACGTCTCAGGAAGTATTTGCGGTAAGTGGGAGTGGCGTAGAAAGGCCACGAGACTACAATGTCTTCATAACACCAACCATCGGAATCTACTAGTAGGTAGGGCATGTAAAAGGCAACTGGAAAAGTATAAGAGAAACCATACGAAAAACCCGTATCAAAACATTTCGGAAAAGCAATCAAATTCATAAAAGGAATCAGTTTTAAATTTTCGATTATGATCCTTTAAGAAAGACAAGAAAGATTCATCAATGTGTATTTTCCTATTTGCATTATGTCATCTCTGTTTTTTACCTAAAATTAATTTTCTGTGGGGAAGAAATCTGAACAAGATCAGTACACTTTAACAAATCTACACGTGTAATAGTCGTGTTTTCCACATACAAGTAATTCGAGTGTGCAAAGCAAGTACAGGATGAAGGTACAGGATTCAGAAGATCTGAGAGCTTTAGTCCTGAGGCATGGGCCAGATGGGGGATCGTATGCTGAAAATACCAAAACCGCATTTCTCAATGGCTCAGAAGATTTGAGATTACGCAGACTCAAATGTCTTCAAGGACGTATGAAGGAGGAAAATGTATGAAGATATAAAAATATCTATTCCGTGATAGGTCATAAAAGTAAAATATTTACGAAGGTATTTGAAGTAGATCATCTGCGTTGTTTCCAGCAAAGGAATCGGGAATGAAATTTGTCTATTGTGTCGACAAAATTGTGTGTAATAAATTACTCAATACTGATCGAGTAGTTAACAGTCATTACATACGAATATAATATACTGCAACTTCAAATAGGGAAATTAAATTATTAATTTTAAATAATTTATCTTTCCTAGTGATACAAACTATCATATAAGATTATTAAGAACAGAAGATGTATATCATGTTACGTTATAAAACCCAAAATGATTAATAATGGGCACAGAGACTTTTGCATTCCGAGAACAGATGTTTTACATAAGTGTACGTTTCAGAAGAGACTTATGACGAGGATGCGCTCATAGTCTTTTTGAGGTGTCTACCTCTCAGAGCTCGACGGCCCATTGCGTACACGGAGCTCTGTGGACGAGGGGTTAATTGTCCGTCGACAACCAGGGCGAGTGGGTGACGCCCTGCTACTCCACGCCCGAGCACTTGTCCTCCGCTGTAGCACCGAATCGATTGGTTGGGGATCCGAAGGGTTGGAGCCTCGCTATCCAATTGAGAGCAGAGAAAACTCTTCGAGAGGCCTGCAATCACCCGACGGGAATACACGGCCGTCAAAGGGAGTGTCAACAGAATAACACGGGAACAACTCACGCCATGATTATTGAGGGGTCTCGAGTGTGTGTTTTTGGGAAAGAACTTTAAGAATCGGATCGCTCGTTTCTGCACGAAAATTTCCGTTAGTGACTAGGTGGCAATTGTTTCGGTAGATACAAATATACTACTTTTATTTCTTCCTAGCAAATGTTAAAAAGTGCAAATTTGTTCAATGAACGTTTCAGGGGAGGCAACTACTAAGCTATCAAAGCCAAAAACGGTTTTTATACTAAAGAAGCCAGTGAAAAAAATCATAAATCATGTAGTTTCATTATTACTCTTTTTTTATTATTTACAGTTTTGTTTAATTAAAACTAAATCTAACCCTATTAATAAACAACTAATCACTACAAATTATGCTAGTGACAGATGAATAGATGAGTTAATGTATTTATTTGTCATAAAAAACAGTATAAATATGTGGGGATGACGTACAAATGAGGGAGATGTCAATGAAGTGAAGATGGATGTCCATATTGCAACAATTATTTACATGAATTTTTATTCTTGTTAAGTCACTGTTGTTTTTGAGTCTATTTTCCTCTTTAATATTACAGCAAGCACACTTTTTGTTTCTTCTTGCTCTGAAGCACCCCGTTACCGCCTAATGTGTTTCTTGCTTTCATTTACGCTTTATCAACTATCCACAAATATTCTTTACTCCCTGCACTGAATGCTGTTTGTAACATGTCTTCAAATTTCTGTGAGGGCTGTGGTCTCCAATGCATTTTACACTCCCCCCTCCCTCTCGCCGAGATCACCGATTGAGGAAACGTCGGTGGTCGACGGAGATAGCCTTTGGAGAAAGATGTGATTGTCGTAGCTGGAAGCGTTGCCGAAAAATACCTCTAAGGTAATAATTAGATGGTAGTGGTTTGGTTTTATCTCCAGAGACGAATTTCCTGTGCTTTGGACCGCTCGCCTAAGATAGGAACATCGTCGTAACTTTCAACCTGCAATGTCGCTTTTAGACAGCTTAATTTTTTGAATTCGCTAAAGAAACGACTTTTTGGGAGATTGGAACCAATGTGATTCGTTTTAAAATAGTTCGTTTGAGAGCAAATCGCATTCATCGTACCAATATGGCACAGCAAATAGTCTGTTGCACTCATTTTGGCATATTTGTTATATCAAGTGAGTGTTTTATGGAGGGCTAGAATTTAATTGTGAATCAAAGAAAATGAATATTTCATACTATTTCGACGACATATTTTGTATTTGACACGTTTTAACAAAATTGCCACCGTACTTGCTTTCTCGTGTTCATGACACTGGAAATCATCCTAAAATGTCTTGCCGTGGTATTGTGCGTGATATTTTTGCGGACTCCTAGTCTACTTTACATTTCGTGACGAATAGATTGCTTGGATGGATTGCAAATATCTACCGAAGGTTTTCCATGTAATAACTGGAATTCCGGTTGTTAAGATCCTGTTTGCGATTCACAGAGCGATATTCAGAATTATTGTACTGCACGAAATGTTGCAAAATATGGAAGGCTATTATTCTCGTCCTTGAAAGGCCAGGGGAAGGTGTGTGTGGAAATGTTGCAACGCATTCTGTAAAAAGTTGGCTACATTTCTCGTCGAGGTATTCCCACATGCCGGTCCTCCCTTTTAAAATGAAGCTGTCGATCAAAATGATGCATCGATCTTTTTTTTGTGAGTGTGATTTGTAGTGAGGGTAGTATGGCATGTTGTGCATTAAATCTTACGCTACCAATGTTTTTTGTATTCTTTGAATACCAAGGGGATAAGAAAATTACCCAACGAAGAATTTAATGGTAATATGTTTACCATACATGTAATAATATTGTTTGGTTAATCAAATTAAACATTAATATGAGTTACTGATTCATTTACGGTTAATTTAACAGTATATAGTATACCAATTTATAACTTTGAAGACAAGTCCAGTACCACAAGCTCACCAACTTCTCTTGTTCACGTAATTTCAAAATACGTTACAAAATAAAATAACAAAGATGAGGAAATTAACCCCAGCTATTAATCAAACCATAATAAAACTACAGGCTAAACCTCTACGTTTTTCCAACAAGATATTTGAGCTAGTTAATTAAGAAACAACTATAAACGATATTGAAATTGTAAACATATTTTAAAACAATGAAAATGATACAATTCGGGTAACTTAATTGAATAGTTGGTAGAATAGTTGGTAGTCGACGCTTACATTTCGTAAAAAAAAACTTCCATTCCCAACTAGGGAAGGAAATACTATCTAGAAGAAAAAGAATTCGCAGAAAAATCTCCAGAAACTTCTTCGTGCCATCATAATCTTCTCAAATTGGCTGCTCTCAAAACGTAACCATTCCTATTTAAATGTTCCGTATAATTATCGTTCCGTACTTTGTATTAATGCAAACTCGAACACTCCCGCAAAACGCTGTAAATACAAATCAAATAAATTAAAAAATAAAAAGAAACAATTGCATTTGAGCTATCTTTTAAATATTAGGTAAAATCGGAGTCTATTTAAGCGATTCTACAATCTATACAAAAAATATGAGTTGATGCTTTGTTACATAATGTGAATGATTTTAAATCCTTATAAAGTAATCGAGTAACCTCCGTCCGTGTGTCCGTACCTCACGCTTAGACCCCTTCCGATCCACCAATGGAGACAAGTGATGTGTCATTCGTCGCATCTCGGTCTCCTGGTGGGACACTGATCATCTGTTGAGGATCTATCAATAAAATTCTAAAAAATTTCTCTAAAAACCTGTTTTTGCGCGTTTTTTCGGACATCAAAAGCACGTTTTGTGTAATTTTCAGCTCCTGCAGAGGTCATTCAAATCCTTTCCACAAAACCAATCGATTGGCACAATTCTTAGTCAGTTCCATCCGGGATATTCTGGACGAATTCCAGAAAAAGACGAGATTTTTAATGATTTCAATGAGCTTACGAAAAGATTGCATGGTGAAACGCTGAAACGCTATAAATAACTGTACTCTCTTTCCGGCATTGACATGAATAGTTCCGACTTGATTCATTAGATTAACGGTAATAAAATCTATTTTTTTTTCAGCTCATAATACCAAAAGGATAATCGTTCAAAACAAACGATCATCTTGTCTAAACATCGTTCATTTTTACTAGAACCGTGCATTTTCTGGAATCTTTTTATTCCTTTTTTTTTTATAAAAGTGACTGTATATACGTTTGGGTATTTGTATGTTCCCAATAACCATTGTAGTGATTGTCCCCAAATTTTGTGTGAATACTTTTGAGCCACCGAGAAAAAATTCTGCGAAGTTAGCGATTCAAAAATTTACAACAGAGGGTGTTTTTCTTTACATTTAAAAAAAATCTAGATGGCGGTAACAGTTGGCGGGTGTTGTGGGGGAGGTGTCGGGACGGGCAGAGAGCGCAGAGCTGTTGAATAAATCATCTAAGATGTTGAATAAATCATTTATTGAGTTGAATGGTTCAACTATTGGGTTGAATAAATCATCTGCATATGCTTGTACACGTGCAACGCCGCTTACAAGTATCCTGAGTACCTCAAATCTTGCTGTTCCTTCAGTATAATAAGATTTAGTATAATGAGTTCAGGCATCACAAAAAAATAGTCATAGTATAGTGTGCTAAGTAAGGAAATGAGTCGAATCAGGATACAATTTACAGGAAGAAGGACATCCTATAACATATTATGAAATTAGTTCGGTATTTTTCAAATAATGTTGATTAGAAGATATGTATTCAGATTCAGAAAGTTATTCTGGTAAGATTTTTCATTTTTTCTCATATAAAACTCGAAAAGACAATTTGTGTTCCACTGGATCAGTACAACAGTACTAACTGCCGTTAGTTTGTGTTTAGGTTAGTTTAGAACTGCAAACATTTTTTTCCAAACACTGGCTAACGCTTGGTACGGACTCAATGAGAGATCGAGTTTTGGGACACGATGAATCACTCTTCTCAAATTCTTCATTGGTGTGGGAGGTATTTACTTAGCTGAAATTATGTTTTGCCTAGTGTATTACAGAGGTGTTTAAAGGGATCACGGTAAAGGGGGTACTCCGCTTTCGCGTGATATCCTTTTTGTGTAGCACCTCTTCCATTTCTGATTTCTGTCGAGCAATGCGTTGTCGTCCATGAAAAGGGAATTAATGACAGCATAGGAGAAAACAATCGTGTGACGATTTTGTCCCAATATCTGAGAACCAAATAGCAGCCGTCAAAGTATCTTCTGTTATCCCCAGTCTTAGTACACGTAAACGGAACATGATTTTTTTCGATTTTATGGAATAATATGAAATGTTTTAAGCGTCTGATTCACCTTTTCCAGGATGTCTTGCATACTTTCTTGATAATTTTTACCCACGCATACTGTTGTTATAATTTTAAAAAAGTCACAAGGTAAGTATTGGAACTGTAAGACCATTCCGATGTGACGTCGTGACTAGTAATGGAAAAAAAAAATAATAAGCAATCCATTATCTTGAGATAAAACGTCGTATAACTACAAAGTATGTCGTCCGTTCATTCACATTGCCCGTGTTTGCTTCATAATGAGCGTGGCCATCGCAGGCACGTGCCGCCGCCGTTCGTCAGTCAATGAACCAAGCAGCACGCAGGGGAAGTGGAGTGAGGAGGGTGGGGTGGGGGCGGGGCGGGGCTCGCGTAGCGGCCGCGACCTTGGCCGTGAAAGGCTCCTCCCCTCCCCGCGCAGGGCGTCGCTGCTGTCCTTGACGGCGCCCGCCGCCCGCAGGGTCGGACTTCCCGACGTGGAGCGTGGTGACGCGCGACCCGAGCCAGCCCGACCTGCTCAGCCCTTGCGAGTGGTCGGTGCCGCCGACGCCCTCGCCGGCCTCTCCGGCGGACACGCCCACCTCTCCGCCGCCGCCGCCGCCGCCGCTGCTGTCGCCGCCGTCGCCCCCCTCGCCGTCCCCCGGCGGCGGGGGCGGCAGCGGCGGCGGCGGCGGGCGGGGCCCGCTGGCCGCGTTGGCCGCGCTGGCGACCGGCGCCGCGCACGCCGCCGCCCGCGCCGCCGCCCCGCCCCCGCCGCGCGTGCCGCCCGACGTGGTGGCGCGCCTCATGGCCGCCGTCAGCTTCGGCTACGGCGTCTTCCAGCTGTGCGCGTCGCTGCTGCCGCCCTCGCTGCTGCGCCTCATCAGCTTCCTGGGCTTCGAGGGCGACCGCCAGCTCGGCCTGGCCGCGCTCATGTTCGCGCGCCAAGGTCGCGACATGCGCGCGCCGCTCGCCTCGTGAGTATACACCAGCCACCCGCCGCGCGTCCTTGGCCGTGGCCTTGACCCGCTCCCGGATCCCCCCGCCCCCCCGGCCCCCGCCGCGGGCAGAATCCCTGCCCCCTCTCCCCGCTCACAGCGCATGCTTACAGCGCTGATCCCCGGCCTGCGGCACGCGCACCGCAAGCCAACCGAGGGAGTTCGCAACTTGACGCGGCTCTTGTGATCTCCAGCGTGCATCCGTGCACTACACCTACGCGAACCCGTGCGCTGAAATGCTTTTTACTCAGTCTGTTAAGTAGCGCTTATTTTGTGAAGATTATTATTTTTGCAATAAACTATTTAAAATATTGTTTATATTTTCAAATCCTGCTTGATTCATTTTTCGCGCAACGGTTGCTTTTTATCCCAGCACAGAATGAGTACAATAAAAACTGAATTGAGAGTCAACTTGCAAATGACAACTTGACAATATACTGCCAATGTGACGTTAAAATAATAGTTGATGAATTGGTAATTTATACTCGTTTCTCCATAGCTAAGAAGAGAGGAAACAAGAAAAGAGAATACAAATACAACTTGGCGGACAACAAATGATGTTTATTATATTCTCTAGAAACAATCATTTAAAACATTACAATGAGAGACTTACTTCTATGAAATTGATTTAAGAATTAAAAAAATAGAACAACTAAGCATACAGACGTAGTAAGTAGACAACAGACAGATAAGTAGGCAAGAAATGCGTATGAAAGTTTAAAAATAGGATAATAATGAAGGGACCAAATAAGATTAATGTCCAGAGGAAGTTATATTTTCAAAATGTGTAGATAGTCAGATTAATTTACATGACACATAATTAAGATATTATAAAATATTTATCCACCCAAATTATAACAAATTTCAATAACATGGTAGATATTGAACAGTATTAATGAAGACTGGCTTCGACTAGTTAACTACGCACAAATTATTGCAAACATGTAAGGGAGTTTACCTGCTATCTTCACATTTACAGCATTACATGTATAAAAATATTTACAAATTTGTCGAACCAATGTTTAAAAATCTCTTCTTCTCAGACTTGACTTCAAACTATATTTTGTATTACAACTTAATGTGTCAACAGTTCTCTTTAACAGCTCTCATTGCTACATTTATTGATAATTCAAGTTAGTAAGGGGAGAAGGAAGGAATTCTGGAGCTCAAGAAAACGAGAGCAGAATGTACCCCATACGCCAAGTACAGATTTTTTGATTCAATTATAGGATATTACTTTCTGTTGCATTAATCTAAATCACTATTGTTAAAATGCGCTAAAAGTGGCCATTGTATTCATTTCATTTCAGATATAAGACAATATGTGATGATAGTAAAATTATTCCAGAAAAAAAATAATTGTAATTTGCTTTTTAGCCAAACACTTATTATCGGCAAATGCGTTTGCTATTCGATTGAGGTAATGACAGATTAATTTGATATGTAGTTACTGGTTTTAGACTGCGAGTTAAAAATTTCCGCGAGTACGTTTCGGCACCGGCATGCAACCCACAACACACTAGTGCGTTGCGCCATGTATTATTCATATTTTGTCTCATCCGACATACACGTTAAAAAAAACTGAAATTAAATAACTGAGAATTCAGGCCGAGGCAATCTTATCAATTATTATTTAAAAAAATGAACGAACATATTTGTACAGGTCTTTTGTAGACACTGGTTTTTCATGAAGTTAGCAGTTTAATTTTTCGATTTCCCTCTCCAATAAAATTCATGCCATATTTGCTGGAGATGATTTCGTATGAATTAGTGAAATGAATCAGTTTACTTTTTACCCGAAAAGTTGCCCTAATTATGTACTAGGTGATGTGTATTTAACATTTAAACGCTGGCCAAGCATTTTGCTACGCGGAGTCCACCCATGATTTATAACGGGTGATATGGTCAGCAATTTCGTATTTCCCATCACCATTTCACAGAATTTCATTCGTTAACTGATCCTCAATCGCCATTACTATTTCGTATTCCTTGAAAGCCTTGCCGAAAATCAAACACAGGACCACGTACACAGGTCACGGAAATAGGGACGTACATTCGATTAAGAGGGTCCAGAGGGAGAAGGCAAGGACTCACAAAATTTAGTGATTTCAAGGGAAAAATAATATTTTTAGTTATATTTTTACTTTGTGCATTGGAATTACAAGGTTTGCCTTCCTGTTCTCTATGATTTTTTTTTTCTCTGTGTCTCTCTGTCTCTCTCTCTTTTCTTCTTCTTCTTCTTCTTCTTCAAAATAAGTGTATTAAGAGCTTAATTCTGATTAGTGAAACGTTTCAATATGTGGGCTTAGAAAAGCTACCGAAATATTTTGGTTATTATTATTATTATTATTATTATTATTATTATTATTATTAATCCTCAAGTATTACATTTTATCTTTTAAAACAAATAAAGCCAGTTTTGAAATTGGAACTATTTGAAATTTATGAAAAGTGTGTATGAATGTGTTTGTAAGTTTGTAAGTAAGCATGCATATTTTACGTAAGTTCCATGTGTATGTGCATGTGTGTGTGTGTGTGTATGTATGTGGAGAGAGACAGACAGACAGAAGCAGAGAGATAGAGAGAGTTTGAACAGCATTTTATACACCACAAACGTATGGATCAACTTTGTGTGCTCGTTTAAAGTATGGAGAGGAGATGATATTGGTTCTCAAAAAGAAAATGACGAAATTGCATCATGTTCTCTAAAAATTGTAGAGAATATTGAATAATCGCAGAAAGTAAAATAAAATATTAGTTATTACTGGTTTTATGAAATACGTAAACAAGAAAAATATTTCTATATACTTTCATTTGTCATAACGAAAGTGTGCTTGAAATAAAACAGACACATTTCACGACACATTCCTTCAGGGCTTTCTCTGCAAGACTGTCGTTACACGTACTATCAGAGCAGAAAAATGGATTATGTAGATAATATAGAAGCATAGAAAAATTTGACTTTCTGTTGTTTATGATTTTTTAAGTACCTACATACCTAAATATTATCTTACTGCTACACATTACCAGAAATCATGAATATGCAAAATTGAAGTTTCAAAGAATTTATATTGAAATCCATTGAATTTTATAGTTTTAAAATAAGACTAAATATTCTAGAATTCGAGATACGTTTGATTTCTTCCATGAAGCCTGTTTTCAACTTAACTCCAACGTTAAAAGGAACCTTATTTGCAATTAATATTTTCAAATAATTGATATCTCCGTTTGAAACTTCATAAGTCAACTTGTGAATAAACATATTTAACTGGAAGTGGAATTATTTATTTTCCATCATTTTTCTACTGATGACGATATCTCCAATTTTATGAAAATAATATTCAGGTAAATTCTCTAGCTCTATTCTCACAACTATGTGGGTCTTTCGAAGTGGCTCCCTTTAACGCAAAACCGAATTAGCGTAGCGCAATTCTCGCAACGATCCGCTGATGATGAACGTTGATTATCCTCCACGTAGTTCCAGGAAATCACGCCAGATGACGCACGCGTCCCCCTCCGCAGAGGCGCGGGTCGATAAGCGAGGAATCGTCCCCGCGGATGTTCGAGTACTGCAGGCACGCATTATTAAAAGGCTGCAAGATGAAAATTTGTTCAGCAATCTTATTTACTAGTAGGATAACAATTTCAGATTATAATTTGATTGTTATAAAATACACAATGCGATAAGACTTCGTAGGAGCGTACAGTCCTTCATTTTGCAGGACATTGATGGTGTAAAATAAACGGTCTTGATTTAAATTTTTGATATGAAATAATTTGAGCAATGTGCTCAAAATATGTGAATTATTAGTTGCAAATAAAAAAACTTCGATATGCAAACAGTTAAGTAATAGTTACGTGGCAAATAGTTAACATTTGAATAGTGATTAGTAATTATAGTCTATTCTAAGTTCTAGAAGACTGGAGAGTTCTTTAATAGCCGGCAAACGTAACTTACATACACTCTATTTTATACCAATATATTCTATGCCTTTAGCCCTAATTAGTATATCCTATTATAATAATTGTATCTTTATATCTGAAGGCGTCGGGTAATGCGAATTGATTTCCAAGGAAAGGAAATCCTCAAAACATGGCATTATCGATATTAAAGCAAGTATCTCCTAAGGCCATCAATCTTGCCAATATAATTCTTGAATCATATATTTTTAATTTTCTAGATTTTTCTACGAAATTGATTAACATGCAATACAATACAGGAATCAATTAATTTAAAACGAAACGTGTTTCTGACGCGACGGAATTGCCGTAGTAATACTCTATTTTATAAAATAACATGAACTTCTCCAGAATGTTTCGTTTATTCGTTAGTCCGTGTTCATTCATTAATGATTTGAAAAACATCATCTCAATGCTGTTATCCCATTAGTAGTTTTTGCAGGAATCAATTTCAGTCATGAAACTTCACGTCTCATTATTTATTTTTGATCCCAATGTATTGTCTCCGTGGCCCGCCAGATGGCTGACGAGATATTGCAGTGAAACAGCCGAAGTTTGATATCAGTTTAAAAGATCGATAAGGGATCGCTTAAAATTTTGTATACAGCTGAAACAGTGAAAATCAATATTTTATTCATGTATTTTATTTTAGCCGTTAAAACTCAAAAATGTCTAGTTTTGACATGGTAGCCACTTGAAATTGATGAAAAGAAGATATGTGTGAATGTATGTGTGTGTATACATATATATATATATATATATATATATATATATATATATATATATATATATATATATATATAGAGAGAGAGAGAGAGAGAGAGAGAGAGAGATAGTTACACGCTATAGAGTTTACTGATCAAAGCTCTATTTTGGAGCTAGTTGGGAGTTGAGTTTTTAAAAATACACATATTTGATGTACCTAAAATGATGGTGAAGTATTTATAAATATTGACATTTGGAGGTCCCAACGTACTATAAGGGTTTGGAAGGATTCATAAAGATCTCTTTGAAAGTTAGAAACCTAGAACTCGGAATTGGTTGCAGCAATGTATATTGTGGCTTTAGAGAGAACGAGATAAATGCGAAAATATCTCAACAAGGGCTGATAAGTTGAGACAGGGAGGGATAAGAGAAACACGGCAAAATTGAAGGCGATAAAGCACTTGATATGGCAAGATAAATGCCACAACTGCGGTGAGAAATCAACATGAAATAGACGCTAAAAAACCCTCATGAAAAACTTATCGTTTACAAATAATTTTAACTACTGACCGATTTAAGAACGTTTTTCTAAAATTTTATCAAAATCTTTTCATTTCCTATCAACTTATAAAAAGGTCTTTCTTTACGTGGTGTTTTATGCTTCGTTATTTACAATCACCAAATTATTGCAGAGATTGTGACGTGAAGCAATGTGATTTATGTTAATGGATCTGACCAAACTAAGTTAAATTCTTTCAGTTAAATACTAACCAAGTTATTATTTTCTACGTCGGGCTGAGCGTTGTCTAAACGCTACGTATTGAATCATTTCCATGCGTTTGATTTTTTACTTTCCCGTAGTGTATATACGGAGTAATATACGTAGTATAGGGAAAGTTATGTAATGCTGCGGAAAACCGATTTCGAGATTTCAACGGAAATAAACGTTTTGTGGTTCCGTGATAACGAAAAGTGGTTCTTTTCAAAATGTCCGTCCGTCAGTCTGTGAACAACACTAGCGCCGATTCCATGAGTACCACCTAAACTATGAGTACTATTCCTTCCAAAATGAATATTATTCGGTAGATCTGCTTCCAATCAAGGCGCCGCGATTTTGAAAAACATTCTTCAAAATTTTACATGAAGCCCCCCAGACATTTTCAAAATTTTCTCAAAACGGCTCCAAATTTTATTTTTAAATTTCTTGGAATAATAGAGTAAATTACACTTCTCATGGTAGCATAAGTTTGATTTTAATGGTTTCCTTTGAATTTTCGAAAATTGCAAAAGTCTGATTTTTTTCGGCGTCTTCCTACAACTACAAAATTGAAGATAGAGATTTTTCCTCCAAACAAAATATGTTCGCCAAAGTCAGTTCTTTAATTAGGGTCATACACATTCTTTTGAACATTTCAGTAATTTTCGCGCAACACTGCTTGCAATTTGTGCAATTTTTAAAAAAATTACAAAAACTATATTTTCTCAAAAACTGTTCCAAATTGTTTCTTTAAACTTTTGGTAGGGATAGAACTAAATGCATGCTATGAAATGACATAAACGACATATTGCTCTATTCTCTGTTGTTTTTTTGGTTTTGTTTTTGTTTTTTTCAAAAATTACGAAAATGAATTCTTTTAACTTTTGTCTCAAGTCGTAAATTTTTGCATTAGCGGCGACTTGGTCACATTATTATATTTCTGTGTACATATGCTGTAAATAATCTCATATATTTTCTCGGAAACAACCGTTTTTTTTTTTAAACTAGTTCAAAATTCCACCTTTTCAGAAACACTCAAACGCCATTTTCTCATAAACGCCTCGAATTTTTTCTTCAAAATTTTGGAACGGATGGTGCTAATTACACTCTTTAATATGACGTAAAGTTCAATTTCAGGTAGTTTTTTGTTTTTTCAAAAATTAAACAAATGTATTTTTTAATGATCTCTCACACCTTTCATATGTACATTACCAGCAATTTGTTAACACTCTTGTATTTGTGAGTGTATGTGCTTAAAATGACATTAAAGAATTTTTTCGAAAACTCAAAAATTTTCTGTGAAAAAGAGCTTTAAATTCCGCGTTTTTGTTTGCGCTTAAACGCCATTTTCTTAGAAACCGCTCGAATTTTTTCAAAGAAAATTGCCATTTAGGACGAGGTTTTACTGTTCTTTAATATTCTTAAAAAATATTTCCGTTCTGCGATTGGAAAACCGAAAAATTAAGAAAATGTCAAAGAAACATAGTTCGGATGGCAATAGATGGCAGCTGGCAAGAGTATGTGTCAAGTCCGAATAGCTAGCTGAGACCAAAGGAAATTAAAACTAATACCAGAAAGTCTATTCCTATTCTGTGGCACCACTAGTTTATTGTAGTTATTCTCTGAAATCATTTCATGTTACACATATTTATCGGCTCCTTCAACTAGGTGTGCCAAATTGATCTATTACCTTCCACGAAGTATAACTGAAAAATCAACAGATCAATCACAGATCAACTTATTGCCACTAATGTAAATCTGGCAGGCGAAAAATTGTACTTTGAAATGTTTCCAAATTATAGTTATACAGTTAATGGGATTGTTCCAAACTTTACTAAAGAAGGGAAAATAAATCCAAAGGATATTCGCGGTCTAATGAAGAAGAAGAGGAAAAGGGCCATAAAGAGCTTGCTTTCTAAGCAATTTTGGTAATGATTGAAGTAAGCTGGGATATTGGAACGTACCGGAACGTACCAGGTATATAAGAATACAATTCCAGGACAGAATACAGACCACAAGACCAAGTAGAGGAATTATGTAGCAACACCGAATAAAAATGTAGAGAAATTGAAATTTAAGGGATAATTAAATTTTGAACGGAAGTTTGAATTTTTCTTCTTACTGACAGGGTAAATTAGTTTGGGAAACCTCAGAAGTGCACGTACATTTTTACCCATTAAAATCATATTTTTATTATATTAGCTTATTATTATTTTAAGATCGCCAAGCTTATTCAATTCCGCATCAAAACATTTCTTCTTCAGAGTTTGGAACAATACTTGTTTCCCGTGATTCAGGATCTCTCTCTCTCTCTCTCTCTCTCTCTCTCTCTCTCTCTCCCTCAGAGGCTTATTACTCAGTATCATTTTATTTTATCAAATTGGAAACATAAATAAACCTATATCCATTTTCTCGTGCAATATTTCAATATACATTGATATTTTAAAAATAACTTAACGATATTGTGTTTCCTGTTGTCTAGGTTTTCATAATTTCTAAATATTGTTTCAGTGAAAATAAGACTTTGAAATGATCCCATTACTGTCTAAATTTTGGTGATTATGATAGCTCAATTCTGAAAAGAACGACTATTTTGACAGTAGACCTAAGATAAATCAGAGTGTGTGGTGGGGTTGTAATCGATCTATATTCTCAAGTTTCGCTAGAGCCGCGTATGGGCATCTTCTGCGTACATAAATTTTATGAGAAATTGTCACTAAGGAATTAAAATACTGTTTGGAGGTAGCAACATACCATTGTTTCTTCATACATTTTCATTATGAAAATGAAATTTTCACAATTTTCATTTTGAAAAAGTCACGTTCAATGTCAAGTCATGCTGTTCACGTCGTCATGCTGTTTTATAGTGCATCACCTCCAATTCACTCATCATTCATGCATTTGTTCACTGACTAAAAGAGCGTAAACGTGTGACATACTGTTTGTTCTATTTTACTTCAGCTAATTGTTTCTTGCCTCTGCGAAAGAGAAAGGGTATAGCCTACTAGCTAAATTAAGCTGCCAGAGTAGATGCATCTGGGAGACCAATTCCTTTTAATCTCTTGCTAATAGACACAGTTCTCGCTCGGGAGCATTCTATCTTGTGAACAAGTTCAAAGGAAATCAAAGGGTTTCCACCGATTGTTTACTTTCTGTCTCGACTGCACTCTAGTAGAGCGAAGCAAAGCATCCAGGCGTAGTGTGCTTGCGGATACGAACAAAGGTCAAGTGCACATTCTATATCTGCTGTCGACGAATACCCATTTTTCATTTTCACCATCGAAGAAATCATCATGTTGAAATTCTAATAGGACACCTTTTTATCACTGGGAAAGGTGGGCAGGGCATCAACCAATGTCACTGCAGTGCCTCTGACCGGGAGGTTCTAGGCTCGAGTCCCGACGGTGACAGGATTTTCGACAATAGCTAGAGAGCTAGGTCGAATTCAGTCGCTGTCTGGAGGAGAATTATAGCTGCCGGCTGTTTTGATCGGTAGTTTGTAGTTTCTCCGATCAAAACCAGGTGAATGCTGGAGCAGGACCCTAACAAACTGACCATGGACCGCGCGTAATCTTTTCTTCCCCTTCCTTATTCTGTCCTCACCCCTTACTTATGCTCACACTAACATGTACTACACTACCTCACATGCCGAAAGACCGACCGAGCCTACAGCTTCTCCCGGCTGGGGCAGTGCCCCACTGGTGGGAGATACCTCATTGAGAAAAACCCGCTGCCCGACAGGTTGGTCGGTGTCGAATCTTATCACTAAGCGGAGGAAGATCACTGCCACCGCCCGATAGGAAACATGCACTACACATACGGGACTAATGAGTTTTTTGCCGTTGACATTTGCCGTCCGGGCGCGCCCGGAATCACTTAACAGTCACACCATTTGTTCTGTAAAAATGTTGACTAACATTACATATTTTGAAATAGTGGTTTTACAAACAACTCAAAATCAACAAATTTGTATCTAATGACTTATTTGAGATAACTTCTCAGGTTCTCTACTGACGTAATGAGGAAGTATAAACTTCGGGAAAAGTTGATTGAAATTACATTGTTTCTCACTTTACCACTTCTTAATTCACTAATTCGAACGTTACGTTTTCAGATCACATTACAGAAAGTTATATAATAACTACTAACTACATATAATATATGTAATAACTAAATTTAATATTTAGTAATATTCTATCGCCTGTGACATTTTATTCTATCGCCTGTGCCCCTCTAGGATTCTAGAGCTCTTCGCTGTAAAACAGACAGCGGCTAGAAACAATTAGCTGAAATAGAACAAACAGCACGTCATCTAGTTTTCGCTCGTCTAGACAGTGAAGAAATGAATGTATGAGCATCATTTTCATTTAAATGTCCCCCTTTTCACTCACTAGGGCTTTTAAGACCACTTTTGATCCGATAATTGGGACATTGAGACAGAGAATGAGAATGGGAATATTGGTAGGTATAGTCACTTTCAAAATATCTATTATTTTGACATCTGTCTGTTGATTATCCCAGAGTCTGAGACACATAATGTACTCTTCACGAAACAAGTTTCAAAATCTTGGGTCTTCACACAGTCGCTTTTCCTTTTATGTGTCCCACTATGTTCTTTTTCCAACACTGCTCTTTAAGGATTTTGGATTACGTCAGAAATTGTTTAAGATACCTCGATCCGGTTTATAAAAATTGTATTGAATGAATCCTCCTTTATTATATTTTGAAAAGATCTGTGTAAGTGTTGTAAGAATCTATTGAAATGTTTTATTAAATGAAATCAACTAAAAGTTATTACAATGATTCGTTCAAAGGTCCATTTGTTTTATAAAGCACATGTCATTTTTAATGGAAATGCTGCTAGACCTAAAATAGACTTCAGATCATTAAAATGGCATTTTTTACCAATCATTTATTTACATTTTATTTGAGATAGCGGTGCGATCAAATGCCATTAAAGAGGAGAATGAAAAAAAGAAAGAAAGTTTGCAAACTTTACTTATGATGTGCAATCATAAATAGTGCTAATTCCCAGAAGTGAAAGTTCCTCTTAATTTTTTCTTTGCTTTCTCCTTTCGTTTCGTTTCCCCCCCGACAAACTCTTGAGCTCCACCAGTTCTTCTCATGGCCTTTGTGCGCGAAACGAGAATTCACAGCAACAGTCAGTCGGCAGCGTCGGCGTCCGAAGTGAAAGGCAACTCGCAAGCGGCGGCGACGACGACGGTCCCGTAATCTCCCCCCGGCAGCAGCGTCGGAGAGTTGGCAACCCCTATTCGGCCGCGCGCGGCGCGCTCCACCGCCGGCCGGCAACCCCCACAGGGCGGGCAGGGAAGAGAAGGGCAGCCGGAGCAGGCCGCGGCGCGCCCGGCCCTTCCCCTCGTTCGCTCGCCCGCTCGCCCGCTCGCCCGCCCGCCCGCGCGACTCGGCGGCGCTCGCCCCACGTGCCGAGAGGGACGCTCGGCGCGGCCCCGATGAGGGCTCCACGAGGGAGGCGAAGCGCAGGGACGGCGTGGCTCTCAACGACCGGTGGCGCTGCCAAGGGGGGCTTCATGCGAATTACAACCGCCCGTTCGAATTCTTACAAAAATAGCTTACGCAAATTGACTTGCATTCAATACAACTATAGTTTATACCCATTGTTTAGTCGCGTTTTCTTAACATATATTGATGCATTGGAGAATTTGCAAGCGTAAATACGAGAAGAGTAGTCATTGTCTTTACCGACATTCAGAATAGACCACGCCAGCTTTTATTTTCTAATTTTCTAATTAATTAAAACAAGTGGCCTGCAACAGTAAAAATGCCGCTGAAGAAAAGCACACAAAATGGTTTTCAAAGAACTATCACGCACATCATTCAAGAACAACTCTTGTAAAACACTGCAAAAATAAATATTTTAACAAAAAAAGTCTTCAAATACGGCAATAATTTAGTACTACATTAAGACAATACTATAGTTCTTTATCGTAACACATAAGTAGTAAATATTTTGAGGCATGAGTTTTTCATTTTAACGATAAAAGTGAAAAAACAAATTAAAGCGATTTCGAATTTTCTTGACGAATTGAGTTGTTGGGACTCAGAATCCAGTCTATTTTCTTCGCAAATTTTCCCTACAAAGTGCTTTTAAAGCGAAATTGGCGTATTTTCACGATAAATGTGAAATTCTCGCGAAATTAATTAACCCGGTAGGTGTCACGTCTTACTTACGAAACTCGTCGTGTGTAGGGAAATGGACCTCAGGGAAAGTTACGTGGGTGAATACAATGCCAACTTCGACTGTGCACAAAGATTGTCTCAAAATTTTACCTGATTGTAAATGACCGAAGACGATTTCTGAAGAATAATGATATTGTGACTTGCGCTTTGTTATCATTCACAAAGTAAATACTATAATATGATATAAGAGTAATTATTCATTTACTTGCTTTAAATATATTTCAAAATAAATAAAAAACAAACACTTTATGCCCTTTATTTATACTTTATATATCTGCCCTCTTTATAATTAAAACTAACAATATAATTAAAATTTCAATACTCGATTTTTCTTATCATCTACTTGTGAAAAAAATGCAGCAAAATTAATGCGAAATTGGTAACCCTTTTTCGCTATGTAAAGCGAAAAAAAATTTCACGATAAATTTTAAAAAAATTGACGCGTAAAGTCATGCCTCTAAAAAAAATTAATGGCGGGCGGCCTCTTCCTTGGAGCATTGATGTCGCATGATAGCTGTGGCATAACCAGTGACACTCTGAGTACGTGAATTCTCATGAAGTTTGAGAATAGGAGGAATGACAATCAAAATAAGCATTTTTCTGTCAAAATCGGAACTGCTTCATGGTGTTCGGATTTCTTCCCGGGTTCTTGAATATCTAACAAAACCGTAAGTACTTCTCACACGGCCGGAGCCGGCATAGTTTGCTTTAAATTTCTGCACGCATTGGAAATTAGTAATTGAGACTAGGTGGAACGGTGCGAACATTTCGCTCTTTGTAAAGCGTTGTTTTAAAAGCGGAATGAATTACATCTCGAGCCTTAGAGGAAAGATATTAAGATTCACTTTTTCCTCTGTGCTGGGACCCTGGTAGAATAGCCAGTTCCTGATTCTGGTTTACATGATGAAGGCTCGTGGAAAAACATTCTAATATATCGAAGCGTTAATTAATAAATGGAAATTGCAATTAAATTGTACAAAATATCGTAGTTTCAGATGAATCCAAATTGGTATAAGAACTTGTCTGGCATAATTAAGTGAAGATGAATTCTGGTGAATTTAAGAACTAATTATCGAATGTATTCATGTAATTAATGATATATTTATTGACAGGTACGTTGTAGTTCACAAGTTTCGTAGTATGCATAGCAGATTATTCTCTCGTCACCAAGAAAAGCTAGACTTCACACATGCTGATACTCACTGTTTTCTCAAAATTCTATTCATACGAGTAATGCCATCTACCAACTTCAGATACCAGCGAGAAAGATGGGGAAGTAGAGATTTGAATTGTAAATTTTATTCAGGCCGCGTTAATTGAAAAGCGTTGCCGGTTGAAAATTGCATTTCAATTGTTTGAATGTTGATTCTTTTCTGAATATTTGCGAGTTTTCATCTCCCAGTATTTCGTATTTTGTATAATCATAATTTTTTATTATTTTCTTTTCATTTTACTTTTTTCCTCTCTTTTCTGTAAATTGTAAAATGAAGATGAATGGTTCCTCCATTCACATTCCCAATTTTTTTATAATTACCCAAAATTTTGACGAAATTATGACAGCTTATGTATAAGACTTAACGACTTATATATATATATATATATATATATATATATATATATATATGTGTGTGTGTGTGTGTGTGTGTGTGTGTGTATGAATGACTTTAATCGTTTTCCTTCATTCTCCTCTTCAAATTTTTATTTTTTCCGGTTCGGTTGGATGAGACAATGAATCCGAGCACGACAACTACTTAGCAGCGTAAGTATAGTAGATGTAATATCCCGGGAGGGGCGGAGATCCCTGCTCGTTGAAATGTGAGATCTGGTGCCTAAACGCCGGCTTGTGGGTTTTGTCCTCTCCAGATATCTTCTATAGCGGGGCACCGTCCTAGCCGGAACAAGCCCCGAGCTTCCGACTGATTTCCCGACGTGTGTAATAGTAAGTGTATGTAAGGTGAAAGGAAAGAACGTGGATGAGGAAGGAAAGGTGGCGTGGACCGTTTATTAGCGTACTGCTCCACCATTCGTCTGGTATTGATCGACAAACGTGGATAACTACTCGTCAGAGCAGCCGACTGCTAGAATTCTCCTCCAGATAGTGGTTGAATTCGAGACCAGCTCAGTAGGTAGAGTCGAAATTCAGCCATCCTAATGGTCTGGACTCACACTCTACGACCTCCTGCTCGACGAAGCTGCAGGGGCAACGGTGAGCTATCGCTGTCGGTTTTCTAGTGGAATTAACGCACGTGATTTGCCAACGACCACAAACATGAATCGCGAATGACGACTGATGACGTCTGGTCTATTTACGTTTGCCGGGCAAGCGAAGCCGTTGACTCGTCACAATTATTACTCGATTAATTAACATTAAACGCAATCTAATGACGCTGGTGGAGTTCAATTTTAGCCGCGACACGTCTGTTTTATATTTTGCGCCATTAAAACTTATTCTAAGGAAAACATGCAAATGTTTGTGTTTTAGGGATGATGAGAAAGTAACACGTCATATCACGTCTGCGTCATCTCAACATCATATAATAACAACGTCCTAAGAGCGAAAACTGAAACGATCAGACGACCGGCTGTGGAAATTAATGGGTTTCAAAAAAACGCGCGCGCGCGCGCAGTGTGTTTGAAGGGGGGCGTACCCTCGGCTCTCCGAGTCGTATCTGTCTTTCCGGAGGGTGCTTCGTGTGTTGATCCGACAGGGGGCGCGGTGGCGTTCAGTGGGCCGAAATTGCCTCGAAAGGATACGATCAAAAACATTTCTGAGAAGGCCAGAAGTTCTAATGTCAGAGGAATATATTTTATATTTACTCTTTACATTTATTTACACTTTTACATTTTAATTCATAGTAGTATTGGCACTCCCGTAGGTTATACTTAAGTTTTTATTTCCGATTTCAGCTACAAAAATGGGATGTTAAATCACACAAGTGTACTTTTTCGTCTGCTGATTTGAAACCTCGATAGCACTATTACTACTATAAAAAGTATAGCAATGAAAAAAATTGTGATGATTTCAACTTTCTTGTTGATAAGGTGAAAACAAACAAAAATAAATGTTTATGTATTTATTTGTATATTTTTTCTTTTTTCTTTATTTTCTATATTTTATTTATTTTTTACCTCTTTTCTTTTCTTTTTTATTTATTTTCTTTTCTTTTTTATTTATTTTCTTTTCATTTATTTTATTTTTTAAAATTTTTATTTATTTATAATTTATGTATTGTTATTAATTTTTTTCGGCGTCCTTTGGCCCACAAGGCCCAGTGTGCGGCGTGGTGCGGAGCCGCAACGGATGCGGCCCACCGGGGAGCAGCGCGAGCGCGGGCGATATACGATGTCAGGGGGCCGAGCGCAGCGGAGAAAAAGGGGTGCGTTCGCGCAGGTCGGCGGCGCGCCCGCGGGCTCCACGCGATGGAGGATCAGGGCGCGGGCCTAGGGGCTGCAGCGCGAGCGGGGTCTCGAGATGAAAGAGAAAGAATTAAAAACGAAGAAATTCGTTTTTTGTAATTTGTAATAGATTGGTGACGCCGAATTTGACTAGAAAAAAATGTGTTAAGACCAGAAAGCACGTAAATTGACAGAGGCCCAATTACAGCGAAACTAGCTTCGCTGATATGACTGTGTAAAAAGTTACTCAGAAAGGCTTTCAGTTCAATGGTTTTGCCCAGAAGAGTTTCCAAGAAATAATCCTGAACATTATATTTAATGTATGTATAATATAATAAATGTATATACAATATATTTAATGTACATATATATTTAATGTATATACAATATATTTAATGTATGTATGTGTGTGCATGCGTGCGTGTGCCTGTATGTGAGCATGCGCTCGCGTGTGCTTTACTTAGGAAATGCTACTAGCAATGCCCGTAGTAATCGTAATGTCACGGCCATGCAGTAGAGGCGCGAAGCGGTGCGAGAAAGCACTATCACACTCCATGACGCCCTCTGCAACTCGGTTTATGCGGTGATAAAGTGGCAAAGGCTGGTTAACCCGGAGATGGCTGCCTCGACAGTGCCATTAAAGTGTATTGCCCAGTTTTCGCCGGATAGCCAGTCCCGAAAGTACATGACAAGGCAATAACGTTTCCTGGACTTCAGCGAGTAAATAGATTCTCATCTTCGTTCTCTCTGCTTCGTAAGAAAATATTGTAAAGTGCATCAGTATTTGCAACGATCTTCAACGAAAGAGTTGCAATGACAGAACCTTCGAAAAAATATTCAACTTGTTTTCTTGTTAGAGGCTTTGTGACATTCAAATACTGCTATAATTCAGCAATTTGGCATTTGAAATTTACTGACAGTGAATAAGAATCAATTTCTTGTTAAATCATAAATCAAATAGCAAAGAGCAAATTCAAACGAAATAACCTTAATTCCATTTACTACTTCTATCCAAAGTTTCTGAAAACTGTATTAAATTGTAAACATTTGCAATGGTATGTGCTCAGTAATGCAAGAATCCTTTCAGATGTCAGTGGAAAATAAATTTCATAGTTTATTAAAAATTGTGTTATATTCAACATTAATTAACATTATGATCTTGGCTTATCTATCGTTCACAAGTGCTATATTACAACGTATTGTGTAGACAACATAATGAAGAATCTATCAGTTTTCAAAGTGCTACTTTTGATGAACGTCCGCAGGCAGTGCCAGTATTAAAAATATTCTCGACGTTATGAACGATATGTTCAGGCATTTCATTATTCACTTCGTAAATCTATTCTACGGTAATTTAGGAGAAAAACGTTCTTTCATATTTCACATTATTCTAAAAGAGTATGCTGTCAAAAGCACTTGCTTACTTCGCTATACTTGTTAATTTACAGGATAATTACTGGCGTTAGTCAGAATAACATTTTCGTAAACTTTAAAGTGGAAAATAAAAATTTATTTTTCTTATCTTTAAAAAGGTCTTTTTCTAATAAAGACCAATTAGTTACACACTAAATGTGAGCATTTTGAAGTAGTTGGAACGAGAGGTAGGGAGAGAAAGAGTGTCAGAGAGAGAGAGAGAGATAGAAGAGTGCTTTTTTCATTCCCTGTATATTCAATTTGCTAGCTTTCAGTGTAGATGTGAACTTCAGTTGGTAATCATCCCGTGCCCTTCATCTACTTCTTAACAATTCATGATCGAAAATTGTTACAGAAGAAACTACTCGCAGTACAAGCAATAGTTCTTCGTGAACTACATTTTGTCTCATTGTAAACCCAGAATGTTTCCCGGTTCAGGTACGGATTTGTGCTTCACTATGTTATCCTAGCAGTGCAATAGTTTCAAGGCAACAAATTAAATGTTCGCCAAGATCGAACTCCTTCAATTTACAGTTCATAACTTCCTCACCTCCTTTTGACAATACAACAGACCTTTCTTCCGCTGGCAGTTTCAATTGCAATTAGGTTCTCAATGAGGCTACGCCTTGCCTCTAAATAGCTTCAGTTTTCATACGAGCTGTATAACCAGACCAGAAACATTATTGATCTGGTGTAATGGACCAGGAAAAATTATTGACCTGACCAGAAAAATAACCGACTGGAGTTGCAGCATCGCCGCAAAACAGGGTTTTCAGGAGAATGTCGGTCATAACTCATAAGGGTTGACGTTCACTCGGAACCTATCGAACGATAAGACGAACTTAATTGACCAAGACACAACAATACCGTTGTGGATATTGGTCACTTTCCTTACGAACAAGTAGTATGTAACGCGAGATACACGCTCTGAAGGTGAGACTGTTGTTTTATGTTATTCACGTGTTAAATAAGTAGTATCAAATGTTCGCACAACATTAAAGTTAGAAGCTACTGTACTTTGTGTGTCTAACTTTCAAATTCTAGGTTCCGAATGGATGCTTCCACAAAAAAAATTGTACCTACTGATGAGTTGTATTCTGTTTTTGTTCTTCAGTGTAACAAAATAGTTTTCACGTCCCACTACTGTGGAACGAGAAGACTCAGTCAATAATATCTTCATTGCTAATTTCCGATGCGTGCGTAAATTGAAAGCAAACTATGCAGCCTCTGGCCTCTTCAGAAGTGTCTATGTTTTATTAGATACTCAGGAACTCCGGAAAAATCTAAAAACATCTATATATCACTTATTGCCTATACGCGCTGATATTGAAAGAAAAAGATGCAGCCTTCGGTCATAAGAGAGGTGTCAATGGTTTCATTAAATATCCAGGAACTTGGAAAAAATTCAAAAATAAAGTTTCGATTTGGCCTGGAAATGTAAATATTTAATTGTGTTATTCCACTATTCTGATACAGCGCGTATCGACAAAACTCTTGTACTTAGCGTGTCACTGCTTACGACACAGCTAGCACATGCGACATCAAGACCGCAAGGAAGAGTCAGGTCGTCCACCCTAAAAATATTTGCTATTCACGTATTCCGTTACGGAACAGAAGCTTTTTGATATTCTTCGCGTGTAAATAACTGTTGTACTTTGTATCCGCATATACTATACTAGTTTCAGTATTGGAGAACACTGTTTTTTTTATTTTCTTAATTCATCGCTGTGTTCTACGTGAGTATTTTATTTGTTTTTCTTGAGCAGTGTGAGTGCTACTTTTTGGAAAATAAGTTTCTTTTTGTCGAGCAGCATTTTTCCAGGCCACTAGTTCAAATTGCAAACAACAACACTTAAAAAATTGAAAAGAAAATCCAAATGAAACAGCAGCAAAATAATAAGCATCACGTTTTAGACTAGGGAGCTATTGAAAATACCGCAGACAAACCGGCGTTTATTTAAAGCACCTATCCTAAGCCGTTCTCAAAGCAGTTGAATGATTGAGGCCTTGCAAAACTAAAGGAGTTAAGTGCCAAAAATATATTTTCGGGAAATAAATGAAAATTGTATGAATTCATGTTGTTGACATACAGCCTGTGCCATCGCCAGGTAGATTTACAAGTACGTGGGAGGTGTTCAGAACATCGCCCTTTTAACTGTGCACCGCACAGTTACCGAAATATATAACAGTCGCACCGAAATATATAACATTTAGGTGTCAAAACCTTCGTTTAAAAAATGTTGATACTTAGCTCGTTTGGCTTTGCAAGGCCTCACTTCTCTATGGGAACCAGCACAATTACACGAAATAGGCTATACCGGAAGTAAACAAATATTGTTAATTACTTTCAGATTGTCCGGTGTTGGTTATTTTTCTGATTGACAACTCGTATTAACTTTCAAACTACGATATTTACACGTGTTTCACTTAATGGCTAGGTAGCGTGCATTCAGCCGAGTCTCAATGCAATTTCATGGGTGGATTGCCGTTGGGTACCAGTCGTGGTTTCACTTAGTACAGTTAAATGAATCACTCGCCGCTCATCATTATATCGAGGATGTACTTGCGGAGGGTGAGGCCAAGGGTGAATGAATGCATAAGTAGACTAAGCATGTGCTTAGGGTTCTGACTAGGGAGTGGCTCCCAATAATTAACACTGAATGTTATATTAGTCCTAAAATGTAAAAATAAATTTTAATTGTTTTTATTAATGATTCAGCTTACCAATTGTACCGTTTAAGTACATTTTTTCAGTTCAGATATTAAAAAGTAGATAATTTTTTGAAGTTGCACATTGAAAATATTTTTATTTGAATATACTTGTATTTATATTATTTTGTTCGTTTTTAAATTGAAAAGGTTGTACTTTATTTTTTTCATTAACGTATTGTATGTTCAATATTTCATTTTACTTAGGGTTTTTTACCAAATTTTACCAAAGTTTAGTCTGGCTTAGGGCCTCTTAAGGTTAAGACTCATCCGACCCTGGAAGTGTCCCTCCTGCAACGATGAAGTGGCGCATACACATGCAGGATAATCTCATCCCGTCTCTTGTATTGTGCGAAGGAGCCTTCTGTGAACAGTGGATTTTATACTTGCATAAAGCCAATTCGTCTGCCGCCAAATGAGCATGTGTAAAACATCCTTAAGCGCCTCTCCCAGTCTCTAGGAATGAATTGTGAAGTAAAGCACTGAAGGTGCCCGTCAGTGCCTGCCCCCTAGGAAGGTACGCAGGTTAAATATGAGCCACGTACTACTGCCCGCTTACCATGCCCAACAATTTTTGCTGGTGTTAATCTATTTGTTTCCTCGCCTAATTTTTCTTCTACAGAGCTAAAAATGACAAAGATACTTACGTAGTGCCATGAGTAAATTGTATCTTAAATGTCACTCCCCAACTCCTTTATTTTTATGAGATGCAAATTTCACATTCGGCAGTATATTTGTAACTCCGATTATGTCTCCAAAGTGAGCGACTTTTAAGCATATTTCGCTCGAAACTTTTTTGTACCGTAAGCAAAGATCACATCATCTCTGCTCTGCGGGGCTGAAATTGGCGTGGGCCGCATTCGAGTGAAGGTGAGTTGTAATGTCAATTTGCACGCCTCTAAAGCTTCACACGTACGTGAACGAATATTCGTGAAATCGTTTAATATCCTTTGGTAAATACCATCTGTTTAGGAACCTATGCTACGTTTAAAACAAATATTAACATCTGAATAATTTACTATTTTCTTGTTAGTGTCGAAGGGTTTAGTTGATTGCCTTACATGACGGTGCAAAAGAAAAACCCTTGAAAATGAAGGTGGTAGAAATGCTCGCCCAAATTTACCGAGAAGCGAATATTCGTTTACGGCCATCGCAAGAAAAGATAGGGATGTTGCGATCAGTTACACGATACGATACACACACTTCTTGCATAGCGTGAAACACCGTAGCCTACACCACTTTTGAGCCTTTGAGCTTGCGCAGAGGCTCGAAAGTGGTAGTATACGCTACTTCACGCTGTGCAAAACGTGTCTGATGCGATCAACGACAGAAATCTCTTGATACTCACATAAGTGTAGGTTTTCCATTATCTAGCAGTACGGATTGATGATTCACAATACAATCATTTGCACTTATTTAACATGTTTAAGAATATTTTAACAAATTAAATGCGTTAAACCTGCAACATTATTCTAACGCCAAATGTTACTAGGACTAACAAAAATCTAAATTTTTCTACACCAATTCAGAAGTTTTGGTATTAATGTCTCATTTTTTAATATGCCAGTGTCGATTCCGATACCACTGCTGCACTAAACCGAGGTATCGGTAACGAAACCGGTAATATCGCGTCTTGAAGTATCGGAGTGTTCGCAACGTCCCCGCGCGAGGAGCGCGCTTGCGAGCGACGGCGTGCCGCGTGCGGCGCAGGCTGGCGCTGCTGTGGTACCACACCATCGTGCGGCCCTTCTTCGCGCTGGACGGCGCCAACGTGCGCGCGGGCGTGGAGGCCGCGCAGGAGCTGATCGCCGAGGCGCAGGCGGACTTCGGCCAGTCGGCACTCTTCCTCTTCTTCCGCGGGCGCGTCGAGCGCCTCAGGGTGAGTGAACAGCGCGTCGCACGTCCCCCCGCCCGTCATTTGCACCTTGCCACCTATACTGCGATTTTTCTAAGAGCGTCCCTCAAGGCCACTCAAATCCCATCTTCGCGATGGAATATGTCACGGCATTTCGCGTCTTTTCTCGGTCGTGCTGGTACAAGTCGCATGATCGCAAGCACTGCTTCATACGGTCGCGATCGTGCGAAATCTAGCGGAACAACTGAGAAAGACGCGAAATGCCGTGACATTTTCCATCGCGAAGATGGGATTTGAGTGGCCTTGAGGGTCGCTCTTAGAAAAATCGCAGTATAGCGCTTCGCTCGTCGGCTCGACGCGAAGTGATACGTTGTAATGCGATGCGATGCGAAGCCATGCGATGCGATGCGACGCGACGCGACGCGACGCGATGCGATGCGATGCGATGCGATGCGATGCGATGTGATGCGATGCGATGCGAAGCGACGCGAAGCGACGCGAAGCGATGCAAAGCGATGCGAAGCCATGCAAAGCCATGCGGAGCCATGCGAAGCCATGCGAAGCCATGCGGAGACATGCGAAGCCATGCGAAGCCATGCGAAGCCATGCGAAACCATGCGAAACCATGCGATACGATGCGAAGCGTTGCAAAGCGTTGCAATATAATGTGACTCGACGCAACGGGATGTGAGATGCCATGTGTTGCGATGCAACCCGATTTTACGTAGGTTTACCTGCGTGGAAGGGAAGTCGGAGCAGGCTACTTAAACCGATGTATTTAAGCAGAGGGAATCATAATTTAAAAATTCGTACACGAGCGTAGCGATCTGATAGTGGTAATCGCTCCTTAGTAAATCGAACAATAAATGACTGGAACAATTTACCTGCTGAAGCATTTGAAACTAGTCGTAAAAGTGTAAATACATTTAGAAAAAAATAGTTATGTAAAATATGTATGTAATATATTTGTGTTGCGCGATTTTGCGTGGTATTTTTTATTCTTATCTTCATGTAACAATATTCATTTTATTTACATTGTAATACGTCTTAGAAATCTACCATTGGAAGTTAAACCCTAAGTAGATCAAATATCTAACCCCGTGTGACGTGACGCGATGCGACGCAATGTTCTGCCATGTGACACAGCGCAATGTGATGCGATGGTATGACATGCGACGTGATGCGTTGCTATTCCATGCAACGCGATGAGCTGATAAGACATGCAACACGACGCGACGCCAGGCGGCATGATGCGATGCGATGTAACGCGACGCGAAGCTCGCTTTGCGATGCAACGCGATGCGTCCCGACTTGCAGAAAAGCGACCAGACACATCACACTGATTGCCATTGCCATTCTTGCAGTGACGTCATCCGGGTTGAATTTTTCCTCACATCCCGATCTCTCCATTCAAGCCCTGGACTGATCCTCCAGTTTATGAAGTTAATCCCCTGTAATACTGAAGTAAAAGTTTTGAACCTTTCAGAATTCACTATGATTTTTTAAAGTATTTCATAAAAGCTCGACTTTGAAATACCCGAACGTGACCTTTCAAAATTTGAAGTAAACATAAAAGTATAACTGATTTAATTACGAACTTCAAGAACAGCGAACTTTTATTTGAATGATGCAATGTTGAATTAGCCATATCTATCGTTCCAAAATTAACCACAAATTGTATATTTTGAATATACACTATTGTTTTGTTTGACTAAAACATAATAATTGAAAAATATTTCCATCTTCCATTTAAAAAAATATTTTGGTGACAGCTGTTTGTAGACGAAGTCCTAGCGACCCCCCAATTTAGCCACGTCACAGCTTTCATGATGGGCTTAAGGGCCATCCATAAATTACGTAAGGCCTTTAGGGGGGAGGGTGTCAAGCCAATCTCACCTAATCTTACGTGAGGGAGAGGACAAATATCACTTTTTTTTTTCTTTTCGCAAAAAACAGTGCTAAAGAGTCTAGTTTTCTCCACCACAAGAGCTGCAGAACACCGACGTGCGGTCCACAGGGCACCAGCTGCACCAGCACGCAAAGTGCGACTCTCACGGATCGTAACACGACGAGCTACTGAGCTTCTGTGTGCAAGCGACAACGGTGAGTGGTTGAATCACAGCGAAGTTAAAGGAGCAGACGAATTTACGGGGAAATCATATGGACATGTTGGTTCCAATAGTCATTCTTGAGACGGCACGAGTCCCCGTGGACTGAATTACAATGAATTATTGCACTGTTTTTAGAAGTGTGCAAGAACATTCATGGTAATTAAGTCACTCTATTTTCTAAATACTAGTCATATCTATTATTAAAATTAATTATCGATTCATTAAAAACGATCTTTATATTTAATTTACTTTAACCCTTGTGTCATTTATGTCTACAAAATAATTTTCAACTATCATACTATATGTTATTTGTAATATATACGATTTATTTTTCTAATTAACTGTGTTTCTAATTAATTGAACCTAGCAAGTTTTGTACGAATAAGCTTCTGTAGCTCCTTTAACATCGTCGTGCATCCCTAGCGCCCATCGCGGCCGGGGATATTTCATCTTTCTTCCCACGCAGATCAAGCGTTTCCGTGCTAACGCAAGAGCGCGGCGGCGACACAAAAGTGTTATGTGTTATTTTAATGCCTAATTAGAATGGATAAATAAAATAGCATATTATATCACTCATTTGTGATGAATCTTTAGTAGGCCTGTATTAACCCGTAAATTTGGAACTTATTGTTACCAGGAGAGCCGCGGGAAGTTTCGTTTGGGTCAAGGCAGCCGTGGACGCAAAAAGTTCGAAAACCCCTGATTTACATTAAAAATACTAATTTTAAAAACTGTCACGTGAGATTAGACGGGGGGAGGACGACGAGTCAAATCTCATATCTCTCCAAGGGGCGAGGGGGAGTCGAAAAATCGCCAAAATCGCCTCACGCAATTTATGGACGGCCCCTTAGCTTACATGACTGGCGTACGGCATATAAAAGACGCGTTGTTTAGGGTCTTAAGTCAAAGAACCCTGAAAGGAAAGCGGAAATTAAAAGTTTCTGGGAAAACGAAGAAACTGACTGAATTTCACGCACTTCTGAAATGAAGTAATCGGAAAACTTTCAGATTTTGCACCCTCGTATTCCCCTGGCGGTAAAGGAGAGAGAATACATTTCGATTTTCAGACAGCGGTGATCCGATCACGGGGGTGGGGGAGGGGCACGATTTCCTTTTATGTTACGAAGGGCTTTCCAGCATTCGTGGTCTAAGAGATCTGTAACGAACCTACTCCGCCCCTACTCAGACGGCTTTTGAAATACATGTCAGTTCATTAGATTTGCTGATCTGTCCATCTTTTGCATGCGTCGGGAGCTAGATTATTAATTGGCAATTTGCGTCACTACGTTCGTCAGTTGTAAGTTGTGCATATCATTTCATGTTACTGGTATGTGACGTCAATTGTGCTGTGTCAATTTATCAAGACCTTTTTTACGAAACTACCACAAATCGGACTACTGAGTGTAGCGTTGGTCTCTACCACTCAAATACGAGTACCATCGTCTCTGGATTAACACTTCTTTCAACAGACAGCAAAGGGAAAATACAATAAATCCTTTAAAATACTATTAGAATATCTTTTTAAACAGCTCTAGCCACGAAAATATATTCCATGGATTTGGTCACTGAGGATTCATATTTGTTAAAACAGAACTGTTTATCTATCCCAGAATTAATCTTGCCTTTTACAGTTTTATCGCCAACTGATTAGGTAGTGTTAAGCTAAATCTCTTTGAAAGTCCTTGACTTAAAAAATATGTTTGGCCTGTATCTAGAATGAGGGTATACTCGATCGCTTTGAATCGAGAGGAATAAATGATCGGATAGCTCCTTTATCGTTGTAAACGTCTGGGAAAAATTCTCCTGAAGGTGAGGGGGTGAGGAACTTCTGGACAACTTCTGTGTTAATAAATTGTAAAAGAAATATATTAAACCTTTTTGCATCATTGTAGAATGGAATGCACTGTTTGCATAATACTTTTTCTCTTTCTAATAAAAATATTTTAATATTTCAATATTTAAAATCTTTGAGAAGTTTCAAATGCTCGTATGTTTCACGTACATGTAATATATATATATATTTAAAAATAAAAATTCACCGTTTTCTGGCGCACGATAACATAATTTTCTCTTCTTACAAAATATTCGTAAGACGAGAAAGTAAAAACCACTTAAAATTCAGTCATGAAAAGCTGCTTTGAAAACAGAATCCGTTTAAAATAATATTTTCTGACTAAAATAATAGAGAACTCTTTGAAGAAAAACTATGTTGAATCAGTGAACAGCAGTAAATTAGAAATAGACAATTTTTTGCTTAATTTTTCTTTACCGGTTGTTTTCACGTGTTTATTTTTTTTCACGGCATTTTCCATTTGAAATGAGAACAAATAATAAACAGTACAGTAAAAAATTAGCATTTGAAAATTAAAAGGGTGAATTTTGTACATTGATTTATCTGCTGTATTTTTAATAGAGAGACATTTAACCCATTTTCCGTATTATTTTTCCGTATTTTTCCTTTTTATCAGTCCCTCAGTTTTTAACCATTGTAAGTAGTTATTGAAATTATCATTGCGCGCTTTTTATTATTATTCCCAAATACTTGTATAATCTAGTTAAATTTTAATATTTAAATAAAACATACAAAAACACAGAAGATAATAATGAAACTGTCGTCACTGAAGAGGTGTGTTCAATTACGTGAATATATTCCAATCTTTCCTGTACAATGTACCAAAGTACTCTGAATGACGTCCGATTTATGTAACTTTGACGTGATGATGTTTTATTACGATGGCACGTTTCAATGCACCAATAGCGAGGTATTTTACGAACGTAGGAACGTTTGTGACGGACGTCCATTTATCATGTAATTGTCAACGCTCATTTTCATGTGCACTGAGTATTTAGTGCCAACAGCAGATGAGAGAGGAGCAAGAGGAAATATTAAACAGAATGATCTGAGAGGAGTTCCCTTAAAAAACTCACATTGTTGCTAGGTGATAATAAAGAAAAAACGGAAAGAAAATCCCACGCTATAAAGCAAAATACATTGAGGTTGAAAGATATACAGATAGTGTAGGCGAAACTGTAGGAGCTTTATGAAGAACAAATGACTTGCAAACAGTACCTAGTAAGTAATAAAAAGAGAGGCTAAATGTATTAATGAATGGAACGAAAGTTCTTCAAAACGCTCTTGGCAACGCGTAGTGGACAAGAAATAGACCCGAGGCGTAGGTTAGTCATCGTACAGCACGAGCATGATTAATCATCCCATCGCGAGCACATCCAAGCAGCAAGACGAACACTCGTTCGCAATTACATTTCGTTTTCCCCCAGCATCACGCCGTGCAACAATCGATACTCATTGTCGTCTCGCGAGTCTCCCAAGCGGTTCGCAAGACTTCATCGGTGGCTGCCATCAGAAGAGAAGGGAAAACGAGATGCAGAGAGAAGTAAGGGGCCCGGCGCGGCGCGGAGTTGGAAGCAGCCCGAAGCGCCGCACGGCTTCGCGATCCAACCAACCAGCCAGCGAGCGAGCGAGCGAGCGAAGGGGAAGCACAGCGGACGGGCGAGGGCAGGCGGCTGGCGGCTGGGCCGGGCTGGGCGCGCCCGCTGCTGCGGGAGGGGAAGGCAGGCAGGCAGGCGGGCGGGCGCGCAACCGACCGCGGTGCCGTGCGGAGAGCGGGCGGGCGCGGCGCGGCGCGGCGAGGCCGAGCCGGGCCCCTCGGCGCAAAGCGGCGTGGCGTGGCACGGGCGGTGGAGGCGGTGGCGGCACGCGGGAGGGTCGGTCGGTCGGCCGGCTGGCTGGCTCCCCTCGCTGGCTGGCTGGCTCCGCTTGCCGCCTGCTCTCTCGTGCCGAGCCGAGCCCGCGCTCGCGCGCTGGCGCTCTCTGCGGCGTGGCGCGGAGCGCGCCTGCGTTCACGCTGGAGACCCGCGTTGCTCTGCGCGATGTCCACGTTTTTATTTTTTTCCCCCTTGACAGTGGTCCTATGGAGGCGGGGATTTATTCCTCAGTCAAGAGACATTTACATTTTGGGAATTACTGCCTTGCGATTTTGTAGTAGTTGGCGGAAAGGCGTTTTCTTTAGTAACAGCGTAATCGTTAGTAAGTCTTGTTTGTACAGTCCATAATTTGTTCGAAAATCGTTAATTTGAAGTGGAAATTTAATACTAATGAAAAATAGATTACAAGATTGAATAATTCCAGTTAAATAAAATGGAACTTCGTACACCTAGGCGAAACGGCCTTGAATTTGAAGATCACCAGCACATTATGTTGCTTGGAAACTTTCCTAGTTCCCGAGCGACTAAATGTGCTAGTGAATTTCAAATTCAAGGCCGTTTCGCCTAGGTGTACAAAGTTCCATTTTATTTTACTGGAATTATTCAATCTTGTAATCTATTTTTCATTAGTATTAATTTTCCACTTAAAATTAATGTTTTCGGGCAAGTTATAGACTGTACAAGCCAGTCTGTGCAAGTAGATTGGCCTATACTACTTGACTCTAGCTTAAATCTAAAAGTACACATTTTAGTACGCTCTTTGGCCTACCTAATTTGAAGATTAAAAGTTCTATTTTTCCTTAATACTAGCTAATTGTTCAAAAACATTTAGATAAATCTTTTTTCCTTTCCTCCCTTTTTTCTGTACAGAACATCCTTAGTTTCAAGGCGGCTTCACTCATTCGGCATTCGCCGAGCAGCGAGCCACTGCTCGCCCAATCCCGATCAGCTGATGTGTTCGGCGAATGTTCGCTTCCTTTGATATGCCCAAATGACCGACTCGCTGTGTGTAGGGCGAGCACCGAATGTTCGTCTCTCGGCAAATAGCAAGCGACCCATCCACAATACTTGGGATTCGGCGAGTGGTTGCTCGCTACTCGCCGAATAACGAATGGGGTCATTAATAAATTTCTTAACGCTAAAGGGGGAGGGAGGGAGACTGAGGCAGCGTTACGCTGCGTTACATAAGGGTAGGGGAATGCGTTACAAGGGGGAGAGCGGGTATTGAAAATACTAGAAATTTGCGTTCCGTAATTTATGGACAGTCCCGAATGTGTGGAGCCTCATTTACAGTATCAAACATACCTGCGGAACCAATGAATAAAACTCTTATTATGGGGCGTCTCAATGATATGGAAATGATAATCCAATCTCTCCTGAAGCATGTGCGCCCTTGAATGATTTTTTTTAAATTTTCAATTGCGAAAATGAGAGTTCTACTAAACAATTGAAAGTAATCATGCGCTAGAAAAATGAGCATTGCAATGCGTTTTGTAACAATGGGTGTAAGTGATTTTGTTTCTTCATTTTCTCTTACAATGAGTTTTGAATGCACGTAATAATATTTGCTTTTTCCATGACCGTAATGTACTTCTAGCTTCCTCTTATTGGCTTAAGTACGAAGTTTGCTTTGAAGCTGTACTTACTTCGGACTTTATCGATCCATTTTTGTTCAAGTGTATATTAGCAAGCAAAGTCGCGAATTAGCCAGATTCGGACATTGGCCGTAGCATTTTCTAGACATGCAGGACTTCTTATACTTGAGAAACAATGCTCCTGAATTTGATGGTATCAAAAACTGGATTCACATCGTGTCTTGAAGGATTTCTTAAAATTTGTACACACTGAAAAATGTTTCCTACTGTGGGATAGTATCGTATCTCAAATACTACGAATTCAGTTCCTGCGCTTGCATATTCATTTAAATGCAAACGATGAAATAAAACAGCAGATGTCAATTTTTTTTAAAGGAACTTTGTAGGTACCAGTTCCAAAATACTTATAATTCAAATGGATTGAGTGTAATGAAAGAACAAAAGGAGCCGCCACATATACAGCATTCAAAGAGTTCTGCTCACCGAATCCCGAGTAGTGGGGATGCGTTGCTTGCTATTAATATTTGCCGGACGCCTAACATTCGATGGTCGCCCAATCCAAAGGGTGTTGGCCTTTTGGGCTCATAAAAGAATGAAAACATTCGCCAAGAAACTCGGCTTTTCGGGATTGGCCGAGCAGTCACACAGAACTCGCCGAATGCCGCCTGTGTTGCGTCGCTGTTAGACAAACTCGATCCGGAGTCCTACATCTCATTTAATTTGATGCATACTGTTTCTCCACCGGTAGTTAACGTCGGGAACTGAGGGCGAAACGTGTCAAGTACTCGTAGAGTTGCAAAATTAAATTGAATATGAGGAATGTGCTCGACGAACAACATATGTAGAGCCATGACATGACATAACTATTTTATTATATCGCACATCAAGTTGATTTGAACAGAATTCTTTCGACCGTTCTTGTACTTTTCCAAAATGTGTTGCCTATGGCCTCAGTCAACAAGGTCTTCATGGAAATTAGGACTTGTCCGGTGCTGAGCACCAGTTACGAAATTGTGGCCGAAGGAATTCGCATTTACCGATGCCCCTGACCATGTAGTATTTAATTTGTAACTGTTTTTTGAACGGTTTCAATTTTTTTTTCAAAATATCGATACCATATATTTCATTCAAAATAACTTTAGCGGTTTTGCCATTCGTTTATATTCAGCTATCGACATATCTTTTTTTAATTTGAAGTCTTTGCCGCTTAGTTGTTTAAAACATCGATGATTTAAATGTAGACTAATAAACATGCTACTTTCCTAACCATTTTTAATTACCGTACGCAAATGGGATATATTTTACTGTTTGGTTAGCAGCATGCTAGTAGTAGGCTACTATGCTAATAAAATTATTTTTGAACGCAAAGAAGAAAATTAAAATTAAAGAACATCTCTATTTTACCATCTTAATCTTTTAATCAAGATACTACATATACCATACAAAATACCATAAACATTCTTTAAAAAACATAATACAGCATTGCATGACTAATAAACTCAAACATCAAAGTTTTGGCAACAAAATATCGATGTGAAGAAAACATCGACCGTAAAATATCGATGTTAATATATCAACGTTTCTGGTGGAAAACATCGATTTTTTTTTGCCTTCCCTAGGCGCAATGTAGTCTCCCCTCATAACTCTTGTGATCCTCCACTTTAGGGGCGGGCCGACCCACAGGCGGCCGCCACTTCTTACCGCAAGTGAACGTGGAGCGGGCTTCTTTTATTCACACTGGGTCCAATCCCGACTAAAAACGGGTACATCGAAATTCTGGTGTGCGGTATACAACCGCTTACCGATTTTCGCTCATTTACTGGAATGTCTTTATATCTGTATTTTAAAAAAATGGAAACTATTTGTAAAATGGGAAACGCTAAAAGTTCTTTGGATCTAGCTGCGGTAGTGTGTTGTTCTGTGGTCATTGAGAAAGCTTGCGCTTTGGGAACTTTGACCTCCTTGTGTTTAATTTCGCAGTGACTACGTTCAACGAAGTGAATGATTCCAATGAATAACATGTCACCAAATTTTTCCCTTGAGGTTTAAGTTCAATTAATGGGCATTGTCAGCACCAAATCACGGGGGAGGGAACTAAACAATATGCGTGGTATATCTTGCCGGGAAGCCCCTCCAATATACTCCACATAGAAACAAATATTGGAAGTAGACTCTTCCCCCACCCCCTGGCTGTGATGTTCATGGTTTCATTTTGAACGAGTCGTAATTCTGGCAGTGCCTGCACTAGAGATGCGACATCGACAAAATATTGATGATTTTAAACATCAATGATTACTCATTTATTATTAAGACATACCAGACAAAATGAACTAAAACATTTCTTTTTTAATTTATTAATCCTTGTTCGGCCTGTTAGGCCTTTCAAGGTTTTGAATCATACATACAATTTTTGTACAAAGTTAATAACATTCGGCTTATTTTACATATTTTTGAATTTACAATTAAATATTAACTAATTACCGAGGAGTGTCCAGGAAGGGTCCTCTAACTACTCGAATTTATTTCTAATTTGTTGTTAATAACTACTTTCTTTTCTGCTATTTTATGGAGGTCGAAGTAAATCTTTAGAATGTCGACTTTTGATTCTTGGATATGGTTTGAAGTTGAACCTAACTTAAATTTTTGGGTTGCAGGGCAGGATGGTAGGTTTGCATAAAATCGTGTGGAGAGTCTGTCTATCCATTGTTTTATTGGGCATATAGCGAGTTCTTTTTGAATTTGCTCGTTGCGGATATACCAAGGTGCATTTACTGTCCAGCGTAGATACTTGTTTTGAATCACTTGTAATTTGTTTAAATTGCTATTTGCCGCACCTCCCCAAATTTGACAGGCGTAGGTTAGTGAAGGCTTTATTATATATTTGAAGATGGATATTGACGTGTCGATGTTGATCTTTGAGTTTTTATTAATTAGTGGGTACAGTTTTAACATTAACTAAAACATGATAGGAATAATGATTAAAATTAAGCCTGGAAGCCTGAGCACAATGAGTCATCTCAGGGAGCCAGAGCTGCCCCAGGAGGATGCAGGAAGAACGCTACGCTTACTGAATGTGCGTTGACCGCATGTGAGCGAGCGAAATACGAGGAAAGACGACAGAAAGACCCAGACATCCGGGTCATCACTCACGGGGAGAGATAGTGTGCTCCATGAAAGTAGTATAAACGGCATTCACATCGTTCGAATACATGAACCGAAAATGGTATCATCTGTTATTAATTCATATTTTAACTTTTATAAAATTGTGATTATGGAACTTTAAAAAAAATCGGTTTTAATCGATTGATGCATTAAACATCGGAAAAGCGTAAAACCATCGAGCAGAAAATATCGATGTTCAAAAAACAATGTTTTAATCAATTGTTTCTAACAATCAATTTTTAATCAATTGTTTTTAACGATCAATTTTTAATCAATTGGTTTTATAACAATCAATTTTAATCAATTGTTTTTAACAATCAATGTTTAATCAATTGTTTTTAACAATCAATGTTAAATCAATTGTTTTTAACAATTACTTTTTAGCCGATTGTTTTTTAAACATCGATGTTTTTACTTCTTTATGTTTAAACCATCGATTGATTCCCATGGCGAACCCCGGCCTGCAGTACCCGTGTGGCCTCGCTGCGCAGGCGAACGTGGAGCAGGCGCTGGCGGCGTTCGAGGCGGCGGCGGCGCGCTCCCCGCAGCGCGAGGTGCAGCTGCTGTGCCTGCACGAGGCGGGCTGGTGCCGTCTCATCCAGCTGGACTGGCCCGCCGCGCGCGCCGCCTTCCTGCAGCTGCGCCGCCGCTCGCGCTGGTCGCAGGCCTTCTACGCCTACCTGGCCGCCGGTGCGTCAGCCCCCACAGCGCAGCAAAGTGGTCGAAATGCTTCGGAAATTGTCGCTTATTTCTTACTAATTTGTTAAGCAGTAAGAAAAATAGTGGTGCTAAAACAGCGCGTACTTGGTGGTGGTGGGGGATTTAAGATCGCATCAACTTCTAGATCATTAGCGACCACTATTTCTTTGTTGCTAATTTGCTTGTTGCTTAATTTGTTGCTTATTTATTGCTAATTTATTACGCAATAAAAAATAGTGGTGCTAAAACAGCACGTACTTATTTGGGGGGGGGTATTTAAGATCGCATCAACTTATATATATCATTAGCGACCACTATTGGATTTTAACGTTATGGTATCTATGAGAATGACACGATATGGTGTTGATAGGGGGTGAAAGGATGAACAGATACAACCATACCTAAGGCGGGACTTGAACTCGCGACCCTTCGGTCCGAGATCGCTACGGCACTAATGTCGTAGTGATCTCGGCTACCGGACCGGTTGCACGTACTTTCTCGCAAACTTACGAGAAAAGTACTAATATTATTTCGAAAATGACCTTATTTCAAAATCTATCTTTAAGAAACAGATATCATTAAGGGGCAAAATTCTATTTTCATAATTGCAGTTGTGGGAAGACTGCAAAAAAATTTTGAATTTTTACAATTCTCGAAGAATTAGAGTTGTCAACGAACATGAGACATGCACCATTCTCTGAAACGTCCTTCACATTACCCAACAACAAAACTTAATCCACAACGATGAAGCCAATTTTTTTATAAATTGAAAATGTCCCAGGAGCTTCACGAAAAGTACCCAAGTACTCCCCCAGAAATTAAAATATTGGTTTAAAATTCAAGGGGCCGCGATATAAGCCAGATCGATTGGGAAATATCAATTTTGGAGAAATTCTGCTGAACGGTTTAGCCGCTAGCGTTGTTTCTCTCTTGTCTGTAGCGAAACAGTTAATTACGAACAAAATTCACTCTTTTACTACAATTATAGAGATTACTGTAAGAAGGAATCGCTTGGTCAACTATTGCTTAGCCACTGCTCACTACAAAACTACGGTCTACGTCCATGCACTCATTCTGTCTGTGCGTTAGTTTACAGTTAGCTCATTTGTGAGTGGCTTGATCACTATCACTTGCAATGCCGTCGCCCTGCACGACCTTCATTTCTTTCCCGACCTGTCCCTTCTGGTAGTAACTTCTCTATACTACCAGAAATGCGGCATTTCGCTAACTTGATATCAAGTTGACGAAGTATGGCTTTTTCGGTATTGGTTTAAGAGCAACAATTTTTAAATTTTAGCAAAATAATTAGCAATAAAAATAGACAATTTTTCATTTAATTATTGTTCATTCTGTACTTTTTGTTTTTCTTGGAATTGTCGGGCTAACTTGATTTCAAGGTGCGGAATATAGCATTTCTGGTATTAATTTAAGAGCCACACATGATCTTTTTACTTTCCCGTATACGTACGTATACACGGAGTGATATACGAAGTATAGGGAAAGTTATGTAATACTGCGCGGAAAGACGGCGGATTTTTGGCAGACGAACCATGGTAACGAAAAATGGACAAATCCAGTGGCTAAATTTAGAAAAACATCCTCTAATACGTGGTGCAGCCAAAATCCACGCTTTATAGGTCCTTGATACCGAAAAATCCATTGACGGCACTACATCTCTCCGTCTGTCTGTGAACAACGCTAGCGAGTAAACTGTTCAGCCGATTTTCTCCAAAATTGACATTCCCGGATCCATCTGACTGTTCTCGTGGCCCCTTGAATTTGAAACAGATATTTGACTTTGGCGGCACTTTACATGAAGCCACAGGGACACTTTCAAAATTTTCAAAAAAATGGCGCCAACATTTTGATTAATTTTGTTGTTGGACAGTCTTTAAAGATTTTGAAAATGAGCCAGGGGCTCCATGTTAAGTGCCCCCGGAAATTAAAATATTGGTTTAAAATTCAAGGGGCCACGAGATCAGTCAGATGGATATGGGATTATCAGTTTTGGAGAAAATCGACTGAACGGTTTAGTCGCTAGCGTTGTTCACAGACAGACGGAAAGACGAACACACGTTTTACTTTCATTTGGTTTTTCGGCATCAAGAACTTACAAAACAGAGATTCTGGCTGCACCAAGCGTTAGGGGACTTTTTCTCTCAATTTAGCAATTGGATTTATCCCCTTTTTCGTTATCAGGGCCCGGCAATTAATTTTTTTCTGCCGAAAATCCGCCTTTTTTTTCACGCGGCATTACATAACTTTCCCTATACTACTTATATACTCGGTATACGTACGTATACGGGGAAGTAAATAATGCAAGCTCTCAGAGAATATCGACAATACAGGGAATGCAAAAATGGAATTCCGCTTCGCGCCCGCGAATTTCTGTTAATTACCTGTCATTGTTGTGACTTGATATAGCTGTATGAAAAGGACTTATAATTGTCAAATTTATGTTGATATTTGCATAAAAATATTTAGTTTTCGCACGAAATGCTTTACCATTTGTAATAAGTAGAGTATTTTTTGCATGGTTTTAGAATACTTTTCTCTAACACCCCTCTATGAAAAGCATTTCTATATTTTCCGGGTTATCAGACTTAATTTTCAAATACAAGTTTACAAAACTTTTGTATTACATTTTTATGCAATTGTTGAAAAAATGTTCATATTTCATGTGAGAAGTTTCCGTTTCTTTCACGGTCTCGATTGAGATTGCTTGTCTCGACCAGCGTTGCCAGATGATTAAATGTGTATTGCAGTATTATACGCGCACGTTTTTTTGAGCCCTCGCTTCGCTAGTTGCGAGAAGAGTGGGGAGTATGGTTTTTTTGACAAAAGGTATTTTATATCAAATTTGAAGTTTGTTTCTCAATGCAAAATAATTTCTATTACACGGGAGCGAAAATTTCTGGTTATCATATTTTGCCTACAACGCTCGTTGTTATCATTTATTCTTATTTCAACTTATGTTGGCAAAGGAGTGGGGGAGGATATTCCGAGGCTCAAGAAAACTTGCGCGTTTAATACCAACCTTCGAAAATCCTGGTACTTTCACTTAAGTTCCTGGAACTAATGTCAACTGATTTAAATTCTTACATTGTTCATAATATAACTTTTATATTTTTAATGCGCGCAGAAAATTCGTTAAACTTAACTCGATATCGATTCATTTTATATCTTTAAACTAAATGGAAGACTAAGACGTTCTGTTCTCTCCTACTATAGAATGTGCTAGAACAAAACATCTTATGTCACCCTTAATGTTTTAGGGCAGTGATTTCACCAATATCATAGATATTTGTAATATTGATGTTAGATTTAAATGATTTTAAAAAACTAAACGAATCGTAAATCGTACATCATCAATTACCGTTTACTTACAATCCTGGTATTTAAGCGTACCAAGATGTCTTCACCCAGGTACATAGTATCTTCATAAAAATCCTGGTAAAAGTACCAGGATCCTGGTACGTCCGGCAACACTGGCCTCGACCTCGGTCTCGGCAAAGAATGTCAATCTCGCCCGTCAAACAAACGGAAACTTTCTACACTCATGTGGATATAACAAATTTATTATACGCGTTTTGTACTAGGGGGTAAAATGATGACCTATAAAAAGATGTTAACTGTTGCTAACTCTTTTTGTTTAATGCATATTCTTAGTTTTAAGCTCATGTATTGTCTATTTTACGTGTAAATATTGCCAATTTTAAGTGCATGGTTGCATGCTTATTTTTAACTTTTTTTAGTGCATGAAGTTCTGGGGTCTAGTTATACATCATTTAATATCATCTAATCCTTAAAGAAATTTACAGCGTTTTGAATAAAAGAAAATCGAAGCGGTGTCGATGCTGCTATCTTACGACGAAAGGCACCAGTGAGCAGCAAGAATTTTCGTAATTATTTTTATGTTAATTGCATATATTCTAACTACTGTATTAACATTATTAGCCAAGGGAATTTTCATATTTTTGACAACACTGCGATGGAAACAGTAAGTTGCTCGCTTCTTGGTTCAATTGGACGTTTTCAAATAATAGCTAAGATGTAAGTAGGGCAGAAAATATTTCAACATGACATAGCTGTTTCCCATAACGCTGGAAGGTATGTGCTATTGTAGCGCCACTAGTTTCATAACAAATTAGCAACAAATGAGTGACAATTTCTTAGATTATTTTTGAGTAATTACGACAATATTTTTCTGTGCTAACTTTTTGGAGGTTCAGCTGAAGGCAAGCTGTCTCTATCTCCGTCTCGCCCTCTCCTTCGCCGTGTTCCTGCTCCTGCGCCCGCTGGAGACAGCCTTGTTTCCTTTTGAAGCATTGAAATATTTTTCATAATACACTACTCATATAATGTCGACATAACGCAACCAAACTGACGAACGACAAGACATTATTAACGGCCAGCGTCGTCGTCCTTTAAGAATTTGACAATCCGCCATCCGGTAAGAACAATCGAAACAAGCTTACAATGGCGTACGAGTATACTTATTCCAAAAAATTGTTTTTCTGGTTTCTATAATATTGTCTTGTAAGAAGATGGTTTTGCGAAAAGTATTGAACGTCTGATGACCGATAACACAGATAACAGACTTGGTCGTTATAAATCTCGTCTGTCGCCTCGCTTATAAACTTTAACGGAGCGTCCATTATTTGCTTTTTATATGAACCTAATGAGGTTAATAACTGTATTAATCTACTAGCGGCGCCTCCGGCGAATATTTTCAGTTTGTTTTGTATTAGTGCTTTGCAAGTTCGTAGTAAAAATATATTTGAAAGTGCATGAAAAAATGTCAATAGAAATATTTTTAAAAAACATTTCTTTCATTTTGAAATGACACGTAATTACTGCCAAGCTGAATCTAGTTTGCCGTTTAAGACAAAATGGCATATTAGCGCTACTAAAAATGCGAAATTTGAAGCTCATTTTTACAGAAAATGTTTGAGTTTTCAAAATACTTTATTTGAAATTATTTGAAGCACTTACACTTACAAATATAATAAAGTTTACAAATTGCTGGTAATGTGCATATAAAGATGTGAGAGATCTTTCAAAAAATTTACATTTATATAATTTTTGAAAAAACAAAAAAATAACTCAAAATAAACTTTACGCTATACTAAAGAGTGTAATTAGCACTATCCGTTACAAAAGTTAGAAGAAAATATTTTGCAGCCATATGTGAAAAAATGGCGTTTGAGCGTTTCTGAAAATGCGAAATTTTGAGCTACTTTTCACAGCAGACTTGTTTTCGAGAAACCTTACTTGGCATTATTTGACATTAAAGCACATGTAATAATGTGAAAAAATCGCCGCTAATGTAAATCGACGTGAGAAACATGTGAAAAATGTTACATTTTTGTAATTTTTGAAAAAACCAACCATTTAGAGTAGTATGGCTTTTATGTCATCTGATAGAGTACATTTACCACTATCCGTACCAAAAGTTTAAAGAAAAAATTTGGAGCGGTTTTTGAGAAAATTTAGTTTGTCATTTTTTTTTAAATTGCACATATTGCACGCAATATTGCACGAAAACTACTAAAATTTGGAAATACATTTACATGACCTTCATGAAAGAACTCAATATGCCGAAATATTATTTGAAGTAAAAATCTCTATCTTCAATTTTGTAGTTTGAGAAAGACACCGAAAAAAATTCAAACTTTCACAATTTTCGAAAATTCAGAGTTATCCGTGAAAATCGGACCTATGCCATGTTAATAAGTGTATTTTACTCTATTCATAGAAGAAATTTAAAGAAAAAATTTGGAGCCGTTTTTGAGAACATTTTGAAAATTCCCGAGGCCTTCATATAAAGTACCCCCAAATTTTGAAGAATCTTTTTCAAAATCTCAAACCTTTGACTAGAATAAGATCGACTGGGGAATATCCATTTTGGAAGAAATCGTACGTATGGTTTAGGCGTTAGCAGTGTTCACAGACGGACAGACAGACAGACGGACGGACAGGCGGACAGACGGACGTTTTCCTTTCAATTGGTTTTTCGGTATCAAGGACACACAAAAGAGGGTTTCTGGCTACACCACGTGTTAGGGGATTTTTTTTCTTAATTTAGCAACTGGTTTTATCCACTTTTTCGTTTTCACGGCCCGGCAATTAATTTTTTCCGCCGAAAATTGGCCATTTTTTCGTGCAGCATTAAATAACTTTCCCTATACTACGTATATCACTATTGGTTTAGTGGTGAAATGTCGTTGGCATTTAAAATTAAATGATCACAGGTGTTGTCATTCTGTCATGTCTGTCTTCCAGACAGCAGAAAACTGATGATGATGGCTAAGCCATCGAAAGCTGCTCTTAAAATAAATAACATTGTTGGCAATGACAACACATGTGATCATTTAATTACGTATAACACTCCGTGTATACATACGTATGCGGGAAAGTAAAAAGCATTTTTTGAGAATTCCCTTAGAATGTTCTGTAAGAAGCCGAGAAAAATAATTTCCTCCCAATAATAGACAAAGACCCGTCAAATGACACCTCACTTGCTGCTACTCGTAATACTAGACCGGCTAACTGCGAGTATCGGTCACATGCCAACTTACTATAAAGTATATTTTATGATGGTTCTTGAGATTAGTTCAGTTTCAAGGAAGAAACATTTTTATAAAAACGACGCTTCGGCCCGAATAAAGCCTTTATAGATGTTTTTACTTTCTCGCCTTACGAATACTTCGTAAGAAGAGAAAGTTATGTAATTGTGCGCCGGAAAACGGCGCACGATTTTTGCTTTTAAATGTTATCCATAAAGCTAAGCCACTCTCGGTGATTCTCTCTGTATTCACACATATGTTGCACATTTGTCCTCCACTGTCTCTGCATTGTGCGTGTTTATATAAATATGCAACAGATGTCTGTATGTAAAGGTATGATTGATCATATTGTACTTCATAAGGTTGATAGTTTAATGAATAATCATAAAAAAAAAGTTCTGGTCATTGCTTTAAATGGCATCGTTTTTCTAAAATGTATTTATTCTTCAACCCGACCTAACCTCATGAGCTTTCTTAGTATCTATTATAAGCAAGAGACGACAAGAGAAATCAATTTTTGCTTTATTAATTTTTTATCTTTGCATCGGAATTCAACGACTTCCACCGGACCATATTTCCAAGAGCAATCAATTCAATGTACTCAATGTATCAAATTTTGAGGATTCACAATGAATCAGTGCTATACTTATGTAGAATCCTATTATAAAAAATCAAATTCATTCAATATTTTAAGCAACTAAATTTATTTTTTAAAATGGAGACTGAAATTGTCAGACAGATGTTAAGCGCAAAAAATAAAAATCTTCCATTTATAGATAGAAATGTAGCTTTGAATTAAATGATCATAAAGCCACTTATTAGTTTTTATTGTTGAAAAACACTAATTTTCAGATTGATTTGTTGATAAAACAGCTTTTATTGGAGCTTTCTGTAATTATATATTTCTGGTTTTCTTTGAGTTATTTTTCATATTATTTACTTCAAAATTTCTTACTGACTGTGTGGTACTATATGAAACCTGCACATTTTAGTGCATTAAAGCGATTACATGAAAGCATGATACAAGCGATAGTTAATTGCTCAAAAAAATGTCGAGAAAACGATCATTGTCTTTATTAATTATAACAGTTATATTAAGAATGCATCAACAATTAATTTCAATATAATATTGATAATTTCAATCTACTCAGACTAAAGCAAATAGTTTCCAATGGGACATCACTATTACGCACAACCTGTCATATTATTTATAAATTCCTCAAATTAGCGAAATGTATGAAAATACCAAATTAAGGGAAAAAATAAATGTGTTTGTACTGCTAAAGAGGGTTACTGATCTATCTGTCACTATTACAGTAATCTTAAGATGTAACAGGAAAATAATTGGTTGATCATTATGTGTTTCCGTGCGCATCAACTGCTATGGTAATTAGTCCCGTAAGTGTAGTGCATTTTATATCGCTGGAGGTGTATCCTCCCCTGCTAGAACCTGAGATCCGGCACAAACCTTAACCTCGTCTTCGGGACTTGCCTCCAGCGGGGCATCGCCTCACCCGGGACTGTAGCTCCTGATTGGTCTCGCGACGTGTGAGGTAGTCCATTTGTATGTAAGTCTAACTGTTTATAAGAGGATAAGAGGCGTCAGTGTTGAGGAAGGAAAGATCTTGTGTCGTCCAAGACCGTATGATGTGATACTACTCCGGCATTCGTGGGGTAATGATCGGAGAAACCACGGGAAACTCGATCAGACCAGTCGGCTGCTTGAAATGTATTTGTATGTAAGTCTAACTGTTTATAAGAGGATAAGAGGCGTCAGTGTTGAGGAAGGAAAGATCTTGTGTCGTCCAAGACCGTATGATGTGATACTACTCCGGCATTCGCGGGGTAATGATCGGAGAAACCACGGGAAACTCGATCAGAGCAGTCGGCTGCTTGAAATGTCCTCTAGACAGCGGTTGAATTCGACTAATCCAGCTAGTCGAAAATCCGCCAATTCTTGGGAACAACAACTATTGGGCCTCCAGGTTAGAGTCACTCTAGTGGCAACAGTTGTTGAACCCTGAGCCAACTCAGCTCGCGCAAGTAGTGGACAAAACAGGAATTACTAGCGATATGCCGGACTAAAGGGTAGTTACCTACATGTACTGATCAGTGTTTTACATGAAGCCTAAAAGCTGATATTACCCTAAAAAACGATGTTTGCTTACATTGAAAGTTTTTTGGAGATAATGATATTTGAAACATTCAATTTATTACGAAATGTCGCTCCAGATTTGGCGTGTTAAACGTTTTGCTCCGTAAGTAATTTATTTTCGAATAATAATATTGAAGATATGCACCTGTAAAAAGGTTAATGAGTTCGAAAGTTTAATTAGTATAAGTATTTCAGAATATAATCATTTAAATGAGAGATACGTAAAATCAGAATGACATATTTACAGATACTACTGATTTTTCAATAGTTACATTTATACTGCTCCATGAATCCACCAAAGAAATGGTTGGTACCCAACCTTCACCTAAAAAATGCTCGATTTTACGTTTGATTTCTCTTCACTACTTCGTACTTATGCTTTTTTCCTGACATCAAGTGAATGTCTGTCGTTTGATGTAATAATCACTAAAACATATTTTACAAAGCTTTCTTTCACAACGTTTCCTCCACAAGGCCTATATTTTAACACTCAAAGCTTTGCACAACAAATTTTGTAACTAGTGTCACCGAAACGTTCGCCTTATAACAGATTGGCGTCACTAATTGGTGTGATTACAATCCATTGTAATGATCAAGGTCGAGAAGCAGATCTCGGAGACGGAAAATACAAGTCGCCTGATGAACCAAATTCGTAGCAGGTTCCGCCCAAATTACAATATTTTCGACGTCGTTATGTGAGAAAGCCGGCTTTAGAACTCGCCCTGTTGTCCGCCGCCAATTTCAAACAACATCAATGCGGAGGGCCGCTTTTTGTGGGGCGCGATCGATAGGGGCGGGCGCAACTGCATGCGGGAGGAGAAATAACGTTGCTCTCTCTCTGCGCGGCGAAGGGCGGGGAAGAAAAGGGAAATCTCGAACGCTGCCTCTGCATACAGCATTTCGCATGAATATTGATTACACCTGGATGTCCCCCGTCCGAGTAGTCGCCCTCTGCAAAGATCTGCTTGAAGAGAAGAAATATTGTAACTTGAGAATTGATTACAATTGGAGAGCTTATTTCCAAAGTGACGTATCTCCATTTTCGTTTGTTTTCGAGCTTTGCATTGCGATATATTCTTAAGACGCTTTTGTGTCATCCTTCTAAATATTGTATTCAAAATGGCGTTTCTCCTGTGTTAAAAGGTTTTCGAAAACCGTCGAATCCTATCTTGAACTCGTATAAGGCTGAATATGAATGTTTTCCCTTGCTGAAAATGTGTAATTCATCCAGATAAGTCATTTTGGAAATGAGCGATTTAATTCCCGTGTGTGGTTTTACATCAGAGTAATGAATCTTAAAGTTACTTTTTTACTCTTATTAGTCATTCAGTAATTTTAAAAAAAGAAAAGAACATAAAAATTAAAGCATTATGAGTAATTTGAAAAAGTTCCAGTGAAATGAGAGCAGTTATCTGTAGAGCAATTTAATAAACTACTATTATCGCTGTTCCTTTATTTGGGCGTTTGTTTGTAACTGATGTTTGTTCTCAATCACAATTGTAATATTATGGTAGCTGGTGTCTGAGGAGGTAACACTGAAGGAAGACTCAAAACCTTCCATAATCGATATCATCTTTTCTGTGAGCCAATCTATTTGGGGAGGACGGAAGGGGTTATTGTATGACCTTTCGACCATCCTATACAGTCGTTCTTCAGAACGGAGTTTCGACTGATACGATGGAGATCAACGGTCAGGACTAAGTCCAAGAAAAAAGGACGCGGTACCACCCAGACTGCAGGGATCGCATTGAAATTTAATTCCAACTTCTCGTGTCGAAACAACTTCATGACTAGCCGGAAAAAAAGGGCCTTCGAGCCGCGCGCCCCGTCCCTCGCGCTCCTCAGGAAATGAACTCGATTATCATTAATGGCCATTGTCAGAGCGCGTCTCGGGAAAGACGTTCCCCCGTCGGAGAGCGCTGCTGTGGCGCGACCGAGGTGAAGTTGGAAGTACTGTTTCTTACGGAGGTAGCGATGTCGGCGGCGGATTCAAGGGAGAGGGTGAACGTGAGCCATTGCACTTCGTCCCCAAAAGGCAGCATTTTTGTAATTTTACTCAATGTATTCATAACAGTTACCGTATTTGTATCACATCACATCCAAAGCAGTGTTTTCATTATGAGTACACAAACATTTTTATTACTACACAAGATAATTAAAAAATAATTCAACAATATTTGTAGGGGTCCGAAATGAAATTGTTCCTCCCCCTGAAATATTTGTTATACCACTCTTATCTTTCACAGCTAATGTTTAAAACTCTTTGACAACTAAAGTTAATAACCCAAATAATTACAAAACAACTTTAAACATAAAGCTTTTGGTCTATGTACATGGGAGAAAACCAGAAGGGTATCTTCTGAAATCAGTGTGATGTTTCATCGAAATTCACTGAAGCCTGTCTTAAGCGGTCACTCATGATTGCGGAGAATAATGGCCGTTAGTGTAAGTGACCTCTAAGTTTACGAGAATGTACAACTAGTATATCTTGCCTAATTTTGCTCTTTTAATTGAAATTAATATGCATGTTTAACTATTTGTAATATGCATAATACGGGAAGCTTTTTTGCGTAGGTTCTAAAACAATTTAGCAGAGCGGAAGATTGCATTGCTCTGCGAAATGTATTCTTCCGCATGTCAGTTGAGCCGAATGGCAACTGTTAAAACATCAAAGTGTAATTTCTGTGCGTGAAGTTAGAGGTTAGGTATATATTTCACGAGTGATTTTTTGTAATTCCGATAGCTTACTACAAATAATATTGTAAACATTTATACAAACCATATCTTAAAGTTGATGAGAATATGTAGGCAAGCGAATGAAACCGAAAGTATTGGGCATTATTAATGAATAAGCATTATGAAAACAAAAGAATTGTGCATGAATTATGCATTTTTTAATTAAATGCAATTATGCATTTAATCGTAGAATGAATGGAAATAATATTTCTTTAAAAGGAAGTTTTGCAGTGAACTTTTCTTGCACTCTAGCTACAAGAATACATTAATTTCATGCTCGTATTCTTAAGTTGGCGGGATGACAAAAAAAAATAGGGAGTACAACCAGGGGTGGATCCAGCCGATAATTTTGGAGAGGAGATATCGTAGATTTTTGTTAAAGAATAAACACATTTGTTATTATATTGTATGTTATTTATGTAATAATACAATATTATTATTTAAATAATTACACAATTCAAACATAAATAAATATTTAAATCAATTTTGCCAAATACAGGAAGGTAAACGAAAACTCTAGCTCTTAAGGGGGGGCATGGCCCCCCTGCCCCCCCCGTATCCGCCAGTGAGTACAGCAGCCACAGAATAAGCTAGCCAAAATTTGTTAAATTAATGCGAATCATTGTTACGTGTTAATCTATTAATCTATGCTCCCGATTTAGTTTCTCAACTTAACCGGTCACTTGTTTGAACAGCAGGGTTAGATTTTCTTACAAGAAAAATAAGAAGTTGCTTACAGACCCCCATCCACGGGGTGCTCCACCCGTGAAATGTTCGAAAAGAAACATGAAGTATTTTAGTATTATAAAAACGTTATCCGGCTGAATTATGAATATGCAGTATGACAAACTGAGAAATCTTTGCTTTCAAGACATCATCGGCCAAATATCTGCAGTCAAGAGTAGAAAAAATGTGATTGAAACGATAATAAACTAAACCAGTATTTCTATTTACAGAAAATATTTTTTTTAAATAAGCACTATAATACATATTCAATTTAATACGCGTTTGTTTACATTTTTATTTGTAAAAAGCTGTTTTTATTATAATTAGTGTTGGTTCTTTTAGTCAATCTGAGGGGTGTTTTCCCACGGGAAGCCCCGACACGATTTTGTGCAAGGGAGTCCGGCAGTATTATACGCACACGTTTTCTTGAGGCCCGGAACACCTACCCTTATTTCTTTACAAAGTTTAGTTGAATACAGAATAAATTATAACTACGACGTTTGTTGACAAAATCTGATAAAACAAATATTCGTTCCAGTGTAACAGAAACTATTTTGCATCGAAAAATGAGTTATAGATTTGATAAAATAGTGCTGTTGACAAAATAACCCGTCCCCACTCTTCTCGCATCTAGCGAAATGAGGGCTCAGGAAAATGTGCGCGAATCTATATACATATAAAAAACTGGATGTTGGTGTGTGTGTGTGTGTGCAATTAGTTCGGCAGCATTTTGAATCTATATCTTAAATAACTCCTAAACGAGGCGTTCTATACCCTTAAAAACTAACATTTTGAGGCCAAAGGCCTCAAAGAAACGTTTCTCACACCGTAATCTATAGAATGAGCTCTTCTTGAACATTCTTTTACATTTTTGCTGGTCCGGCGTGCCGACATTACCCAGATTCTGCAAGTAAATGTGAGTAAGAGGGACATAGAGCAGCAGAGTCAGAGACACACAGAGACAGACAGATAGGGGACAAGGTGAGGGAAGGAGGGAGAGACAGTGAGAAATGGAGGTAGGAAGGGAAAGAGGGAGATGAAGGGGAGAACAACGTCTGCCGGATTTTGCTAGTAGTGCCTAAATCATAGACTAAGGATGTATACATCTTTACTCTATGCCTAAATCCAGCCCTGCTGAACAGAGAGTACAAAGTGAAGCTGGGTCGCGCCGCAGCGGGCAGTGCGGCGGCGTGGCGCCCAGCAGACGGCGGCGCTGGCGGCGGCGGCAGCCACCGATCGCAAAAACAAAGCTCGTAAAAAGGGGTGACTAATTGCTCAACATCCTCCCGCCGACGGGATGCGCCTCGCCGCCTCACGATGTGTGTCTTCCGGCTCTCCAGCGCTGCCGGATAAATTTTGCAGTTTTTAATTGCCATCGACCCGGTCGGCCACCAGCCGGCGTTTGGGAATCACTCGTCGTACTCGTTTGGTCGTCAAACGGAACGTTGGATAAAATATTGTGAAGTTGTAGGCTTCGTGATGTGAAATCGTGGTACTCAAAAGGACTACGGAAGTATGATGTGAAAGAATTATTCTTTTACTCCCACCCATTTCTATTTTCGATTGGGCTAGTTATTGGCCACGTAAACGGCGATACCAAGCCCATAATAATTAATCGTGGATGTATTCGTTAAAATTCAAGTGAATTAACAATTAACGATTCTTAATTAATTTGAACGTTTCGAAGAGCCTTATGAAGTTTTACTGAAACTACGATTCCAAGCGATCATACACGTTTTTGAAATAAATGAGTGGCTGCAATCACCTTGAACTTCACCCCACCTTTCTTTGCTGCTTCATCTGCGTGGGACGGCCACACACATAGTACAGTCCTTCATTATTCATTTGTTTTGTTGCCTCCAATTTCCATAGAATTTAAAAATCAAATATACACGTGAACTGACTATCGGAAACTTCCATACCACCAGACTCTTCCAAACCCATCTCATTATATTTCCAGAACGTTCCTCTAATCCAGTACACTCATGTACTTTATGAAAGCTAATAATTTCGCGCTCGAATAACCTCAAACGTATCTCCGCGTAGCAGATGCGAGGGGGACATTATCTGATAAGCAGGCGCATTGGGGTAGGGCAGGCAGCTCGCGTACGTGCCGGAGAGCACGCCCGGTGCGGCACGCCCTCTCCTGCTCTCTGGCGGATAAGCGCGCACGCGGCGGCGCGGCGCGGCGCACCCCCGCGGGTGGACGGGCCTCCGGCAGCCACCCTCGCGCGTGCGGCCAGAGCGGGCCCTTCCCTTGGGCGCACGTTCGGGCGCCACAGACGCGTCCCGCGCGGCGCGGCGGGGCTCGGCCCTTCGCGGTCAATACTGCGCATGCGTGCGGCGCGCGGCATTGTCCATGCGAGCGGGAAAGCTGGGTGCGTTGGTCCGATGGAAAAAAAAACATATCAGGCGAGAGGATGGCTCGGGGTCCAACTGGGTGTCCCGGGAAAGATGGCTCAGTGCATCAACTGATGTCACTGCAGTCCCTCTGATCGAGAGGTCCTAGGTTCGAGTCCCGACGGCAGGTTCGAGTCCCGATGGTAGCTTGTCAGCTAGGTCGAATTCAGTCGCTGTCTGGAGGAGAATTCTAGCGGCCAGCTGCTCTGATCGGTAGTTTTCCGTGGTTTCTCCGATCAACACCAGACGAATGCTGGAGCAGTACCCTAACAAACGGGCCACGGACCGCCCACGATCTTTACTTCCTCTTCCTTGTCCTATCCTCACCCTTTACAAACATACACACACACACACTTATACTAACATGCACTACACTACCACACATGCTGGGAGACTGTCGGCAGCTTAGAGCTTGTCCGTGCTGGTGGAAGATTCCTGGTTGAGGGGAAACCCCGCTAGTCGACGGTAGATTGGCGCCGGTTCTCGCCATCCAGCGGAGAAAAAATCACCACCATCTCCCGATAAAAAAACACGCACTACACTAACGGCACTAATGACCTCTGTAGTTCACGCGCCCGGAATCACGAATCAATCAATGAAAATCCAACTGGGTGCGTTGGAGTATGGAAAAGCTAGTTCGCATACATAGTTTTCCAAGTTCTACGGTCCGATTAAAATAAATTGGCAATTGACAGTTGCAAATGGAAGGGAGCGACGTTGACAGGTTGTGTACCACTGAGCACATGTTCTCGGGACACGAAAATAAACACTTGAAATATATACTTATTAAAGTAACCAAATCATACACTCATATCGTATGAAGCTACAGCTTCAGAAGCGCAATTGTCAATCACCAACTTATTTTAATCGGACCATAGGTGGCATATTTTTGACACGAGTGAATGGTGGTCCAGATTTATCCAGGATAACACCGGAATGCAACGCCTCATGTCATGACGACACGACGTACCCGCAACGTCATAAAGTCGGGCCGTGACATCGTAGCGTTCCGTTGGTTGTCGGATCTCTTCTGTGTAGAGGTCAGACGTAAGGAGGTTGCGGATATGGTGTGCCATCTACATGACGGCGTTGCGAAACGCCAAGATACATTGTCACATGTTTGGATGATGCTTTATGGTCCAAACAGATAGAATGCCAAGCGGCGCGGTAAGATCAAAATCATGGATACAAATGAGCATCAACATACGAGTAGCAAGCGGCCGCGACACGAAGCACTTGTTTGCTGATCCAGATATTTTGCTTCGCGACGCACCAGCTTCGTTGGATCAGGGCATCAACTGAAGTCATTGCACATGCTCTGATCGGGATGTTCTAGGGTTCAGTTTCCGACGATGGCAGTATTTTCGACACTAGCAAGATAGCTAGTTCGAATTCAGCCACTACCTGCAGGAGAATTCGAGCGACCGGCTGTTCTGATCGGTAGTTTTTCATGGTTACTCCAAACAATACCAGGCGAACTCCGGAGTAGTTCTCCAAAAACCGGATCACAGACTGCGCACGAACTATCTTCCTTGCCTCATCCTGACTTCCACTTCCACGTACACGTACCACAATACCACACGTTTCGGGAGACCAGTCGGAAGCTTGAAGCTTGTCCCGGCTGGGGCGGTGCTGCGCCGGGGAAGATACCCGGGTAGGAGAAACCCCCGCCAGCCGACATGAAGGACGGCGCCTGATCTCACCATCTAGAGGGGGAAGAACACCGCCACATCCCGTGATGAAAAACAAGCTCTGCACTTATGTAAATAATGATACAGCAGTTGACGCGTCCGAAAACACAAACTAATGAATCAATCGAGCTTTATGGTGTATTCTGTCAGATTTCACCCGACTGAAATTTTCCTTAGCGGTCTCAACTTATTGGCGTGGTCTTCATGGGCTACAGTTCAAGCCTGAAGTAGGTTAAGTCGAACATTTTTAAAATAATAAACGCGAGTAAATGCAAATAATATAACTGCAATCGAATTTAAGTAAAAATGTTAACTGTCAATTGTGAATATTATTTTTTTTTACAACAAGTCATTGGTTAGCTGATGGGAACCTACTTCTGGGTAGGCGATTTTCGTTTACAGATGGCGCTGAACGCGGTAGGCAATATTTCTATAAAGATAGGTCGCATTGCATCAATGTCTGGATGAACGTTCCAGATGTTAGCTACTCTAAACGCGTGTTTCTGTGGTTTCCTCTGATCAATTCCATGTGAATGCCGGTACAGTGGTTTACAAAGTGGGACATCAACTGCATGCGATATCATCTTGCACTCTCTCCCATCCTTAAGGTCGTCAGCTAAGAGTTTTCCGCAAAAACTAGAGTGTCAGTCAATTCCAGTGGCGTACCTAAGGGAGGGGAGTCAAGGGGTCTCAGCCCCATCCAGAAACCAATGATACATCTTAAAAAATAAAGCTAGTAAAATTTTCCAACTAGTGAAAGTCATTCAATTGATATTTACGTTATAAATATTAACTATAAGTCGACAGAAAAATTATATTCATCATCATGAAAAAAATTATAAGAAAAAACGTCAAATCGGACGGAAATTATTGGTTTAGCCCCGCCCCCTCCAAAAAAATCCTGGACGCACATTGGGTCAATTATAATTGTATTTTTATGATAACTTTAGGATTATTATTGGATTAAAGGAGAGTTGCGTGTATCGCAAGTTAGCGTGTCTCTGATCCCGGTATTATATACTAAATGATTGAAAATTAATTTTACTAGGGATGTATAAGAACTGTGTTTCATGGAGAAAGTTTCGTCTTCGTCTTCCTATTTCAGAGTCTGTCTTCCTCAACGTCACCAATGACGTCATTTGATTCGACATTTTATTTAATTCGCCACATGAAAATCCTCCCTGAAAGAGTTTATTCTAGTCCTAACCTTTATTATCTGTGATTTATTACCTTCTACTTTTACATGAAGACATGCATTTCTCTCTCTTCATTAATCATCCAAACGTGTCTTTGTGTCCTTGTTCACATCCATCTCTCTAACGGATCGGAAAGCTCCACTACATTGTTTCTTTTTTTACTGGAGCCTTCTTGAAAGTTTATTCTCCTCGACATGTGTTGTAAGATCATGGCAATAGCACAGCCTAACAATATATTTTGGAACGTATTCGAACTACATTTTAGCTAATGTGCTTCTTTGAAAGTTATGCAATGCCACTCCACCTACGCTTAGTTGGACTCAACCACAATCTGGGGGAGATATCTAATGGCCGGCATCTGCGATCGTTAGTTTTTCGTGGTTTCTCCGTTCGAGGCGAACCTGGCGAGTGGCGGAGTAGTACCCTAACAAACGGTTCAGGGACCGCACGCAATATTTCCTTCCTCATCCTTCTCCCCTACACACACACATTTACATGCACTACTATATCACTCATGTTGGGAGAGCTTGTCCCGGTTGGGGCGGTGCTCCGTTAGCGAAGGTTCCTGAAAATGGCAACCCCGGAAGTCCACGAGTAGGCAAACGCCGGATCTCACGGTCCGGCGTTCCGGCAGGGGAATATCACCGCCGTCTCCCCAGGAAAAAAATGCACTACACATACGGGGCTAATGACCTTAGCAGTACGCGCTCCCGAAAACAAAATAATCAAAACATAAAGACTTGTCCCTTCCCCTTGGGGAATTAATCTAAACTAATGGTGCTACAGAATTGGACATTGTTTAAGAAATATTAATAATGTATTAATAACTTAATACTGATTACTGTATAAGTACAGTAATCAGTGTTATGCTGCTGCCTAATTACTGAATTAGTACAGTAAAACTTGCTCAGTGCGGACCATCACAGGACCAGTATTTTTTTTTTCGTATTTGAAAAATGCCCGCATTAGACAATGTAATACAATGTAACTTACGTTTGGGAGGACGACGATTCATGTTCATATTAGACAGATTTCCACATTATGCACGTTCCGAATTGAACAAGTTTTACAGCTCTTCGTTTAGGACCACGTGCGATCTCCTTTTCTCTCCTCCTACACACTTACTCTTACACTTACAAGCACTACACTAATACATCTGTGTGGAGACCAGTCGGATGCATACTGCTTATCCCCCATTGAGGAAGGTACTGGGAAGGGGCAAACCTTGCAAGTCGACATATAAGTTGGTACCGGTGCTCACGTTCCAGCGGGAGGAGGAACACCGCCACCTTCCGGGATATAACAGGCACTACACTCTCGAGACTATTGATCAAAGTAGCTGACGTGCTCGGAAACAGTCAAAATGAAAGAACAATAAATAAAATACGAATGAATGAATTATTGTTAGTCCACAATGGATACGAAATATTGAATAGAAAAAATGGTAAGGAACATAATAAAATAGAGATCGTTCTGGAAATGTGTCCCTTCTCCGGCGCTCCTTTGGGAATGTCGATAAGCAGGGAGCCTCTGTTGCACCATCTGGACCTCTCCTCTCCCCTCGTCCCTCGAGATGGCTTCCCCGCTCGCTCCTTGGGAGTCATCAGGCCGCGGGTGCCACGACGGTCGCTAGGCGAAACAGCATCCATGACGAGAGATGCGCAGAACGACTCTTAATCATAGTGAGGGAAGATTCGATTAAATCTATTCTGATATTAACTATTATTATTCGATTCTGATATTAACTAATCGATTCGAAATTTAATAGTCTAGTTAAGTTTTGTTTGTGACAAATAATATTTTATGTTTTCTTTCAGTTTCATATCGCTAATGCTGGTTTACCAGTATTGAAGACGATATTATATAATATTTTCTACAAGTTTTAAAAACAATAAACTATAGACAAGTTGTAAATATTCCGAATTATTAAGTTGATCTTATTTCTTAGGAACAAATTACATTTATAGTGTTTCTTAATAAATGACCTCGTTATGACCACAGCAAATTTCTGAATTAATAAAAAAATCCTTAATTTTTTGTGCTTATTCTTTTCAAATTTCTTAACTGCATTGCTAAAAGAACTTAAGTATAATCCAATGTGCTTTTTCAAGGAAGTTAAAATTAATTTTATCCACATCTAAAGTCAAACCTTACGAAAATGATCTCAGTTTCGGTAAAAGAAACACAAGTATTCTAATAATCAACGGCCTCCTCTTAATTATATCAATATCAATTTGTCACGTTTTCCAGCATGAATGGTCAAATTTAAACAAAAGATTACGGGAATTGTTGCTAAGTGGATAAAAGCGCGACTGATGTACTGTACCACCTTAGTACAGTACTCGATTAGTTATCAAACTCGGGTTCGTCTATTCTGTCGGCCTCGTTTGATAATTCTGGAATCTCGTTTGTAATACGAGTAAGATGCCATACGGTACTACTTAAATTATTATAATACTGTATCAAAACTAAACAATAATTTTATAAAATATTTTGTACTTCATCTTTAAACTTATCCTTGCACAATTTACATTTGTTTTTGAGGTACCACTTTTGTACAATTTTAGCTTCTTGAAGAGCTCTTTTTTTTCACCAGATCTTTTGCTCTTCCATCAACAAACTATAATTTGAAACACTGGTGCCCGACTATAAAGCCTGTTTTACACGATTATTTTTTCATCATTTTTCTGTACAGAAAGTGAATGGAAAAGGTACGTTTATTTCTAAGCGCTACCGTTTCGATGCCAACTGGATGAACGAGAACGAGCGCTTTACACGGTCATTTCGTTTTTTGCTGACAATATTTCCTCTGGATGCTGCAAAAAGCGCTGAAGATCTAACAGTTAAACGTAGCATCTATGGTAACAAATTGAATTGGATTATGTTAGCACTGAGACGACATTACAGCACAGTACTTGTAATATTTATAACTTGATATTACAGTTCAGTACATTGGAACGCTCTCAAAACTGAAGAACAGGAACAAATCGCTACCAATAGCAAACCAGAGAAAGTTCCAAATAGTGACGGCAGAAGCGCGGTAGTCAAACTGGATGAAATCTGTACCGAAAAAATGAAGCGGGCGAAATTTTTTCGTACAATTTACATCCCGTTTGGTCCGTCACTTTTCTGTACCGACGAAAAATGAAGAAAATGATTGTGTAAAACGTGCTTTAACTCCTCTTTCCAGATGATCGCTCTGTCTGACGCCTCATTCACAATGCAAACTTAAATGTTACGTTATTCCATAAATTTAGCAGTAAAATTTACACGTAAAAATAAGCATTCACAATGACGAACGTAAGCTGGAACGTCAGTTTCGCCAGAACCAATCAGATTTAAACGTATTCAAGCTTTCGTTTCTAGCGTGGTAAAAAGATATATTCCCCATGGTTTCTAGCTTTTTCTTCAATTTTCCTGTTGATTTCTCTTTATATATAGATGCGAGTAGCTGTTCTATTAGTGCTCGAATTTCCTTTATTTTATAAACAAGGATTCTCTTGTACCAAATTCACGAGTAATTCGTCGACAATTTTTTTTATTTGCCATGTCAAGTTAAAGTCACAAGAAAAATGGCCCAAATTCTTTTTTGAATTCACTACTAGTATCAAAATCGTATCAAACTAGTATCAAACTACTTCACTACATAACAGTATTGAAATGACGTAACCACAATCTCCTTGAACACAATCTGAAATCGATCTTTCATTTGCTTCTCGCGGATTTTCTTGTGCATTTGTTTCTTTAATGCTGCTCTCTCATTGGTCTTCGTTAGAATTCCGACATAAACTTCACGCAAACGCGTGGTGCTAGTGACCTCTTACGTTTACGGATTTACGTCTACGGCTACGTCAAGCCATTGCGAATGGTCTCGCTCAATAAACCATTTCTAGGTTTCGCGGCCACGTAATGTTTACGTTTAAGTTTGCGTTGTGAACGAGGCCTGAGAGCGCCGCGTCGCGCCGCTGGCGTGTGCCACTTGCAGTGTGCGCGGGCGCTGCGGGGGACCTGGAGGAGGCGGGGCGGCTGGCGGCGGCGGTGGCCGGGCCCGCCCCGGCCCCGGGCACCCCGGACACCCCGGGGGGCAACGGCGGCGGCCAGCTCGAGCACTTCGTGCAGCGCCGCGCGCGCCGCCTCTCCATCGCCGCAGCGGCAGCGGCCGCCGCCGCCCACAAGGCGCTAGACGCCGCCAACGGCGACGCGGACGCCGATGCGGAGGCCGCCGGCCCTGGCCCCGCCCCCGGCAGGAACGGCGTGGTCGCCGCGGAGCTGCCCGACCCGGCCGCCGTGGACGCGGCGGCGGCCGACGCCTCCTACTGCCGCCTGCTGGCCTTCGAGCTGCTGTTCCTGTGGAACGCGCTGCCGTCCTGCAGCCCCCAGCACACGGCGCGCCTGCTGGAGGGTGAGCGCCCCCACCCCCCGCTGCTCCTCTCCTCCTCCTCTTCTTCTTGTTATTATTGTTGTTATTGTTGACGTTGTCGTCGAAGATGTTGATGATGATACCAGAGTACGAGCAATCGAAAAGGGTTAATAGACCTTCAATCGTAGATTTCGTTTCTAGTTTACCCCCTTAGCGTGGCGGCCATTTACTGTCTTGGGAGGAACATACAGGTCGCGCGCGCCGCATTCACGGAACTCATGCGGCAGGGAAAGGGATTATTTACAACTAACATACGAACATCTAGCATAATACAATTTAATCTAAGATGCCAGCACTAAAGCAACTGCAAGCAACATAAGGTATAATCTTCAATAATTGGAGTTTTTAAACTGGCTTTGTTAATTTTTATCACACATTGACACATCACTCACACATCCGCATACGCTTGCATTCATCCTTACGTACAGTACTAACCTATCTAAACTCTCTACTATCCACACTATTTACACATTTCTAGTTCGCCGTGGCGCCGAAGTGGAGGCACTGGGCCCTCTCCGGCCGTCGGCGCCCGCGTTTCGTCTGTTGCCGCCCACTGTTGATCGCACAGATCTGCAATACCTTGGGATGACAGCGCTCGAAACGTGTTCGCCACGTGCTTAGGGTCTCTGTTAAGGGAGGAAGCATGCCCGATGGACCACGCAGTTCATCAGTAGGCCGATTCTTCGTAGGAAGTACGGAGCCTCCGGACCCAAGGCCCGCGTGAACGCTGTACGAGCCCTTCGACGCATCTTCTTCGGCAGCTGATGGCTTACACCTAGGGCCCCATAGGTTACACTGTTCCGATAGTGGTGATTGGGCGGAGAGTGAGGAAGACGCCACCGCTACCGCGGTGCTCACCATCGATAATTCGGATTCGTTTGAGACGAAAATTGAATGAAGTGAATATTATATTTGCTTTAAAGCGTAGATGCGTCTTAATAATTTTATTAAACTATTAATTGCAGAAAATTGTATAACCATGTTGTGTATTAATTATTTTGACGATATTAACTTCTGTAATCATCACAATATATTCTGGACGATTTTAGCGAGTTATTTTTGTACGTTGGATATGTCTACTGGCTCTTTATAGATTCATTTCGACAATCGAGAGAATTTGATAATATGGAAGGTATCTGGTTCCAGTTTATCCGGATTGTTCTACAATCCACTTCAGCTCTAAAAATGGCCAAGATATGACAAACGAATCATCGTCTAACTAGCCCTTGTCGCCCGGACATTTCGCAAGCCAACTGTCAAGAGCAATCACGGGCCTGTTGGCCCATCCCTTCTTACTTAGCAACAGACGGCGTCCCAGAATACGTGCCCACCAGGGCAGTTTCCGTCTTATTACTTGCGTCATTTTCTGCACGCGGTTGATCGGCGCTTCGCTTAGGTTCCCCCCCCCTGCCTTGCTCTGCAGTCCGCGCCGTGCAGCTGATGCAGCAGGTGTTGTGACGTCCTCCCGAGCAGCATGTCGCAAGCAATGGGGACGACGCGCAGTTCTCTTCGCTGATTACCGTCCAGTCCATTTAATTTACAAGGTTTGGATAAAAAGTAAAGGGATTTTTTTTCTTTTGAAATAACGTCATTGACAGAGGTATTTACATTTACCCATCTTAAATAAAATCGCATCCGTTCTTAATGACCTTTTGCCAAATTTCAGGAAAGTGTCGTACACGATCTGCTCGTTTTTTTTTAAATGTCCCCTATTGAACGCCCTATAGCATGAATACTTTCTACTGTGGTATTGTGTCGTGTTCTTCGCAGTGGTTCTTTCATTTTGCTGAAAAGATCATAATTACAGGGACTCACGTCGGGTGAGTCAGGTGAATGTTCCAAAATCTCCCATTGCCAGCGGCGCAAGAGTTCTCCACGTGGAGTCGTCCTGTAATCCTTCACATCATATCTGCGCCTAATCTGAACGCTTTTAACCCACCATGCGACTGTGGAGTATGGTAACTCTGCATCACCACATGCTTTACGCAGCAAACATGATTGATTACTCCATTCTTGTGCCACTTCAATTTTAAGCCATGAACGTTGCTCTACCTTCGTAAACAAGATCTTAGGGCGCTTGCGCTATTGCTATGAAGTGCAATGACTTGCACACTGCAGTAGACTGACAGAACGCTTTTCCCGTTCGCTGCACGTACTCGTCTAATAGTCCTTCCTTTTGTCACGATAGATGGCAGCACGCTGCCTCACCGGCTTTAAGTTATAGTAATATTCTCATTACTTTATACCCAATTTATGTATTTATTTTTTTTTTGTTAAAAGAGAAATAAACTATTCATTTTGGAAAAGAGAAATGAATATCTATTTAAAATTGTTGCATACAGTATCCTCTCATATTACAATCAAACAATTCATTTTTTTAAATTACTTATATTTTATTGTATCTTGCATTTTTATCATACGTTCTTCGATGCTGTTGGTCGCTGGTTAAATGGATCGTTTGGTTTCTTCCATCCATTTTATTTTATTTTATTATGCCTCAATAGTTTTAAATTTGTCTAAGGATATTTTTAATGTTTTTATTATTTGTCTTAGAACACGTGATGATACGACTAATTGGGTTATGAAACGTTGTGGTTTTTGCAACTTACTTAAGTAATTAAAAAGTGAATTGTCTGCAATACGAGAGGATACTATTGAATGCAGTAAATTATTTGTTTCTGTCGATAATATTGCAAGAATTACTATTGATATTCGCTGACAACTAGGCAATTTTCACACCGTCGTCAGTGTTCCTTGTTGGCTTACACAGCATGAATGTTGCGGAATAAGCTATTGACCATGTGCTCTTTAAGTGCTCTTAGGGACAGCTTGTGCCGGCAGAGCCAAACGACAACGTAAGTGCAGGAGATCCTATGGGCTGTGTCTTCAGGGATTGCTAATTACTTCCTTAAGAACTGCTGTTGTTTGTTGTTATACTTATGTTCCTTAATATATATATTCTTCACACTCGTGCTGTATTACGACGCAAGAATGCTTGAGATGGGCACGGCAACACTTCACAATCACGCCATACTTCTACAGAGCCTAACAGTGGTGAAATCCCATTGGGGCGAACGGAATAAGGCCTGCCACACTATCTGCAATCCATTTCAGGTGACGGTCCTCACGACAGGTACGAATTGGCCATTTTCTCCTGGAGATGGCGTTCAAATATCCGGGGAGGGGGTCGATTGGATGAATTAAAGAGTGGAACGAATGTTCGAAGCACAATCTTCTTCGTTTAAGGAACACAATCTGAACAAAAACTAATAATTATCCTGGGGTATTTCCTCGTTTGAACATTTTTATATGACCATCTGAGGAAAAATTAATACTTTTCCAGCAATGCTCAACAAACTCTCTAGTGGGGATCAGTACCCGGCATATCCCCGTATGTTCTCACCCTATCGTGGCTACTGGTTGCACAGACGGTCGCCAAATCTCTCATACTATACAGAGATTACTATAAGAAGGGATCGCTTTGACAGTTTCTGTTTGGCCATTGCTGACAATATACACTAAGTGATCAAAAGTATCGGCACACGTGGCTGAAAATGACTTACCAGTTCGTACCATAGGTAATTTACCATAGGTAATTTTGGAATTCAATAGGGTGTCGGCCCACCCTTAGCCTTGATGACAGCTTCCACTCTCGCAGGCATACTTTCAATTAGATGCTGGAAGGTTTCTTGGGGAATGGCAGCCATTCTTCACGGAGTGTTGCACTGAGGAGAGGCATCGATGTAGGTCGGTGAGGCCTGGCACGAAGTCGGCGTTCCAAAACATCCCAAAGGTGTTCGATAGGATTAAAGTCAGGACTTTGTGCAGGCCTGTCCATTACAGGGATATTATTGTCGTGTAACCACTCCGCCACAGGCTGTGCAGTATGAACAAGTGCTCGATCGTGTTAAAAGATGCAGTCGCCATCCCCGAATTGCTCTTCAACAGTGGGAAGCAATAACGTGTTTAAAACATACACGTAGGCCTGTGCCGTGATAGTGCCACGCAAAACAACAATGGTGCAAGCTCCCTCCATGAAAAACACGACCACTCCATAACACCACCGCCGTCGTGTCCGGATACTTTTGATCACATAGTGTAGCTGCAATGTACGTCCATGCACTCATTCTGTCTGTGCGTTCGATTACAGTTAGCTCATTTGTGAATGACTTTATCACTATCTCTTGTAATATCATTGCCGTGCATGACGTTCATTTGATTCCTGAACTGTCAAAGTGGTCCCCTTTTAAAGTAATTCCTCTATCGCGGTTCTTTGAGAATTTAGGGGTGACGGTGACTACAATGTCAGTTACGACTGTTGAAACAGGGGTAGGAGCTTCATTCAATAATGCAGTGGTGCTAGTGTGCAGATACGAATAAAGTGTGCACTCTCACTTGGGTGGGGATTGATCAGTGCCTTTTGAGACACCTGAGACATACTCTGCTCATGGACTGCCCTCCGCAGGACACGATCGTCTACAGTGCCTTCACTTGCGACCAGTAATCCCTCAACATTCGCGAGAGTTAAGAAAGCATCGCGAATATTAAATACGTGAATGTTGAGTCTATCTTTCAATGAAGAATGATGAGTTGGGTTCCTGGATAAAAAAAAGGGTTTAATAAAGAAAGAAAGAAAATCTGACAATAAATTGCAGTAGAATTGAGTAAGCGCTACTACAAACAGAATTCACGATTAACATCCCCAAATCACGGGATAAAACGATGTTTGAAACTTATTTCAAAGCTAAAAGTGATTGGATATAGGACTTTTTTGTTTCATCACTTTCCTCGTTGTTCTAATATCCAAATATGGAAAAGTTGCTGCTTCTATTTCTCTCTTAAATTTCGAAGATATTTCCACTTTCGGATCACATTCGAATGCCCTTTCCACTAGAGCTTGTTTAAGTTTTAGAACGCCATTAACAGTTTTGACATTGAAGTTGCTCCAGGATGCAGTTTCGCTTTCGTTAGTTCATCATTACTTTCGAGAAGGTTTTCTTCACTGATGATTTCCAGAAGCTCCACTTCAATGAGGTCATTATAATGAAAACTGCCCTGATCCTGAATGGCTTTTCTGTTTCTGTGGTCCAAACCCTTACCTCTAATTTGACGCAATTGAATTGAATTATTTTAAAATTGTGTTATCCTATAAATGTGAATTGACATTTCAACTTCGAATTTTTTACAGAAAGTGATACTTTGAGCTCCGATGTCTGCCACGTTCGTTTCCCAGATGACGCTGCTAAAGGAAAAGAAATGTGCTCGTTTAGAAAAAAAGTTTTAGTACGACCAAAAGACGCACTCGCGAATGTTAAAACCGGTAGCATTTCTCTAATCGCGAATGTTCGGAACTCGCGAATGTCGAGGGATTACTGTATTGTGAGACTTGTTCATGTGTTGAACGCAGAATTCAACAAAGGCAACGAAAAATTATCTCCAACGTGACAATATACCTCAATATACGGCAATGTGCGGCAACATACGTCATACCAGGAACAAAACAACTCAAAAAAAGCCATCTGTTCTTCAGCTTAGCTTTATAGTGGCATACGGCAATTGAACGTTAATAAAATTTGTCAAGCCTTCCATAACAACCATGCTGTCCACCGATGCCCGTAATACTTCGTATCTTGTCGACATGCTTCATCACTTCATATTGAACAGATGCCTAGCACTCGTGGCTATATTTGCAGCCAAGCGGGTATCTGAAATTCTAGTATCAGTCGATCTCCCAGGAAGTAGGCATGCCCATCCATCGTTCGGTATCCGCACACTAGCACCAATCCAAGAACGTCCCTCTTGTTTAAGTATGAAACACCTGGCACTTGGCTTTAGCGGATGATTACGAAAAAATGAATGATGATGTGGTCGTGGTAACCGCCTCCGCCACCTGCCGCCTTCGCTGTAAATCGTTCAGTGCAACGCAAATTAGTTTATCAGACATACATTCCTCATGGAACATAGAAAAGGAGGAACGTTTACATCCCATGCCTCATGGTGGAATGTGCGGGTTCGGACTCAAAGATCTACCGACTCTAAATTGAAAACGTAGTGGACCACGAGAGCAATAATAAACTTCTTCGTGAGGCATGAGAATGGGCAGGGAAAATACAAAACAAAAATCCTCTATTTGAAGGATAAAATTTCAGAATTAATAAGTTCATTATTTCCTTTGTATTGATTGAGAATAATATCATACCCCCTTCCTTTCTCTTCTCCCAGAATGTCAGCTTACTATCTTAAAAAAGTTAAGCCAACTAATGACTTCTAAGTATGCAACAAGAATAAAATAAGTTATTACTGAGACAAGAAAAGGTGACAGAGAACCAAAACAAATATATTGCTTAAAAAGTACTGACAACTACGGATTTCTTTTTCTCTTGTAATACTTTAGTATATATCATGTAATACTTGAGAGCGTAGGCGTGCACAGAAGCGGCCAAATACAGTCGATTCCGGTTATAGTGAACGCGAATATAGTGATCCCACGGTTAAAGTGAACTGATCGCGTTTCACTTACATTACAAGTAAGTGTAAGAAGATCTGGATATAATGAACCTGAACCTCAGCTGTAGTGAACGTAGGAAACTAGTCCTGGAACGTAGTCCTCGAAATTAATTTGATCTCGTATGTTATTAAACAATTGAAAAAGCCTTCGGAGATTGGGATGGTATTCCAACAGTGCAAGAGGCATTGAAATGTGCCTAGACTGCATTACGATACTTAGAGACAGAGGACAATACAGGATCAAGTATGGAGATAGCTCTAGAACTCTGGAAAAGGATCTAATGAAAAATGTACGAAGCAAACAATTGAAAAAATTTGATATTTTTACATACAAATAAAGTTATTGAAATTTTCAATTCGTGCTGTGTTGCTCTATATTAATAAAATCAATTAATGTGGAGAAATTCCATTTCATTTTGACATCATCGGATGTAGTGAACCTCTGATATAGTGAACCAAACATGTTAGTTCCCAGAAGTTCATTATAACCAGAGTCGACTGTACATTTTTGTACCCCTCTGAACCCGCTCTTCCAAAACTCTATTTCTATTTTCAAACGACATTTTTTAATCGGGAATAAATAAAACATACTACTAGGGTAAAGAAATTATAGTATCTTTAATGATACAAATAATATAACTAATTTTAGGTTTTTAATAAATGTAATTTCATGTTGAACCATTTACAGGGTTGCCAGATGATTCGGAGAGCCTTCCTCTGCAACTGCCGTGTAACAATTCCCCAAATTGTCAGCATAAAAAAAGGGAATAACACGTTTACAAAAAAAAACCTTTCATTACGTAGGGTTTCGGGGCCCCTTTCGAATTTTTCCGAGGGGGCAGGGGGTTGTACACCACCCCGCCCCCGGGCGCTGGCTTGTGCTTGCGAGGGCCTCGAGGCCGGAGGGCCCGCGGCGCCAAATTCCCCTCTCTACAGACCAACCCCCGTCGGCTCCGCGGTTGCTCCGGTCCCCCATCGCGCACTTCGTATGCACCGCGTGCCCTCCGCACGGCGTGGAGCCGCGGCGAGCCCTTCCTATCCCGCGACCGCGGCGGCCTCCCTCCGCCCTCCGTCCCCCCCCCCTCCCGCACCGCTCAGCCAGACCTGCGCTCTCCCTGCGGCCTCCGCTTATTATCTTTCGTTCCGCATCGCTCTTTCTGCTCTTTGTGCGGCGCGGCGCGGCGCGGAGCGGCGGTGGCTCCGCCTGGCCTCGTTTGCGTCCCGGTGCGGTGGCTGTGCGTGCGCGCGCGCTCTGCATCTTTTTTTTCCTCCTCTTCTTCATCTTCCATCTTCCTCGAGATGCGAGTCGAAATCGGGGATATTACCCTCAGAGCGGCCCCTTTTCCATCTGTTTCATGTGGCTTTATCTGTCTGGACGCAGAGATCACGCGAAGACTGCACGAGTTCCAAATTGGCATATCGGGATTTAAATGCCTTCCCCCTCTCCCTCTCCCCTCTCTCTTTCACCCCCCCTCTCTCTCTCTCTCTCCTCGATATCAGTGTGGAATGCACGACTCAGGCTTTGAATTAATGAGTTTAATTTCTTTATGAACTATAAAGAAGAGATCTAAAAGAGCAGCTTGAAAGTTGTAAGATATCAATATGTAAGTTTGTGAACGCAGGAGAAAATTCTTCATGCAATTCGTACAGTGATGTAAGTCCCTAAGTCTTCAAGGGCGATGGAACTATTTGCGAATTGTACCACGTGTCTCAATTCCTTTTCAAATCTTTTTTTAAAAATTATGTATTAGAAAATGTATTAGAAATACTGCTTTGACCAATACTGTATCTTTACAAAAAACGTAAAATTAGCTCAATTATTGAAGAGATCTTCCGATTATTATTATTTATTGCAGTATTTAAAAATGTAGAATTAGTTAGTAGGCTCTAAGCATACAAATACTTTAACACACACTATTTGTTAGAATAGACTGTGTACAAGTAATATACATATGTAGACATTTGCAACGTTTACCGATAAATTGACACCCGTTTGTAACTTGAAAAAATGGAAAAGAGTGATATATCGATGAACATTGTAATATGTTGACAATTTATTTTGGTATCTATCGTTTACTCAAATTCACGAAAATATTTTACACTTATTTCTTGCTCTTATATTTATTCAACGTCTTTATTCTCACAAATGTCTTATTTTATACAACAATTAAACTGTATTTGTACAAAATTGCCATCGATTTTTTTCTATTGCACTCCTGCAGTCACGACCATTCGGATTCCACAATCCAGTTGATGTAAACCAATCAGAGCAAAGAATCTCAAAAAAATATATTTCATTTTCCTCCTTAATGAACTAGCGTGTGAAAAGGTGTGCAGAGAGATGGCGCTTTTCGTAACATGCTACATCATTTGTGGTTTGGTTCGTACACAACTGTAAGAAGTTTAAGATGACGTCGACGACGACGATAATGAAAAGAAGACTTTTTTCCGTCAAGTGCATTTTAATTCACGTTTGGTCCGTTGTGATCCTTACTTGTAGATCTGTAGTCGTTCTTACACATTTACTTCATAATGATCAGGGAATAAATATTGAGGCAAGTAGCATTATTGAAATCATTGAAAATTTGTGAATATATCCCATTACTCGGTGTATGTTAATTAGCATACTTTTTATTATTTCATTTTAAATTCCATTCGTGAAATAATCTCATTAAATACCACACGTTGTGCCACCTGCGATAATGTTATGGGTGAGTAAGACTGAAGCAAAAAACAAAAATATACCATCGAGGTATCTGCTTACATCTACTGCTTACAAAACATGCATTAGTTGAAGGATACTACGTCAGTTTCTAAGTCTACCGTTGCCTGTGTTTCCTGAGAAAGATCATTGTTCCCTTTCCACTATCTCGTCGTCACTCGTGTTCCGCTTGCGCTCATCCCTTTTTGTTTCCTTCTTTGTAGCTGCGCGCGCCGTGAACCAGAGATAATGCATGCCATTTAGGTTATTTTGTTCCGTCTTGCTTAATTTTTGTTGCACATCATACCCTTTCCAGGCAAAGGACGCACACTCTCTTTCTTCAACATTCTCTAGATGACCTTGATCTTAATGTGCAAAGCTGTGGAAGATGCAGTGTCTATCAAATCAACATCGTTAAGAAAATATTGTACTTCGAAAGGCCCTTTGTTTGTTTTGTTACCGATTGTTATTCCCAAGAGGAATTTATCTTTCGACCAAGGCATAAATGTCTTGCAAAAAATAAAATTTAAAAAACAGGAAAGGTGCTTCAGGGCATCAAGTGATGTCACTGTAGTGCCTCTGACCGGAAGGTCCTAGGTTCGAGTACCGACGCTGGCAGGATTTTTTACTCTGGCTGGTTAGCTAGGTCGAGTTCAGTCGCTGTCTGGAGGAGAATTGTAGCGGCCGGCTCCTCTGATCGATAGTTCTCCGGGATTTCACCGATCGATACCAGGGGAATGCCGGAGCAGTACCGTAAAAAACGGGCCACGGACCGCGCGAGATCTTTCCTTCCTCTTCCTCGACCTATCCTCACCCCTTACACACACTTTCACTTACATATACTACACTTCCACATACCGGGAGACTACTGGTCGGGAGCTTAGAGCTTGTCCCGGCTGGGGTGGTGCTCCGCTGGTGGGGGAAAACCTGTAATTCGACGGTATGTCGGCGCCGGATCTCACCATCCAGCGGTGGACAGATCAACGGCGCATCCAGCGATAAAACATGCACTACTCTTACGGGACTAATGACTTTAGCCGTTGAAGTGACCGAAAACACTAATCAATCAATTTGGCAAAATAATTATTTAACTAAGGACGTATATTATTAGTATAGTATTTCATTTCATTAGTCGACTATTAACATAACTTTAACTGAATTTAATCATCATGAAATATTATTTCCTTTTTTAGATGGTTGGATTGGTTTTCCTCTATCTTAAACGTTGAGTCGAAAAATCAATCAATCACTTGCCGTGCTTCCCCGAAATAAGATGCCGCAGGCACCTGCCCATGGAGCCTCGCGCTCATTTATTTCGGAAAGAATAAATATCAATGTATAAGAATCAAATCTACAGTTCGGTTAACTTGTAGAAACGATTTTTATTACTCGGGAGCGAAAATGACTATTTTTAAGTGTTGCCATTCATGCTCGTTGGTACTACATTTATTCACAATTTAATTATATATAGTAAACGGCGAATTAGTAACTATTCTCGAGCTCAAGAATACGTGCGCAGTCCCCCCCATATGTCACATACAATTTTTAGGGATAAATTAAATTTCAATTAAATATGATGGGTTTCTTACAAGAACAAAACTAGTCCAAATTCTCGATTTTTCAAGAGGTACCAAAAACTTCGTAGCGTAGACGTGCATAGTAATGAATTTATTATTTTTTCCCGCCTTATGTTTTTCAATGTGTTTAGCACTTGTCGCTAGGAAATGTTTCAACAGATAGAGCCCGTTGTAGAGAATGTATGTATGTATGTATGTGTGTACGTCGACGCGATTGCCTCTGTGCGAAGCATAAGCCTACCTGTGACGTCTCGGCCTTGTGGCCATGGGTTACGGGGTACGTGTGGTTAGCACATAAGCATCTCTATGCCATGATCTGGTCTTCTCAACCTGAGAAGTGAGTTTTCTCATCGTCGCACAGCATCACATACTGTGAAATTGCAAGGGAAAAGCACACGATAATCTTGCCCGTCCGGGAATCGAACCCGGGGTCGCGTCATGGAAAGCAAGCACGCTGACTAATGAGCGAAGGCGAGAATAACTTCGTGAAATATCTCAAAATATGGAATTTATTTATTTCGGAAAGAATAAATATCAAAATAACAATCAAATCGACAGTTCGTTTAATTTGTAAAAATTTTTTTTCTTCGGGAGCGAAAATTTTCAAGTGCTGCCATTCAAGTTCGTTGGTGCTACCTTTATTTACAATTTAACTATGTATAGTAAACGGCGAATTAGTAAATATTCTGAATCTCAAGAAAACGTGCGCAGTTCTCCCCCATACTAAATGATTGTAAGAAGCCCCTCATATTTTCTCCAATAGAGCAAAATAATTATACTAGACCACTACATGTAGTAGGCTGTTGGCGGTGAAGTCGTCTCGTGTTTTAGTATTGCCTCGGCGCCTGCATTGCCTGAGCTAGCGGCCGGCCGCGCTGGTGCGGTCCGGTGCCAGCTGCTCGCGCCGCGCCGGAGACCTCCCGCGAGGAGCCAGGGGCCGCCCCGCGCCGCTCTACGCATGCGCGGAATGCAACACCGGAAAACAAAAAGGCCAGCGTCGAACGTTTCGCCGCTAATGAAGCTCGCATCAAGGTTTCGGGGTCAATGTCGGATACGCGCAGCGGGTGCCGGAGGGTAGGGTGTAGTGTCAGGAATCTTGTTGTGATCGTGTTCCTACGTAGGATGAACAGAAAGGGAAGTCAGAACGGGGCATAAGAAATGCTGATATAGGTAGCTAACCACAAATTCTTTTAATTTGTTCACCTCTTTGTATTAATCTCAAAGGATATGTTAAAAAGTAATGTTTCGAATTATGAAAAAACCCACGATATTATCAAAATCATAGTAATTGTATTATGTAGTACTAGATAGCTAGGTCGAATTCCGCCGCTGTGTGGAGGAAAATTCTAGTGGTCAACTCATCTGTTCGGTGGTTTCTCCGATCAATACCATGTGAATGCCGGAGCAGAACTTAAACAGACGAGTAATGGATCGCGCGCCATCTTTCCTTCCCCATTCTTGTCCTATCCTATCCCCCTTACTTACACACACAATTACTTGCTCTAAACTACCACACATGTCCAGGACAGCCGGGAGCTTGGAGATATTTCCAACTGGAGCGGTGCCCGCTCGGGGAGATTTCTAAAGAGGGAAATCCCCCGCAAGCCGACTTATAGGTCGCTGGCGGGTTGTCCCCATCCAGCGGGGAACGTACACCGTCGCCTCCAGGCATATACAAATTTCGCAACATTATCGGGACTATGACCATAGCAGAAACATCAATCGATCATTGCATAGTATACTTCAAATTATCAAAATCAAGACCGATGTGTTGTATTGATTGGTTGATTTGTAATGATTCAGAGCGCGTCAACTAATACGGTCATTATTCCCGTAAGTGTAGTGCATGCTTTTGCTCGGGAGTTGACGATTGTTTTCCCCCGCTGGATGGCGAGACCTGGCGCCGACCTACCGTCGGCTGGCGGGATTTTCCTCAACTAAGTATCTCCCACCAGCGGGTCACCATCCCAGCCGGGACAAGCTCTGACACTGAGCTCCCGGCATGTGTGGTAGTGTAGTGCATGTTAGTGTGTGTGTGAGGAGAGAGGATTGGACAAAGACGAGATAGGAAAATCGCGCGCGGTCCATGGCCCATTTGTTGGGGTAAAGCTCCGGCATTTGCCTGGTGTTAATTGGAGAAACCACAGAAAACTGCCGGTCAGAGCAGCCGGCCGCTAGAGTTCTCCTCCAGACAGCGATTGGATTCGACATAGCTGACAAGTTAGTGTCGAAAATCCTGCCATAGTCGGGTCTCGAACCTAGGACCTCCTGCAGGGACTGCCGTGAGATCAGTTAATGCCCTGAGCCATCTCTCCCAGTATGCGGTATGTTGATATTGATCATTTTATTTAATGAATGATGAACAGTGTAATTCTCAATTATTTATAAATTGGAAAATTCCTTGCCTAAATGAGTTTTATTCAGTTAATTTCTTGGAAGACATTATGCGTCGTATTCAAAGGTCGTTGTACATGAGAAGCAGCAAAAATGGAAATCGTACTTTCAAGAAATGTAGATACGCGAGTTCCCACGCGCTTTCTGTAAATGAAAAGAGCACGCCTTCGTATTTGCGGGCCGTGGATTCGAGTCTCGCTCAGGGTCGACCGGTCTCAGAGGGTTTTCCCTGCGGAGCTTCCACGCGGCGCACGAGCGCCAACGGGGAATCCTGCGCCGACACGCTGTCTTCAATTTCACTGAGTGCTCCTTCTCCTACGGATGTAGAACCTAGGCTCATTTATAGTGAGTGAATGAGTAATTTGGGCTTTCGGAACCGTCAACTAATGTGGTCATTACTCACAAGTAGGATAAAGATTTTCGTGTAAATGCAGGGAGGCGATACCTGCACTCAAAAATAATTTTTAAAGGTTACACGACATTGTGAATGGAAGTGAACCATTTTTATTTTACTTATTTTTACATATTTTATTTATTGCTACATATTTCGTTACATTTTAATATATTTATAGGTCGAAACAGAACCTTTCAAATACAATTGCAATATATGTTTCTAGAAACATTTCTCTTACAAAGCAATACAATGCTACTGCACTTCTATGACCACCGGATCTTTCTCATGAATTGTAAATCTAACTCTCCTTGCCTTTTAGAAAGCGCGTATTTGGAATCAAGGATGAGCGGATGTTTCTGAAGCAGAAGTAATTTCAACCATGTGGCTTGCTCATCGTTCAAATGACCCTTACCCCCTCTGGGATCCATCTCTGGCTATACGGTACTACTATTCACTTGAGTACCGATTCCTCGTAAACATTGCCTATACAACGAACATATTTTGTATTTCGGATAAAACTTTTATGTGTGGTGAAGATTAGTGTACGTTTAATTACTTCCGCAGGGGGAGGGGAGGGGGTCGATCCACGGTCAATCCACGTGGAATTTGTGATGGACAAAGCAATCTCTTGCCCGGTTTTCTCCCATTTCCCCTGCCTGTAACCCCACCATTTCTTCAGCATTATTATCGTAATCGTCTTGTTGAATCAATTCGCTTTCATTACAGTTGACTTGTGGTCAATGAGATTCAATGACCACACGTCAATTGTAATGAAAGCGAAAGTTCGTACACTGGACGATATAAACTATACAACTCTGAACCAATAAATTGTACAAATTATATTGCGATTTTGTTGTTAAGATATATAGACGTTGCGTTGATAAGATATTCTAAAGTCCTATAGGGCCAGATTTGAAAGAAAACTCTTTGTTAAAGAAAGACGACAGCGCCAACCTCTTTTATGAGGTTTCTTCTCGACTTCTAAAGAGAATCCTTTTTTTTTGTAGATACGTCGTCAAAATTTGATGAATTTATGGAATATTTGTAACTTCAAAGTACTTTAATACATTGATAGAAACTAAAAATTACAGTGGAAGTGTAATTTCTTTTAGAGTACACACAAAAAGCTTGTAAACAATATTCGTTGTAACTCGTCTGATAAGAAAGCTATTCACCTTTGGCGAAAAACATACGATGAACTAGACCAAGTCCCACTTTCAGAAGCATGTATCGAAACATAAAACATTTTTTATCAAACTGTGATCACCATCAGTGCATGCGCAACTCGGCTTGATGTAGCAACAAAATCTAAAAAGTTTTGTTTCAATAAATACTTCTTATGAAGGTACTACTTCTTCAACTGATAAAAACATCGACATCACGCCATTTCCTGCTGTACATTCACGCCACTATGTGTTTCCATTATTGAGAAATAAAAACTAGTAAAGACGATAAAATTACAGATATTCATATTTACTTCTGTCAGAAAAATCACGAAGACTTATTTTCTGAAGATGAGGTATGCATTTTTATTATTCTAGAGATATTTGATGTGAATGCGCATAGTATACTAGTACATAAGTTGGATATTAATTAAATGGAAAAGTTTAAGGACAAAAATTGCGTAGAAAGGAAAAGAATAAGAAAGAAAGTACTTGGATGATAATATTATTCGTAGATAACGGCATGCTGAATAGGTAAACGAAAAAAAATATTTTAGTTTGTCGCTTCGAGAGTGGATCGTTCCTTCATCACGACTTACTACATTTAATTCCAACTCATCTCGTATAAGTGATCACATCCCCCCATTGAACTACACAACCGCACCACTCTACATCCACAGTCAAAATGTAGAAAAGATGTATTCAAGATGCAGTGGTGGCATTAGATAGACGACTTTGGTGGCAGAAGCAAAGCGTGGGCTTTAAAATAAATGAATGACACGAGTTGATTGAACAGGAAGTCCAAAAGTAAAGTCCTGCTTTAAATCAAGGAAGAATGAAAACAAATTTTATTGTATGCATCCGACATTTAAGGATTTATTGATGCTTTGAGCAAGGAGCAGTACGTAACGAGCTGTGTTCGCAGCTAATGCCACTTGCAGCCTATTCGCATGAGTTACGCGCGGATGTGACGAAACGCCTGCACTTAAAGCAAACTTGCCACCCCACTTCCGGTTTGAAAGTCATTACTACAACGCGTAAACTCGTTTGTTGTAACCTTCAATGGTTACACCCACGAAGGTGTTGCTTGCTATCTAATGTTCTCCACCTTGAGGTGAAATACGTGTTCGACAGGGCAAGCGATACGAAAGCTAAGGAACGAGGGATAGGTATTTCTCCCAAAACCCCAACTTTGTAAGTGCATTTAAATTGACAAAAAAGAAATAAAAAAATTCAATGAAAACCACCGGATTCTATGTTTCAATGGCATTCTTTGCCTATCGTTGACCGGGGCGTTCTAGGGATCCAGTCTCCACGGTCGGATTCAACCACTGTGTGGAGTAAAATTGAAGTGACCGGCTGATCTGATCGGTAGTTTCTACGATCAATTCCAGGTGAATGCCGGAGCTGAACTTTAACAGAAGGGTCACGGACCGTGCGCGATCTTTCCTTCCTCGTTCCTGTCTAATTTATTCCTTTTACACACACACATACATACATACATACACTTACGTGCACTACATTACCATATTTCGGGAGACCAGTTGGAAGCTGGGGCAGATACTGAGGCAATAAGGGAGATAATTGGAGACCGGAAAACTTCCGCAAGCTGACGAGTAGGTTATTGGTGGATTTCACGTTATAGAACTATCCGATGTACAACATGAACTATGCTTATGAGAAGAGAACGGACTTTATTGTAAGAAGAAAACCAAAATATTTACCCATGTATTTATTTATTTTTTCCAAAATATGTAAGAAAAAGTAGGAAATATGTTAAAAACGATAACAATTGATCACCAGAGGTGGAAGGCGAACGAGCTAACCATTACTCCTCAACCCCCCCCCCATAACCCAGCGTTGTGAAGGTTGATGCCACAAGTCTGTGGCACGAGTGCCACGACGAAATCGCCTCTCCACGCAGTTCATAGCCCCGCCGCAAGAGACAACACCATTCCTATTGTAAAACGATGGGGTTACTAATAGTTTCCTCTCCCGACGCTAGTGGCGCAGAGAAGCTCGTGGCATGGTACGGTGCCGCGAGCCGTCCCACTGCCACCAGTAGGAGACCCTGACACCACTGTCTCAGCCATTCATTCCATCCACCACAGCTTCTCATGCACCGGGATTTGAGTCCCAGAGGAGGAAAGCATCCGCGCTTGCTGTTATTGCGAAGCCAAGGGTCGTTCCTTAATAAGAAAAACAACACCAACACGAGTCGAGCCATTTAGAATTTATGGTGGGTAAAATGAAATTGCCGGCAATTTACGGCAAGAACTCCTAACGTACGTTCCCAATTTTTCATTTAACGAAGTAATTGCCGGCATTAACCATTTTATAACTAAATAAGGAAACAAAGATTAATAAAACCAAATGAGTATGATATTTCGATTGTTCTTGCAAAGTTGTTTTCGTGTTAAATTTGATATATTAATAGTAGGTAATTGTTGTCATCTTGAACGACTTTACAATCAGTCAATTGTTATGTCGGAGAGAAAAATATTTTATTACATATCTTCGTAAGTGTCCAAAGCCTTATTCACTCAGGAAAATGATTGGATGGAATGTTCTAATTCAGTTACGATTCGAATCGCAGCAGATGCAGCCTTTTCTTGCAGCTTTCTAGAACGGCACCAGACCAACTAAGACCAAAGAGTACCAGGCCTCAGGCCTCAACTTGTCCCGAGGAAGATGATGGTCACGTCACTCCCAGAGACAGAGCCTAGGCAGTGGCGTAAGTTCAACAGAGCAGGCCCTTTTCCGACACAATATGGGGGCTCCCTAATTAAAGACGTCATTAATTCAATTTTATTATTATAAACTGAATTTACTTTCATCCATGTGTCCCCAGACCCTCAGGGTTCCAGGTCATGGACCTGTCAGTCCCTATGGAACTTATGCCGCTGAGCGAGACCTACTAAATATGTCAAATTGTTACTCGTACGTTTACGAAAACCTCAGCATCGAATGATGCGGACCGTTGACTTTGGAGCCTACTATGGCATCCCTACGCCCTTCATCGTTTGCTTGCAGCGAACCCGAGCGAGTGTGTGTCTGCGTGTGTGGAAGCTGTGGAGTTTTGAGGGAAAAAAATCTTTCGTAAGCTGTCATTCAGATGGAGAAGTATAGCCGGCTGTCCCATGTTGCATATTTTCCCGGCTGTCCCATGTTGCATATTTTCCCGGTTGTCCCATGTTGCAGAAGTGAAATATCGTCAAGCCTAAAATAAGCATCTGAGCTAAATTGAAATCGCCTGTTTCGTCTACCGTGTGATACCTTCTTTCTCCGCTAAATGGTGAAAGGAGGTAGCAAAATTTGCGTGGTGCGAAGAGCATGCCTAATGGCCTGAGACTCGCCACGTAAAGTACAATTTTTCCAACCCTGCTTCTGGCAGGTACCAACTGTTGACGGTTTCATACAATCAGGAGCTTGAACGTCACCATAGTGCCGTCACTGTAGGAACATATAAGCTGCCGACTGGATGAAACCATCAACAGCTGATACCTGCCTGAGGCACGGTTAGAAAAATCGCACTATAACATACTGCAGTGATGTCAAGGTCGATACCACCAGCGGGAGTCCGTGGCATGGGTAGCACGACGAAATTACCCCTTCACGTAGTCGATCACCTCGCCACAAGAGAGCAGCGGGTAATGAAAGTCGCCCTGAACTCATTTACGCTTTACACATAAAATACGATTACGCAGGATTAAGAAAAATAAATTTAAAAATATTTCATATTTTTGTTTATATTTTCCATTCATTTTCCTGTGCTTATCCTCTTATTATAAGCGATTCCGCCAAGTTGGAAAACGGCGGGGTTGCTACTAATAGTTTCCTTTCAAGACGCTAGTTGCGCTGAGAAGCTCGTGGCATGCTACTGTGTCACGAAGCGTGCCACTGCCACTGGTGGGAGGCCTTGACATCACTGACATAAGGCATCAATAAATTGAACTGAATTGAATCGAACTGCATTGCATGTGCGCAGAGTGCCAGTCCGGCGGCAAGGAGCCGATGCTGGGGCTGCGCCACCTGGTGATGGGCGCGGCGCAGGCCGGGCTGGGGCGCGGCGCCGAGGCGGCCGCCAGCTTCCGCACGTGCCTAGCGCGCCGCGCGGCCGCGCCGCCGCCCGACCGGGACCGCGACGCGCACGTGGCGGCCTTCGCGCTCTACGAGCTGGGCGTGCTGCTCAGCCGGGACCCGCAGGTGCGTTCCCCCCCCCCTGCCCATCAGCACCTGTCGCCCTCGCCCTGCTCGCCGCCCGCCCGCCCGCCCGCCCGCCCGCCCGCCCGCCCCCGGCTGAGGTGGCGCAGGGCATCGACTGCTGTCACTGCAGTGCCTCTGACCGGGAGGCCCTAGGGTTCCGTTCCCGACGGTGGCATGAATTTCGACACTATACTCTGTTTTCTTTCTGACGTGGCCGATGACATTAGGAAATTATTAGACCCCCCTGCCTTATAAAATGGATATTTCCAATTCATTCGCGAACGTTCGTCTCAAAGGGGCTCGTGGCCTCAGAAATGTTCTTACCACTGTTAAAATGATTCATTTTATACGGCAGGAGGTGTAATAATGACCTAATGTCATCGGCCACGTTAGAAAAAACGAAGTATAGCTACGTGTCTGGTTGAATTCAGCCGCTGTCTGGAGAATTCTAGCGGCCGGCTGCTCTGATCTGTGGTTTTCTGTGGTTTCTTCGATCAACACCAGGCGAATGCCGGAGCAGTAACCTAACAGAAGGCCCACGGTTCGCGCGCGATCTTTCCTTCCCTTTCCTTCTCCTATACTCATGGCTCTGGGCGGGATGTAATTGGTTAACTGATTGGTTATTTCGAATTTCCGGTCGCGTCAGCTGCTATGGTCATGAGTCCCGTCAGAGTAGTGCTTGATTTATAATGGGAGATGGCGGTGTTCTTCCCTCGTGAGATCTGTTGCCGACCTACACATACTTACATTCACTTCATACCACATATTCAGGAGATTATTCGGAAGCTTAGAGCTTATTCCTGGTGGGGCGGTACCCCGCGAGTGGGAGACACCTGTGTGAGGAAAATCCCATACGTCGGCACCAAACCTCACGGGAGAAGAATGCCGCCATCTCCCGTGATAAACCATGTCCTACACTTTAGGGACTAATGACAATAGCCAATGACGCGCCCGGAAACGTGAAATCAATCGGTCAATCATTGACGTCTCGCCCCGCCCTCATCCGCGCTGTCTTTTTCTGCGCGTCCGCGAGCATAGGTAGAACCCTCAAAGCAGACACACTCAAGCAACCGAGCGAGTGTGGCTTACTCGGTTTGTCAATCCCACGGTTCGTCGCAGTTTCCAAAAATGGAGTAGGTTGTCAAAACGGAGACTGTTTATTGATAACCGGCGTAAGTTAGGCTCGCAAACAATGTTCGCTCAATTTTTCTGATCCAAAGAACTTACAGAATAGGTCTACACGACGTCACACTTCGTACAATTCACTAAGTTGTATTTTTACATAGTGGGAGAGTGTCACCTTTGGGATCCTCTTCAACCATTCAGCAGTACAGATTTGTTTCTCTCTTTGCAGTCATTCGAATGACTTTTTTATACTGAAGTAGGAATGAAAGAGTTATGGACTTAGTGGTTTAGGGTGGGCGAAAGGGTCCCCCCGGATAAGATGGTAAAATGTTCCCCTCAACCAAATTACATATGAGTGGTTACACTATAATTCTAACATAAAAATAATATTTTTGAAAAGGTTTCTTAGCCTCCGTCCCACCACCCGCACCCCTATACAGCCAAAAACGTGTTTTTTTTCAATTTTTTTTCGACAACTGAACACTATTTTATCAGACTGAAAAATATGATAAATAAGAACAGAACTTGGACTATCAGAGAAACATTTTTCAATTTTTTCTCAGGCCCAAACTCCAACACAAAAAAATATTTTCGAAAAAAATATCAAGAAATATTTTTTACTGTGCCTTAGAAGCCTGGAACAGGCTAGAAAAAAATGTCAAAGGTTTCTCTTAAAACACAAATTGTTGTGTATTTTTTTCAGATTTTTTCGATTGCTGGGCTGCAGTTAAAAAAATAAAAACCATTTCCCACCTTTAAAACACCCGTACTTTCAATATAGTTTGAAAATGACTACAACGGTTCTGTACATTTATTTTAGTGTTTATCATACATTTGTATACATTGTTGTAGCACCCAATAAAGTTTTGATTTTGGAATGTACTTAAAAATTATCATTTTTTAAAGCTTTCTAATCTTTTGTATGAGAATATCACACGCTAAGGAAAGATAATAGTGCTTGGCAGTTTATAAAATAATAATTCGGTCATATTTGAGGAATAATTGGGGGACATGTGGAAAAATGAAGGGGAAGAGGTTAGACCCAGATTTACAAGAACTGTTTTACTTGTCTTAGAACACAGACACTGGCACGAAAATAATCTTAAAACTTCATCTCAGAATGCTTGTGAATTTTTTCATATTTTTTTAATAGCTGGGTCATAGTTTTAAAAAAAACTAAGACATTTGTAGTCAACCACTTGGCGGTTCGGCAGTTGCCACGTCCTAGGCACGTGCGACCTTGCTTGAGGAGGAAGGCCACTGAATAGCAGCTAAAACGTTGACAACTGAGCCTAGAACGCGGCGCCTCCCGGACAGATAAATAGTAACGTATTGGTTGCGGAAGCCTGTGGTCTCACGTCTGTAGTTGTTTTAGACTAGAGAAAAAGTTGTCTTTTCCTTTACCTAAGTATTTGTTCTTGAATACGTATAAATATGGAGACACTCGTACAATCTGTACACGTGCAAAAACTCTGCACTTTGTAAATAATAATTGTACAAAAATTGAAAATTGATTTAATGTAGCACACAACTGCAAGCTCCCATCCCCCGAAAAGTAGTTTACGGCATGATAGACCCGATACTGTGCGAGAGAATTCATTCCAATATTGCTTAGCGTTGAGATAAAAATTCGCAGAAAATAAAATAGTCCCGTTAATTTTATCGTGAAAGATAATTTCAGTATTTTCTTTCAATTTAATTTTACATTGATATCGGCTTCTCTTTCTGTCCATCAGTGCTAGGAAAGGGCGCACCCAAAAGAACTAATATGCAAAATTGTAAAATAGGATGATCATAAAATGATATTTTGAAAAATACATCCCAACAACATAATCGGGGCCTAATCTGGTCCCCTTCACTTCTCCACTGTTCCCCATCTATCCTGCACACGAAATGTCCCTTATCATTTCCCCATTTGTCATCTAACCGTCCCCCAAAACATGTCGTCTGTGAGAATTTACTTGTTCTCAAAAAAAAAACAAAAAAAAAAGCCGTGTCCCCATGAGACAAGCAAACCTTGTTTAAAAGGCCTAGGAAGCATCGCTTCCGAGTTATTTGCCATTATAATGTGTGTTGCAATAATCTTTTTTTGTATGTCATAATCTGCAAACTTTCTATTTTTCTTCTAAAATCTCTTTGATGTAGGATGGGGTGTAATTCTTTATCCACCAGTATCACACTTACAAGGTCTTGTGTCGATTGTTTTTTATAAATTGCCAAAACTATCGTCTTTCCGTAGCGTACGATTACTTATGCAAACGATTAGAAAGCTTTAAAAATGATTATTTTTAAGTATATTCCAAAATCAAAACTTTATTGGGTGCTACAACAATGTATACAAATGTATAATAAACACTAAAATAAATGCACAGAACCGTTGCAGTCATTTTCAAACTATATTGAAAGTCCAGGTGTTTTAAAGGCGGGAAAATGGTTTTTATTTTTTTAACTGCAGCCCAGCAATCGAAAAAATCTGAAAAAAATACACAACAATTTGTGTTTTAAGAGAAACCTTTGACATTTTTTTCTAGCCTGTTCCAGGCTTCTAAGACACAGTAAAAAATATTTCTTGATATTTTTTTTCGAAAATATTTTTTTGTGTTGGAGTTTGGGCCTGAGAAAAAATTGAAAAATATTTTTCTGATAGTCCAAGTTCTGTTGTTATTTATCATATTTTTTCAGTCTGATAAAATAGTGTTCAGTTGTCGAAAAAAAATGAAAAAAAACACGTTTTTGGCTGTATAGGGGTGTGGGAGGTGGGACGGAGGCTAAGAAACCTTTCAAAAATATTATTTTTATGTTAGAATTATAGTGTAACCACTCATATGTAATTTGGTTGAGGGGAACTTTTTACCATCTTATCGGGGGGGACCCTTTGTCCTTCGGAAGTCTGCAGCTGGTTCTTGGTTGTCGAGGGGCAGATGATTTACCTAGCTGAAAAATGTTCTGGATAGGAAAATTAGGTAGTTTCGAGATGCTGGACGAGAACTTTCTGAGATGCTGGAAATGTGTTGGGATATTGTTGGGAAAATCGAGGTCATTATACATTTGATTGTTCGAAACATACCAGAGTGCTTTTTCTTCAGTTCTCAGGGCTTAATTTTTTTTAAAGGACACGTTTAATGGATGGACATGATGTGTCATTCCAGACTAGCAAGCGAAAGTTAGAAAGGGTGAAGTAGGGCTTTGTGAAGATGTGGAGATATTTTTGTACTGTGAAGGGAAGACTTCCTATTGCGTTCGCTCGTGTACCTTAAATTGCCCACACATATTCAGGATAGGTGAAAATGTTACCCCTATCGATTTACCTTTGCAGGTAAACACAATGATTTGTGGTGACATCCCCAAAGAGAAAACAAAATCCGTCGCCTATTGTTTTCCTGCAGGATACGGGTCCTTGTTTGATTACACCCGGTCGTGTGCAAGGGTCCTGGGAGGAAGTGACACGAATACGACGATCGGCTCTGCATTCCTTAGCATGGTAAAGCAATTACAACATCAATATCCCAGTCACCGCGCTCGACTTATGCGAGCTAGTAATCCTGGAGCCTTACATAATGGTCGCAGCTCACAAGCGCTCATTTCCCTGCTCGTGAACATTGACGAGCGAGAGCGCTCGCCACAGCGTCTGTTGAATAGGACTGCTTTTGAATACGGGTGTTTTTCATTTAATTAATTTTTCGAAATCACTTTTGAATGAATTGACAATCAAAGAAAAAGTCGATTGGCTTTGTCAGACCGACTTTTTCATAAGAACAAACATAAAAATGAACAAACTAGGTACAAAATCAAGAAAATATTTTCATTCCTCTTATCAAATCTTATTTAACAAACAGATTCTTCGAAGTAAAATATAAAACAGCCCTGTCCTCATTTCGACCAATAGAAGCCGGAGTCCCTCAAGGAAGTGTTCGGGACCTATATTGTATCTCATGTTCACGAACGATATACCAACAGCGAACAATGTTGTAACAGCCACCTTCACCGATGATACGGCAGTATTAGCATCCAGCGAAGATCGCAAAGCAGCTTCAGAAGCACTTAAAAACAAACCAGTGGCTTTCTCGTTGGCACATTAAAATCAACGAACTCAAATCTAAACATGTGACCTTCGCTCTTAAGAAAAGGTGACTGTCCAGCAATAACAATAAACAATACACAGATCCCTCAAAGTAATGAAGTTAAATACTTAAGCGTTCACGTGGATAGAAGATTAACGTGGAAGGTCCATATAAAAAAGAAAAGAACTAGAATTAAAAACTAAAAGCTACCAATGGCTAATCGGTAAACATCCCTGAGAGGGGTGGCAATGAGGGATAAGAGGCCTAACTACAACATTCTAGGATCTTGACACAAGAGTCACATTAAAAAACACCAATTTTAACGATCAGAATGAGAGATTTTTTCCATTGATTTATCTGCATTTAACTTGTCTTCTTTAGCAATAAATACCAATTTCAAACTTGACAAGAATGCAACCACCGTCTCTTCGTTGGTAAATTTCATTTTTAATTAAGATGATCATTCGTCCACTTCCCAACCATACCTCTACCGCTCTTCATAAATGGAAAAGAAAACAGTACACTTCCGTCTCTGTCGTGGATTTTCAAGTTTGAGGCAGCACGTGTCGTCTGAAGTGAGAAACTCTGCCATCAATATTAGCAGTCGAGACTGCAGATGTGCATTTGTGTTAAAGTTAAGTAAATTGACACTGATAGTCTGTTAAGAATGTTTCAAACTTTTTAATGCTTTGTTCTTTTGGTAGGTGTTTTTAAATAAGACGTTTGTGAAGAGTCAATGCAAAGAGAAAACATTTACCTCTCTATTATTTGATCAATTAATCAAGATATTACAATAAAAATCTTTAAGCATTCATTTCCGTCCCTTGTTTTAAAATTATAGCTAGTTTCTGCAATAACACACTCAGATCGATTTTTGTGAGTTTGAAAAGAACCTTTATTATTATTGTCCTTCCGCTACAAATTATTTTTATTTTGATCTTTTCAATGAACATTGCTTTGGAATTTCATTAGAAATTAGTTCAATTCAGATGAACAAATGGGAAAAAAACCTCTTTCTGATCGGTAATATTGATGTTTGTTCATATGATCTTCGTGTCAAGACCATGAATTGCTGTAGTTACGCCTCTATCCCCCACGGCCACCTCTCTCATACTCCCTGTCTCCACGAAACAGTCTCGACGCCGTGAAGGTCTTTCACCAACCGTTCACCAACGGCGACTGTTGCAAGGGCTGCTACACACAAATATTGTCCGTTTCATTCAAAATCACGTATCAGAAAGTCTAATTTTTTTTGCAAATTACTATCAAAATACTAGCATATGATACATTATTGTATTCCTCTTTTCAAGATCTATCTATTGCTGGTGAGAAAAATGTATAGTTCCATTTAAAAATGGATGATGATTCAATTTCGTGAAAACTAAAAATATTATAGACAATTTCTTTACGGCATGTTACTTGCCCCATGATTCTGCATTATTCAGCGAAAACTGCATTTCGATATCCTGAATCGTTTAGAAGTTATGGGAGTGGCCCAGAGTTGGTGGGACACACTGTATATACATATATTCTACAACCCATATGGACCTACGGTATTCAACTTTGGGGCTCAGCCAGTGCCTCCAACATCGAAATTCTTCAGCGATTCCAGTCAAAATATCTTCGAACAGTAACAAACGCACCCTGGTATGTCAGCAATGAAGTACTCCACGACTTTCAAATCAAGCCCATCAGAGAAGAAATAACATCCGCGAGTCAGAAATACTACACAAGACTAGAAAATCGTGCACGTCATCTCGCTGTTAATCTATTAGGCAATAGTGAAAAAACAAGAAAACCACAGCGCCATGAACCGCTAGATACAATGTATCGATTTGTTCCAATAGGGATGCTACTGTTGAGTAACATTTCCACTCTTGTAAATATTATTAAACCATTTGCCTAATATTTCTGTATAAATAAATTGCAAATAAACAGAATTCATAAAAAAAATTACAGAGGCAAGAATGAAAATGTTTGGCGGATGCGCTATCGTGACATTTTCTTGGTAAGACAGATCAAATGCTGGGCAATCGCGAAAGAACAAGCGGTAAGCAAAAAGCAAATAACCCATGAGTTTGAGTTTTCTCTCTGAACGCTCGATACATTTGATTAATAGAAAATAAAAGAAGTAGTAAAATAATAGAAAAATTGGAAACTATTTCAATTTCATTATTATTATTATTATTATTATTATTATTATTATTATTTTGTTTTGTTTTTTGTTTTAATCTACATGCGTTTTAGATAGACGTTCATGTTGTATGACTAAATACCAATTAGGCATCTGGTCTAAATAAAGGAATCTGAATGAATTCCACGTCCTTAATCTCAGACTAATACATTCAACCCATGCATATATAAATTTATCTTGCTTATCCTTAAAAAGAATACAAACTTACATACACGTCCAAGGTATAAAACTGCATAATTTGTCCGTCCAAGTGGTAAACAGGCACCTTCCTACAAAGAGTATATGGCGAGATGAAGAAATTTTGAAAAAACTAAATAAAGAACATCAAAATTTAAGGTGAATAAAATGAGTAAGTACAGTCGAAACAACAAAATATATTCTCGGAACCAGTTCTGCAGTACATTGTACAATCACTTAAAACGCGCGTAATTAATTTAACGTAGTCGCATAAGATATATATGAACATACCAATATGTCGGGAATGTGTCAAGTCTCTCATATTAAAAATAATGTTTCCCTGAAGACTACTTGAGATACTAAGAGCGAAGTCAAGGTTTTCGAAGTGACTCAAACTTTTAAGGTCGCTTACAATACTGGCAGCGTACAAGCGACTCTGACAGTTCTCTCGCCACATGCTGTGTGGTACGTCATGTGACCAGGTCTGAAGCAATCAGCTTGCGAGGATTTGTTTACTTTCTCACAGCCAGCGTCCTGAGTTGCCGCTCATCTGACTCATACGATGTCGCGAAGGCGATAAGGTTCGGCTGTGGCGAAGGATATGAGCATGATATCAAGGCGTGTCGTCGCTTTTCAGTAAATGTTTTGAGATTTGATTTATCTGTCAGGTACATGGTGTCAGGAGCGTAGTAATGTGCGGCAACAGCACATCAAACTATCAGAGTCGCTTATTCGTTGCCGGTACTGTAATTGCGTACAGCGTTTATGAACTGCTATTATGAAAGTTAAAAGGTTGATGTAACCAATGCCGTTACTAGTAATGTTTTCAGGTCGGAACGTTTGATTTTGCATTATAGTGGACTGAAAAATTCCTAAAACTATCACAACAGACTCCCAAGAAGCAATGCGAGAACGGCGTTTCAGCACTTCCAGACACAGTAGTTTGAAAGAAGCGCGCGAAAAAAAAAATCTTTGGGCTGTTTTTGTCTGTCTCATTCTATCACCCAGTACCCCAAAAATAACGGTAAATTGATCCGTAAAATATAATGATAAATAACGCCAGAACGCTATTAGTTACGTAGATCGGAATCTTACCACGATCACTATTCCGTCTCAGAAAAAAAATGTTTTAAAACTATTCTCAAGCTTTGTTGAAAATGCAAAAGACGGAACGGAAAACAGTTGATATGCTAGGAATTCTTTATTTTACTCATTTGACAGATATTTAAGCTTCTACTTTACATAAGGACACCAATTCATTTTCATTTCCTTGCAATGGGTCTTCCAAATATTTCATTTCCGGTGAAAGATTCAACCGACCTTGACCTTGTATCCAGTAATTCATTCACTTTTTGATCCAAGTTTTCTTATTTCGTGTAATGTTTTAATGAAAGATTCTCACATGAATTGAGATCGTGGCTGTCGAATTGGTTCATGCCTCTCGAAGGGTTAATTACGCGTAATTCGTAATTTGGGTCGGAATTTGTAGTCTCCAGTTTACCAGGAGTGTGCGCACCCTTCGAACTGCATAATGAGAAATGTACGAAGTACCACTGAATTGTTAAGGAAAATGTTTCAAAATCGACAAAACTTTCTTTTTGGGACATTTTCGCAGTCCATGTACTCGAGTAGTACCGAATCGAAATCACGAATGTTTCTTGTGTTTGGTTTTTCAGTGTCAATGCCTTTACAATTCCAATGCCAAACCAAGTTTTCAATTGAGACGAGATAATAAAGAAACCATGCAGAACTGTTCGTTTGAAAACCAGCTGAACTGTTTTCAGCAAGACAATGAGTCTTTCAATTAGAATTTTTCCCTAATACAAGTTTCATGATTATTTCTACCCAGCAGTCACAATGCATTTGTTACATAAAGTCTATGAATGAATTTTCCACGTGGAGTATACGGCGATTCAGAATTGTTTTCTGACCTCCGGATGAGGGGGGGGGGCTCTGTCACGTTACGATGTTGTCACGTTACCAAGTTGTGTGTGATCCTATTCGTAAACGCATTTTCACCATCAAAGTAAATCGACGCCCCCAGTAATTCAAACAGTCCAATACACCATCGTCAGCCCAGCGCTACGAAGAAGAAACAAGCCTTTCCGAAATGATGACCTTGGGAAAAGGCGAAAGTAAGACTCCCTATTTCATAATTTCGTCACCATTTTCGTACGCTAGACGTCTGACGTACCTTGTGCATGAATGTATTATTCTACCAAATTTCGTGTTCATGTAGACAAAGCATTCTATCGTAAAACTCTGTTTTACGAAATCGAAATCTTACTCTTCGATTCGCCAGTATAATTCTCCCTTGATAATCTCGAAACGACGGTCATCTACACATTTCTTTTCGCAGCAGTGGCATGAAAATGATAACGAAAACCCCGCCTTGCGGGTACGAAGGCAATTTTAAATCATGCTTTGTAGGACTAAGCCGGCCATTCTGTATGCAGCCCATCTACATTATATGCTAACAAACTGCATGGAAGTAATAAACATAACCGATTGTTTCTTTTGTCTCAAGCTTTTCAATGGGTTGTCAACAGGGTTCGTGCCGTAGCAATTCAGATCTCCCAAGAACTTGACACGATAATGGAGTTTACAGAGTACTTGGATTCTCCTTAGTGGCGATCGATAAACAGCCATTCGTGCGAAGAACCCTGGAAAGTAAAGAGCTGTTAAAAGTAATGACTGAAATGCAACAGTTTTCAACGCCAACTGACGAGAAAGTCTGTCGCTCCGCCATTAATGATACGTGTCGCACAACGGAACTCCATTGCCCACTTCACTTCCGCCTGCGGTCCTCGTCGCAGGAAGACGAGAGGAAGTGACACAAAACCGCGTGTTTCTTTCATGTACGAACTATGCGCAACCAAATTGCAGTCTAGAAAATACAGTGTATATTTCGGAAGCATTCAATACAGTGTATTACTTCGTACTGAAACATTTGGAATTCTGTGTGACTAAAATTTAATCTAGAAATTTCAATGAGAATCGTATAAAAAGCGTTTTACTTCTTCAATAAATACGAATCCTTTTGGAATTATTTTCCATTTACTTTCTGTTCAACAATTTTATTTACATGAACATAACTTTGAGGCAAAAGGGTCAGCAGGTGAAGGGCAGGGAAATTGATACTCGTAATAATTGTATAATTAAATTAAATTTTACTTTTTAAAAGAATGTGAATTTCGATGTACAAGAATTTCAATCTTAAACAGGAAAACGCCATTTCACTTCCTCAAACGATTCCAAAACGTTTGGGATTCTGCCTGCGAAAATTTCATTGTAGACCTTGTTTAACTTCTAGGTTTAATAATCCTCACACTGAATCAAATAAGAGTATCATCTCCACTTCAAAGCGCTGATTGTTTTCGGCCATGTACCGAAGTCCATCGATGAACCCACACCCAAAACATGAAAGTCTTGAGCATCATCAAATGTTTCTAAAGGAATGCATTCATAAAAATACCCCCACTCCTCAGCCGTCTGGTCAAAATAATCTGTTCAGTTATAATACTCGTTTGAGTCAACCTTATAAAAAACTTATATTAAATTGTAATACATTTAATACATGAAAATTGTATGAAACTCCCTCTCTACATACAGTATCTAACGTTCTTATTCGTACACTCTGATTTAGCAACAAAAAGTTATCATATCTCGTCGTAAAATATTTTTAAAGTAATGTCTGACGAAAGTAAAATAAACTTCTTCGGGTCAGATGCGATACGTCGGGATGCAATACGTCAAAATTACTCCAAACCACCTCACATCCCGTAGAGCATTTATGGTTATTTTAAAGAGAGAAGCCAAATACAGGCGATTGTTTCATGAATACAATTCCCACGGTGATATATAGTGGTGAATCAGTTGTGTCTTCTAAGGGGTTTGATACGATCCATTTCATTGATGGAATTATGGATACCAACGTTTATCTCGATATTTTGAAAAACAATGTAAAACAAAGTGCTGAGAAAAAGGACTTGCCATATTTTACTGTTTTCAGCAAGACAATGACAGTAAGCACAAGGCCTGGCTCAATATGACATGGTTAATATGGAACGTGCCAAAATTACTCCAAACCACCTCATATCCCGGCATTAATCCCATAGAGCATTTATGGTTATTTTAAAGAGAGAAGTTTACAAAACTGGCGTGACAAACAAAACAGAACTAAAACGTCTTGTGGAAGCAGAATGGAAGAAAATAAAACCCACAACTTCCAAGCACCTTGTTCTTTCCATGAAGAGGGGATGCCTAACATTGATAGAAGCCAAGGGATATGCAACAAAATACTGAAACTACAATTCAGCTTCTTTTATTAGTTTTTATTTTGTGTTATTACTTCTAGTGTACGAATACCAAAGTTGCACAACCCTGAACATTACTCTCTTTTTTATTTTTTTAAAATTAATGTACTAAGTGACTAATACAGGACCTATGTTTTTCAGTTTGTAATTAGATTGTTTTTCATTTTATAACGACTGTTTTTGAAAAATCTTCACTTCGACCTAAATAATTAGATATTACCTTGTAAAAGCAATGTGTACGACTAAAACGTGTGGTGGAAGCAGAATGGAATAAAATAAACTGTAGACACTGTATTTCGTCAGACAAGAGACGCAACTGCAGCCCCACGATTGTCCTGGGGGCGTCCAAGAAGGAGGTGGCGGGATAATTTCACATGGCCGGTTGATCATTTTATGAAACCACCATGTAACTTGGATTAAGACTAATAAGGAAACATGCCCATATAAGTGTTTCTCAAACAAGAATTTGAGTATCTTAGCTTACACTTCCTAAATTTTCGACTCTTCCTCGTTCGAAAGTTCAGATTGGCTCCTGCAGAAATATCTAATGCTTTCACGTGTGTATTACAAATGCTGTTTCTGAATTATCTGATCGTGAAGATAACGTACGGAAAAAAGGGTAAGACGCCAATTGCCAATATTTAAAAAAAATGTTTCTTTCGTTTTTACTTATTGACACAACCATAAATGATTGACTCATGCAAAAAAGAAGGAGCCGTGCTTCATTAATTCTTGTCAAAGTTGTTGCAGAAGTTGCTTACAGTATGACTCGTCAAGATATTTAGACAACATATTTCCTCCTGCAAGTCCAGAAAAAATACAGCAACATTTTTCAAATTTAATAACACGAAATTTATTTCTTACAATACGTGCATAATTTATTTCGCAATCCGTTTTGACAGGAGTTACATTTGGTTCCTATTAAGAATTAACTACTGTAAAAAATAATATTAGAAATATATAGAATTAATAAAATATTTGCTCGTTTGTAATAAATAAAAATATCGAAATAAACTAATTAACAATATAAACGTCAGAGCGAATTCATGTTTTTATCAGATTTTGCAACTGCTTATCAGTTTCTTCAAAATTATAGAAAGATGCTTATTACTATTCCTGTATGTGAATTACATAGTTATTCTAGACTTATTTATTTATTTATTTACGTCAAAAACAGTTAAAAACTGCGTGTGACGAGCTATGGGGAGAAGTGACTTGTTGATCATCAAAAATATTTTTTTTAATTTCCTCTCATTACTGAGAGCAAAATATACAGATTTGTATAGGCTTCTTTATCATAGTAGAAAAAGTATTGTAATAAATGACAGATAATTTAAGTAATATATTTCGCTCACTTTCTCGATTGTAGTATTATTCTCGACGTTTCAGTTGTACAGTTACACTTGTTGTTGTAGCACGAAGGCGTATTCAAAAGAACCTTCATAGTTTGTACATGCGTCAGGTAGAGTCCTGACAAAGCTAAAACTAGGACAGGGGCATGTCCTTTATTCTTTTCGTTGCGCTGACACTCAAGCTTAAGTCCCTTGTATCTACACATGTGTTTAGTCATGCTTTGTGATAAGAATAGTTAACAACTTTTTTCGACATACTAAGTGTACCAATATCATCTTTTCAACGAAGAAAGAAAAGAGAAATGCAAAAGAACGTGTTTCGCAACGTAAGAGCTGATATCCACGTTTCTGCTTTTAACAATATAATTCACTTTTGAACAGATCCTCCATTGTTTCTTGTATGTGCACCTTCGAAGGTTAGGTTCATTCTAAAAATCATTATATATTTTCTGTTGAACACATGTACATCAAGTATTAGGTAATGACACAATTGATGAAGCAAAATTTGCCATTCTACAAGGCACATTCTGGCATCAAGTAAATGAGTTTTTAAATGTAGCTACGCTTTGGAGATCCATTTGAATTCGATGTCAATGACCGCCCTTGGACTGAGAGCATTTTAAATGGCGAATTACAGAAGTTAAAATTTTGAAAGACAATATTATAGAACGCATTGAAGTAATATGTTGAAATATGCGGGTTTTCCTTGAATATTTAAAAATTTACCTGGAAATACGGACAATTGAATAGGTTTCAAATTACCAAAAGTCTAATTCGTAACCATACGATACAAGTTTGATCGAAACTAATGAACAAACCATATGTAATTACATACAAACCCTCGTCCAGCCTACGATCTTTCAGCAAGTTTCTCTTGGTATTGAGGTTCTCTAAAGTTCTGTATTAAGTGAAGCCTTCAAATGAAACATACTTTCTAAAAACATGCATCTCGAAATAACACCAATTCGATCAAGAAATTGTTCTACCTACCGCATGTGCGAACCGTACTTCAGATCACCAATAACTCACGAGTTTTCCTGCAGAGAGCGAATAACATTCGGCGTGCCTTCTATTCACTTCATTCCGACACTAAATGAAGAAACATAGCCGACTGAGCTTGCCTGCTCCCAGGTAAGACCTCTCGCCCATTTCAAAATTTTTATTTTTCTTGTACGCAAAAATTACGAGGAACAATAATTTAAACAAACCTATTTTAGACTTGCTAACATGCTGTCGGAAGAAAGATTTGTGTTAGACGATTCGCCTGGCGCTGCTTAGAAGTTATTTCGAGTAACTTTAAAACACTTCCCATTGGTCGATTCCCGCAGCGCTAGCGCCAAAAGGACGTGAGCTCCGAATAGGGGAGCCTCGCCATCCACGAAAGCACAGCGCGCGTGAATCAATCGGGTTTTCCTTGTTCTCTCTTGCAGACACTGGACGAAGGGCGCCAACTGTTGCGGCGCGCGCAGTCCGCCTACAAGGCCTATGACTTCGAGAACCGCCTGAGTGTGCGCATTCACGCGGCCCTGCGGCGCTGCGGCTAATCCCGCCGCCCCCGCCTCCGCCGCCCTGGCCACGGCCCCACGCAGTGCCTCATCAAAGCTCGCGCGCCGCAGCCGCCTTGAGCGCTCTGGCGGCTCGCGGGTACCCGAACCGCCCGCCCGCCCGCGTAGTCACATGTAGAGTAGGGATGCGACATCGATATCGATGTTTTCGAAACGTCGATTGATTTAACATCGATTTTTTAAAGCCAATTTGGTCTTGTTTTTTAAACATCGATGTTCGGTGTTGATGCTTTTACGAGGTTGATATTTTGTTTTTGAATGAAAAAGCGCCTCATAATAAAAGTCTTTAATAGATAAATTGAACAGTCTTCAGATCAAAGTGACCAAAGATAAAAATTTATTGAAATTGAGATTTCGTTGGTAAAATATAAATGTAATTTTTTAATTATCCCATAATCACAAAGTATTTTTTTGGTTAAATGTTCTGATCATTTTGTGTCTGTTTTTTGCCAGTTCAAGTGTCAAAAAATGTCAGTCAATAAACACAACCACCCTCAAATTAAATCCCCCTCCCCGTGTGAACATTAACGGCCACTACTGCAGTTAAAAAAAACATCGATTTAATTTTGAACATCGTTGTTTAGAAACGTCAATGTTTTGTCGGGGATGTCGCATCCCTAACGTAGAGTCCACGGCCGGATGGAGGCTTTCAGGCTGCAGCCCGAGGGTCACGTCCACTTGAGAAACCTCCGTACAAACGTTCGTTCATTAAAATACAGATCCGGGAGATTCCAGATAACAGCCGCGCATACCTGATCGCTGATGAATGAGTGGGGGAAGCAGAGGCGGATCAAGAAAGTATTAAGGGGGAGGGTTCGGCTAGGAGTTTCCGTAATTATTTTTGAAGAAATATATTTTAAAATAATTATTAGCTTGATTTTTTTTAAAAAATGTACATTCATAACGGGAATGTTATTTTGGATCTGATGAAATCAATATACGGCTATCACTATCTTCAATAAATTGGGTAAAATCACAAAATGTTGGCGATGCGGATGCACTCGTGGCCCATTCTTGCTTCCGTCACTGGAAGTAAACGTGATTATATAAATTTGTTCTTGCCTAATCTAATATTATCGGAGGTCTCAATGTGGTTTTTCGGACCCTCGTGGCACTTACAGCCAGCCCAAGGGGCTGCAATGTCTCTACCCGACCGTAATAGCCGCAGCCGCAACCACCGCCTTTGCTGCGCCGCCGGAACGTCCACTAGCAACTCCAGCGGGGCAATTAGGAGCACCCATCAGACAACTGAGCGTCCTAGATCATAAGCATCGAACCTATTCTGTTTTTTGTAGCGTCACTTTGATCATTTTTCCTTCCAGTATTTTATCCCTTTCCTCTACCTCCATTTCAATGTTGAAACCCCGATTAATACACAAGCTCGGTCGTCATTATGTGGAGGTATTTATAATAAAAAAAAAACTCCAATATATTTAGTTTATAACATACATACGTCCAGTAATGAAAGTTTTCATACAACACATATGCGAAAAAGCAATCTTTCCTAAACGATTCTATCAAAATCATTTTCTTGTTCAAGATGGCAAGTATTTCTCTACGCCTCATGACAATAAATCCTCATTGTTTCGCGATTTCCAAAGTTCACGAAAGTATATTACTTAGAAAATTTTAGTTACACGTCACTGAAAAGCTATTTTTTTAAGTTATCGGTTCGATACTTTGTAGTTTTTCCGCGTCCGCAAGTTCTCCACTGCGGAATTTCTATAGAGAACTCCGCTCTCACGACTAGGTCTCAGGACTCCGCGGATGCCCATTGCATTGTTAGATACCGTAATTACAAGTAACCCGCACTATTCAATTAATAGAAGTTTCCTCGTCCATTTAATGAGCAAGTACAAAATCAGTTTCTCACACATTCGCGCAGTTAATGTGCATACACATTGCAGCACAAAATAAATGATGGACCTTCTCCGATTCGTTGAGACGAGCTGGCGAGGTATGCAGGGGTTAACGTAATGAGCACTGTTTTCGTGAAGGTTAGCGGCACCAAGGTCATAAAAATCGGGGGGCGAAATTTGAAGTCTGGCGTCGCAATGTGCTTACGTAATGCGTAACAAGCGTATTTCGCGGCATTTCTATTGATGACCCGTCCTCTCCTCTTGTAATTGTTATAATAGAATTATGTGGAAATGCTCGAAAAGTGCTAATATATTGTCCATCTCCTTATGAATAATTCTCCACCATAGAAGTAGCGATGCATATATGAATTAATCATTTCGTTGTTTTCTCTGTTCTTCCCTGCAATTATAACTGTTATGCATCAATCTATAAACTTGCAGGGCTCAATGTTTCCATTTGTACAGCATTTAGCAACGTTGTTGAAATATCCTGTTTCCTAATGGCAGTCTTTATATTTGTGTATTGTTGTTGCCATGTTAGTTTGTAATAATGTACTGCCTTTCTTCTATTGTAACAGAAGTAATATTGTAGAATTTCCACTTGCAAATTAAAAGTACAAATATACTATTTACAGGACATTATGCTTTATAATTTATAGCACCCTTCATAGAGCATGCAAGTTTTGATAATTCACATGTCAAAGATAGCATACCCAGTGCAAGGATTTGGCAAAGAAACAGGAGGCAGGGCCACAAGGAGGTAAATTGCAGCAGTACATCAAGTATAAATTACAGTATATTTTCATAAATTAAATGGTATTATCAGTGGATGATGTAGTTTATTTACTCAACTTCACTTTAATCAGAATGGCTCTGAATTTCTAAACCACAATCAACTAACCAAAGTTAACAGTGACTCAGTTTATGAAACATTCAAAACTCTGTGTAAGGCCATTGAGTGAATATATGGTGATGCTGTCCCAGCCTGCTACAGACTACAGCTAGCATAATGTTGAGAATCATGAACAATTGAACACTACCTACAATGTCATAAAATATAAAAAATAGTACATGATACGGAATTTTTTTTCATTTTGATTTTTTTCATACATTAGTTGATACTTAAATACCTTTTTACAGTTCATTTCAACTCATAATTGTGTCCTTTCAAGATGAGTAAAAGGTATGCACCTGTGAAAAATGTCTAAAGGCAATTTGTTTCAGAGAATGGCAATGCCAGATATTACTTGCTCTACATAAAAACAAGGACGCCCCAGAAACATCCCCTACTTAATCAGTCTATAGGTCAGGCTACAGGAAGGGACCCAAGGCATGCAGGTAGTGGGGCCCATCCCTCCCAGACGGTAAGGGCACCGCAGCAGGCCAGGTGCTTGGAAACAGTCGAGGGTTTGTGCAGCTATCCCCAAAAGAGAGACAAAAAGAATTGGCATAAACCACAGAAAGCAAACAGAAATAAGCCTGAGCACTTAGGTTGAATGCCAGAACAGAGCAGCCCCCAAAGTTCCCAACCCAGCAGGGAACCGCAGGAGCAGTCCCATCCCAAGCACTATTCAATAAATTTAAGTTATTTGGGAATGTCAAAGCTGGGGTGTTCAGCCATTATTATTGCAGATGGGTGGGGTACCCTAAGCAGGCTGTGCATCAGATCATGCACTCGTATGTTCAGTTGGCTTATTATGATTTGTATGTTTGTACTCGAGGGCAGCAACTGCATCAAGTGATTACCATCAGCACACAGATATTCGATCACTCTACACAACACACAATACTCAACATTTCTACAGAGGGTCAGTTCTGCTCGGGAGTCTACTGGGTGGCAACTCTGCTAACCAGAACTGCACACGCATTGCGGCTCCCTGCAGCCCGGGCCAGCAGTGATTCACGAACACTGAGGGCTGTATGCTCGGTCTGAAGGCACAGCAGGGATCTCTCTCACTCAACTTCTGCATCTTGAACACTGGCCCTGAGGGGGAGTGGGTTAGGGCTCTCGCCTCCGCACTCTCCAGACCAGCTACGAAAAGGCTAATTACTGTTTTGGAGAAGTGCAAGACCACAGGCTTTGTTTGGCAAGCATGATATGGTTCACTTATCATTAAAATCAAAGTCTTCACCAGTGAACAATCTGTATAAAAATATTTTTGCACATTGAATTCTCATGAAAAATCAGAACAACATTGAAACAGTCTCTGGAATTTTGAGAATAAAATTGAAGTTTCTAACATAATATTCATCAATAAACCAAAGAAAATCATACATTTCACTTATTCACAACTGGATTTCCAACTTCAATTCACCTGAGGCAGAGCTTGGGTTTAACACTTCCTAGCACCTGAGCGGGGTGCTGTGCAAACAGCTGTTCATATAAAGATTGGGGAATACTCCTTGAGCCCTCTTGACGCTTTCAAACACACGACCAAAATATACATATCACGCCAGAGCAAGCACAGCTAACAGGTTCCCTACAGCTGCAAACACAAAACGGTGAAAATAAAATCCCACCTCACCCACAAAGATGAACTACTATAGAAATACTACAAGGAGTCCCAGCACTATCTTTGTATTTCACCACAAGATTGGAAAAAAAAGAAAAAAAATCTAGTTGCAATTGCAAAGTTTAATTTAGCTTCAAAATATCACACCTTCACCTGGCAAATGTTCGACAGAGCATGGCGAGTTGTTGGTAGAGAGAGCTGTGGGCACTGGGGCAGCTGGACATAAATACAAGTGTGAAGTCCAGATACCCTACCCTCTTGCACATTTACCTTGGAATGTTGAGTATACACAAATGAAAAACCTACTGTAAAATGAAAGAGAAAAGAATCCCCTCATTTTGTCCATAAATTAGGACATTTTTGGTTTGTTAGCATCAGTGTGACACACCATGTCACACATGACCCTTTAAAAGTCTGTAGAAAATCAAAAACAAAAATTACATTAAAAATTATTAACATAAAATTTTTAAATGTCTGCTCCGGTTGTTGTGGGCTCCGTGTATGCACCAGATAAAGAAAAACTGGCTTCTGCACGTCTGCAATGTATAACGGCACTACAAAACTATGTATGAACTATATATGTACTGTACTTACAGCATTGTGAGACTATCAATGGGGTGATATGATAATGAACAAATGGATGAGTGTGTGGCATTTCATAAACAAAACACCGTTAGAGAAAGAAAATTAATTGTTCGAGTTCCCTTCACTGCTAGTACCGGGTACTGAGCATCACTGAATGGTACAATAATCCTTGCGGTAATTTCCACGATACTGCTGTATTAAATTAAAAAAAGAACTTTTTCCAACCATAGTGTAAGAGTGATGACCACTGTCTTACTAGGAGTCAGCAAACATTTCAATAAAAAATACGGTACATCGGTCACTTTTCTTCCTCCTCTTCATCCACTTTTGTCTTCTTGGCAGGGGGCTCCTCCAGACTGCTGCTGGTTTCCTCATCTTCAGCAGGAGCTGCAGGCTCAGCACCACAGCTTGCAGCTGAATCGTTGGTGTTCTCGTCCACTGCTGTTACAGATCCTGGGCCAACGGCACCATTATCTGCTGGTGTGGCTGGTTTGTCCATAGAATCTTCTGTGAACGATGTGGTGTCATCTGCTACACCATCTACTGGATGTTTACCATTGGCAGAATCACGGGTACTCTCGTCTGAGCTCTGCTCCCCATCCTGTTTAATTACAATGTAAATAAATAATACATACAAAAAAAGCATATTACAAAATCTGCAATATAGTAACGTTTTCAATTAATTAAAATTTTGAATAGAGGAGATTGTGATAGATTTACTATGAATAGTACAAAATTACAAATTTATAAATCATTCAACTATACTCTGGAATTACCTGTGTCTTAATTTCTGATTCTCCATTCTTCTGCTCATAATGAGTTGCAGTTCCATTCTCTGCAGGACTTGGGATATTATCGAGTAGATCAGGTTTCAACTCTGAGGCTACATAATGAGTCCACAAGGCCAGTTCCACTTGATGAGGATTCCACGTACCAGTGGAACCATTGGAGCCTGAAACACATTAAACAAAATATTTCACTATGTGTATGTCAATCCAATATTCTGAAGCTGCCAAGAGCACCTTTAGGTTTTTATAACCACACCATAACAAATAACCTGAATGAAATTTAATTAACTTTTAGAAAAATCTAGACAATATATTCTAGTTTCAATTTAAAAAAAAAGTGAAATTTAAGGGACTTTTAAAAAATTAATATGTTTAGCTTATCTACCTTCGATAACTAAGAAATCAAACATTACTTACTCTCTTTATTCAATCTTTCCACAGTTGACTGAATATGCTGAACAAAGTTTAGATATTCCTTGGTGGTGTAGTCAATTCCCTCTATCTCTGGGATAGCCATCAGACACTCATCAGCCATGAAAGGAGCTTGATCAGGGGCTGCAGCTGCCAGCAGAGCTTCATACAAAATGTTTAAAAATTAATTGCAAGTAAAAAAGTAAATTGAATTTCAGGGGGGAAAAATTCACATATTTGTATTATAAAAAACTTGCAATATTAATCACCTGAGGCCATTGTGGTGCCTACACCTTTCAGATTACTGAGAGCTGTGATAGCCTGTTCCAGATTGGGAAGTTTGCGGAAGGCTTTTTTGGTTTCCATCATCACAGCACGTGGTGTATTGACTTTTACCAAGTATGACAGCTGTGGATAAAACTTCCCTCTCTGCCACAAAGAAAAAATAATTCATAAAAACAAATATTTTTTAATGTACATACAGATAAATTTCTAAAATAATAGGAATTAAACTAATATGGAAGAGCAATACAAATTTTCTTTCAAAAAAATTACTTACAGTTTGTTTCCATTTCATGGTTTGAACTAATTCTTCATGACTTAAGTGGGCATCTTTCCCCCGTGATTTAATCTTTTTTGGTAACTCATTCTGATACCTGCAAATGAAAAATTAAATAACAAATGAAACAATTTTTCATTTTTAATAATATGTAATGGTACTTTCATAAGTTTGAAACTACTGGGCAATCAACAATATAATTTTGTACAACAAGAAACAGTAACAATGAAAATTGTTCCTTTGTTGCACGTACTCAACAATCCAATCCGAATATTATGCGTACATACCGATTACATGAAAACGAATAGTATGCAATTTATCAATTTCGCACTTTGTCGACGAATTTCCGGTACACCGACAATACATCTACATGAATATTCTTAACTTGTGCGAGTTAATGGCTTATTTGTTGAAAAACTGAAAGTGAATTCAATAAACAGAAAAATGTTTTAGAGAAATAAAGTTTCCCCCTGACACAGGTTTTTTTAACAAACTTAACTATGTCATGGTTCAGCAGCTTCTGATTCTCACCAGCCTTATGCCTCCATTTTCTTGCCGAGAATTATTAATATTGATATGTATGCAAAATCTATGCCTTAGTTTATTTATTTCCTAATTTAATTACAACTAATATGCATAAATTTGGGGTATACTGTAATTTAAAAATGCTTCCTTTTTACTGATTCTTTGTTCAGTCTCCATTTTGGTTTGTTTCATAAACTGTTATCAAGTGGTCACTATTTCAGATGCAAAAATGGACGGAAAATGTGCCCAACAGTACAACTGCAAGCCCAATAAGTCGTCTCCACTAGTTTATACCTTAATCGTACTGCATTATGGAAGCGCAATTACGAGTGTTTACCTAAAAAACTCTGTATTAATTTCAAGGCAAACGTCAGCTCCGTAGTCGACATGACGCTACCAACACCCCGTCCCCGGCCACACAGCCGACCAGATTTCTACGGGTATGGTACCGATCGTAAAAATGACTACGGTACACAAGTTGACATTGATTGCCACGTGACACGGCTGGCATTTAATGACCGCGCTAAAGATCGAGCCGTCCCAGGGAGCAATCCTCGACCGCTAGTCGCTACGTGCAGCGTTACAAAGCAAGGTTCAATGACATTGTTTCCTACATCTCGGGGACGATTTTATGCCTACGTACTCACCAGTTATCCAACTTTATCAGTTCTTCCGGTTTCTTAGTCTTCTTATCAGCACGTAAACGTAATGCTTGAGGGTATAACTTCAAAACATGCTCAAATTGATTCGAAGTTCCTTTAGCAAAGAAAGTTGCAGTGTCTTTTACGGAAGCCATTGTGATAACTATAGTACACAACTCGCACACAAGAGCGCAGTAGGGTCACTAAACACGCTTTCCGCCCTTAGCCCCTCGAAAATAATTCGTTTCGAAAGAAATACAGTGATCAGTAGACATGACCGCAATTCGACAACAATAACCTAAGAAAGTGCACATGTTACCTACTGCGGCTCAATTGCTATCGCTCGCGTGCGACGTATGACGAATCAGGTGCGGGGGAGGGAGAGTGACGCAAGTCAAATGCATGCACGTATGCTGCCACAGCTGCGCATTGACCACCACATCCCGAGGGAATAATTAATACCACATCTTTGCAGTAATTTCTTAAAATATCGGCAAGCTTTTATTTTGAGAAAATTTGCTCAAAAGTACCTTGTTTTAGCTTAGACCTAATATAATTCATCGAACTATATTTTATGGCTTATTTCCTGGGAATTAACTGTTCAACGATTTATCGTCACGCGAAACCCTCCTACTTTAAAATGTATTAAAAGTTATATTTTGTATCTTAATATGTATACGCTTAATTATTGTCTTCATTATAATTATCTTCTCTATCACGTTTTTGTACCGTGTGTAATGCCCCGTGGGGATTAGCGCATTGTATTGGAGATAACTTTTTAGTGTAGGTTTTCTAAACTTACACTGTTAATTTACCAATAATCTTTCATTATTTTGCTAACTTATATTTACACATTATATTCTTCAATTATTGTAATTACGAATCCAATTCTAAAACTTGGGCCACACCTTATTTCAGTGTTGCCCAATGTATCTGTTCTGAGGGTCAATAATAACAACAATGCAGTGCTCAGTGAATGCTCACATTTCTTCATCTTATCATTATTATTAAATTTGTAATTGTTAATGATTATCATATAATTAAGTATATTTGAAAAATACATTTAATCCATTTTAATCTCATAGAAATCACATCTTTTTCAAAAAATGAAGTTCATTTAAAATTATATTAACTAATGAAACATTTTGCCATATTTTAAGCTGATTTATTTTTAGAAGAATTTTAATATTTCAATAATTATCCATTTTGTGTGTATATATATATTATTTATATTTATATTTCTATTAAATCAGAGGAATGAAGTAAATGGGATGTTCAGGGTAAATCTTATCATTTAAAAATAAAAAACAATCATAACACATATAATACATGGCAGGATTTTATTGTGTAATACGAGTATATCAAAATATCATTTGTTTACAACATATCAGATTTGAATGTTCTCAACCTACCCCACACCTCTAATATACAATGAATACTTGAAGAATCACATGGCAGATATGAATGGCTGAAGGAATTGCCAGAAGTTGCATGTAACTGCAACCAACCTGCTACTTGGCTAGGGGCAAGGTAACAACTAAGAACTTTTAGAGAATATGAGTATATTTAAATATGCAGCTACATAAAAATCAATTTCAAATGCATTCACAATATGCTAAAACATAATGTTCAATCTTGGTCAAAGCTCTTCTTTATTTTAAAAAATACGTTTTTTATATAAAATTTGTGGCCGGTACATAACTCCTATCGCCGACCAGCACTATCCCTGCAAAAATAAAATTGAATTAATAAACAAAAGACAAAGCATTTCAGACTTAATTTTAACCTATATGCATTCCACAAGCTAAAACCTATAGTGTTATTTTTTGTCCTTGAATTTATACTACTTAACAACCCTAGTAATGTTTTTGCATCCTTTTGTAATATTGTATTGAAATTCCCAACTTTCAGAAAATAAACAATCTCAATGGAAAATGAATTAATATTAAGAAAACAAAAATGTACATATTTATTGCACCATGCAATAAAAGTAACAAAGTAATCAACCTGCTTCTCAAATGTTTTGACTTTTTTTATATTAAAATCAGCCTTGTAACCAAGCAAAAGAAAATTTATTGAACTGTTGAGAATGTAGGCAGCCTTTCTGAGAACAAATTCAGAAAAATCAGTTTGTAAGAATATTTTTTCTTTCACATGTATACTTAAAAGAAAGGTTTGCATTATAAACTCCATCTTTGTGTATTATTTATTTTTATTATATTAATTAAATACATTCTTAAAATCTTCAATGATACCTTTGTACATTAAAGGAGGGCCTAAGTGCGTAAGGTTGTGTCCTGAATATGAATAAAAGGAAAATTGAAGATGCATTCAAATATAAGTAATGCACTTGGTTATGGGAATGTGTGGATATAGGTAGCATTATGGATTTCCCAAAAAATTGCTCTTGTGAGTAAAGGGATAGGAAATATTTGTCATAGTAAGGTCCCCTTGTGCCCTCCCATTGGAAAGCAAGACAAAGGCTGTGCAACTCACCCAGGACCAGGGTAGTAATAGGGCGGGGGCCGCTCATACTCAGGCCCCAGGTAGCGGGGGGGCGGTGCACCATTCGGCAGGTCCCAGTGCCTAAAACACAACACACAGTTCCAGGAAACAATTCTCATTTCATTACAGTCTCTGGACTTCAGATGTCAGTAGTAATTGTTAAAGAATTCTTCCTGGAATTTCATATTTTATATTTAGAGATAAATTATCTTGCACTCTTTTATCATTTCAGTCAACTAATGTATGCTAAACCCATTTCTTCAACCTTGCCGGTGCAAATAGATGCAATGTTCTACCATGCTGCTTTGTTCATGTTGTACAAATGAAAAAATGATGTGCAAGAGAAAGATTATTACCCAATTCCAGCATGATCACTGATGGAGAGGGTGTTACCAATACATGCATATTTGGATCCTTCACAACTAAATATAAATGTAAAGTATAACATGCAAGGATGTATGTGAACTGAAGATCTTTAACATCTTACTTGGGAGCCATGTCAGAGAAACGAGCATCATGGTCACGGCGTGATGGAAATTCATAAGCTCCGCCTCCTCCAGCAGCATTATCATGGTATCCTTCATGGTAGCGGCGCTGGCCTCTTTTCTTCCCAGCACTATGAGAACAGAAGAAAAGTATTGGAAAATTAGAACAATGAGTGAGTGGCCACAAATTTTTAAACTGAACAACTCCCCTGAGTGTTGTTATTTTTATTTCATATTTTATGACCTTTCAACTATAATTGAACAGAAAGGTGAAAAACACATTACAGTGAACAAAATTTAGATTTTTACTAGTAATATTTGCAAGAATTCTAGAATGAACCGCTTAAAAAATAATTTTTAAAGAGACTTAGCAAAAATCTAGTATTAGGATTTATTATACATTTTCTTTGAGCAGATATTTTTCAATTCCAAAAATGCATTGTTATTTCACATTCATTTAAATGAGAAAAAGAAACAAATGAGAATGAAGTTCAAAGGTCAGGAAGACCAACCCCAAGTTTGGATGGTGCTAAGAAATTCGATGTTTACAAATATTTTGTTCCTTACAAATTATACATATATGATTTGTAATTAATGCATGCACATGTATCAATATTACAGATAGATCAATCACAGAATTCAATGTTGATGATTAAAACAAAATATAGCATTACAAATGTGATTTCCAACTCCTTAATAATCAGGAATCGCAAAAATTAAAAGCACCTCTCACTTCCCTTATCCTGTAACTGTAATCAATTCCATTTTCTAATTGTGCTTGCTATCTAATCAAACATACACTATCACATTTCCATATTCCCCTTAAAAATAATACCATACTAGACTATAAATCCTGAACAAATACCAACCTTTCCAGTGTGTTAGTACTTAAGCATGACCTAACAAAACCATGAAAACAAAAGGAATTTGGACCCAGGTGCAATCATATAACTAATCGCTTGCCAGTATGTGATTCTCCATTATCCCAAAACAAAAGGACTTGTTCTGATTTGTAATGTGAACGAATTAGTACTCCAGACTATATTGATCATGTGAACAAAAGTTTTCCTAAAGTACCTTAAAAACAAAAATCTATCAATAAAAAAATGCATAATTTATAAAAACACACAAACAAAAAACATACGAAAGTGAAATGTGTTTTCCCTCCCTTGATGTGGCTGGTAAGGCACATGCTTGCTGTTGCTGTTGATCACTCATAATTGGCTGTAGCTGTTCTGCAGGTCCCCCTGCCCTAGAAACATGCTTTGGATTAGTGGAATTCTAGAGAAGATAAGGAACTTTTCAGATAGCAGTACACATTTTTGGGATGTACAAATCAATGGCCTTCGTTGAGTATCAGAAGAATTTACAAAACACATGAATGTAGGTTTGGGTAGGTTGGAGAATCTGGCTTCAGTAGACTCTTTTGTACTACATCCTTTAAGTTTGTTTGTTGTTTGGTTTTCACACCAAGTTCCAATGTATTTATGTGCAATCTACGTGATGTGATCTTTGGATTCTGTTTTGAAAATTGAGTTCACTCAGTAAAATATAGATTTCAAGAGCAGAGGGAGGCAGCCCGCCACAGTGGGCTTACCTGGCTAAGGGGATGTTGTCACGGTCAGAATAGGCATCATACAGGTACTCCCTGGAAATTACACACACCCAATTAGTGGGGCACACCATGGTTGTTACAGGTATCCCAGGCAGCAAACACACACTAACATACAAGCACTTCTCTCTACTATGCAATCCATGTGTAAATGCTACATAAGCAAAATCAAGAGAAAACAGGAATTTGAATGGAAGACAGATGCAAGACAAGGAGAAAAAACATTTTGGGGTCTGAGAAGCATACAGTAACCAGTGAAAGAAAAACATTGCAAACACATGTGATATTAATACTACTTCAATGTCAAGACATAACAATAATTAAATGGAACATAAAATAATTGCTGTGCCAGGAACAGTTTACTTACGCATCAGGACCAGCAGGGATGTACTGATCTGCACGTGGTCTACGGTACTGAGTGGCAAGACAGGTAGCCAATATTAAAGCTGGGATGAACAAAACCAGGCACAGACCACATCCTACCCACCAGCCATTCTGTAAAAATTAAGCAAAGGATACAAATATTTATAATAAGAAAGAAATTTTATATAATATAATAAATAAAAATAATCAAATAAATAATTTACTTCTGAAAATATAGGGCTTATGAATACTTTAAAATAAATAATAGGTTAATATTAAATTAAAAATTAATGCAAGAAAGGACACCTGTATTCCAATGAATAAGTATGTCTAAATAAAATAGTTCTATTTAGGCATTCAAAAACAGAAAGACATAATCTGTTGTATGAAAATTACCATTTATTTGTTCTCACTTAATTTAATTCTTTTGGAGATATTACGACATAAAAACTTGCCTAATGGAGATGCAAACACTAATTCTAGAGCGATGTTATCTACATAGAAAAAGCACAGAGAGAGAGAGAGAGAAAGAAAAAGCACAGAGAGAGAGAGAAAAAGCACAGAGAGAGAGAGAAAAAGCACAGAGAGAGAGAGAGAGAAAAAGCACAGAGAGAGAGAGAGAGAAAAAGCACAGAGAGAGAGAGAGAGAAAAAGCACAGAGAGAGAGAGAGAGAAAGCACAGAGAGAGAAAAAAGCACAGAGAGAGAGAGAGAAAAAAAGCACAGAGAGAGAGAGAGAAAAAAAGCACAGAGAGAGAGAGAGAAAAAAGCACAGAGAGAGAGAGAGAGAAAAAAGCACAGAGAGAGAGAGAGAGAGAAAAAAGCACAGAGATAGAGAGAAAGCAGAGAAGGAGGGAGAGAGAGAGAGAGAGAGAGAGAGAGAATCAACAAAGAAACATCAATTTTAACCACTTCACCAGTGTTAATTCTTATGATTTCATTGGTGTTGAGAATAAAAATCTGAAATACAAACCACAGGAAGTAGAACTTCATCACACACAGCAACTAAGGATGCATTAACAGCACGAGACAAGGGGGCACAAGCTCCCACAGATGCTTGCATCAAGTCCACAACACGGTGTAAATGAGCATCCAAACGTTGCATAACTTCATTGGCAAGAGTATTGGCCAGCTGCACAAAAGAAATTGAAATTATTGAAGCAGAAACACAAAATGCCAAGCACCTTTAATTCATTTAGTAGAAGATAATTTAACCAAGGGAATCCAAGCTTAACAGAGTACATTTCAATTAGATATTGCAAAACAGAACTACATCTTCATTAAACATAAATTAAATTTACAGTTAATTCTCCTTCGAAACAGTTCAGTCATATTTATTATTAGTAATGAACAGCATTTCCAACTTGATATTAACAACTTCAATAACATAACGGAAAAGTTCATGTTTAAACAAACAATTTATACATGCCCAGGAATGCCCAGAGAAAACCATGAGGCCCCTTATTTCAGACAAAAAATTCCATCCTCCCCCAATTCATACACACGATTCATTTCTCCACGCATAAAAAATAACTTACAGCATTAAATTTGGATTACAGAAGAATACATTTTTTATTTCTTTTGAACTTTGAGGCCTCAGTTAAGTCGGGGCCTGGGACAAGTTGCCCCACCTGTCCCCCTTCTGGATCCTGTACACCACTGTTCACAATTTCTTGGAACATCCAGGACAAGTTTGTTCAAAATATATTTTTGTCATTCCTTTCAATGTTTAATGTCTTAGTGCCTAAAAGCAAATGAAGGCCTTTTAAATTTTTTGAGAATTCACAAAATGCGTAAGGCAAATTCAGATTTTTTTTAATAATATCAATTTATGAACAGTATATTGGCAAGTTGTGTCATAATGTTTATTTCTGAATGCCAAAAGGTGTGTGTGGATTATAAAAACTAGTCACAAATTGACAGGTTAATTTAGCTGTATGAAATGTTCAAATGAATTTTTATGTCCCATTTTGTTACATTCTGAAATATTAACGTTATCCAAGTTCAATCATAATAATCGTTATCATTATCATGAACTGACCAGAAATTAAGCTTTATAGCCAGTGTCTATTGGTTCCAAGTTCCCAAGTTCAATAATTCAAAAAAGTTTGGTAGACAAAGATTTCACCAGCAATCACTTTAAGACAAAACAAAATCAACTATTCATTAGCAAATAATTGTATGCACTTAGGAAACCTAACTAAATAATGTAAAAGCTCTGAAGCAGAGCTGAGTTTTTACACCATTTTATAATATGGTGCTGCTAAATTAGAACTTACAAGTCTTGAGGGAAACAAGGGAGGAAGATTTTTTTATTTTCATGAAAAAATTGTTTGATGAAAAGTTTTGGAAAGTGTTGATGGAGTTAAAAATACTAATAATTTGGGAATATTGAAGCAGTCTTTCCATCACCAGCACACTCGCATACTAGTTACTACAACAAGGAGTCAAAGGCTGCTTGTTCAAGTCCTGTGTATGGTGGGGGGGTTTTTACTAAATGATTGTGGCACGATTGGCTTCTTGTAACTCCATGTATCACACATCAACCATCTTCTTATCCATAAACTTCTCTGTCATACTTTTCATCATCAAATCAGAGCAAGGCAATGGCAAACCACCATTGAGATAAACTGTACAGAAAATGGAAGTTGTAGAAGTGTAAGCTTTCCTCTCACCCATATACCAGCTCCACCAACCTTTGGCTGAGGAGATAGAGATGATCATGATCATCATCAAATTATATTCTAGTGGCGTAGCACGGGTATCAACCATCTGGGGTAGAGGAAAATTTCGTTGCTCCCTTATTTAGGTATTTCAATTTAGAAGACAAAAATGTATAATAATTCTAAAGAAGTTTTTGGCATGAACAATCGTCATTGTTGGGTACTATTGTAGAGGATACAGATAAAAAAATTCAAGTATATGTCTTACAATACTATAATAATCACATGTTTTGCAATATAATCACTACAGATTCATTTAAATAAGTTGTCATAGATGTTCATCTCAATTGGTCCAAATCATAGGTGCGACAAAAATATGAAATTAATTGGTTCAAATTTTTACAAGATATTATTATTATTATTATTTCATTTATTGTGAAATTTTGCCACTCCCTAAGAGTCTCGCCCAGGGCAGACCACCCCTGCCTCCCCAAATACACTGCGACACTGATATTTATTAAATATTTCTCCAAATACATAAATTAACATACATAAACAAATTAATTGGATATTTACTTCTTTGTTTTCATTCTTATAGCTTTGTTTCCAAGAAAAGAATATGAAAAGAAAAAGGAAAGAAAAACAACAATAAAAAATCAATAATTCTATCCTTTTTGAAATATAGGTATTTCAAGTAAATTATTATATGCAACTATTATATTTAAAATTAAAACTCTGGAATAAAATTTTGCTTTTTTTTGCCCACTTCCTTTAAATTTTTTGAAATGATGACAAGATTTAATGGCCTGGAAGGTTGAAAATTGAACGGATATTCTCTTACCCCACTAGCGATTGCTTATAGTTTATATCTGTTGTAATAAAAATTTCAAAACAGACAAGAATCTCCCCTCCTTGATTGAGAACCATGTTTTCATAAACCATGAAATTAAACTTTTTTTAGGTGGTTTGAACATTTGCTTTCAACACTCCAGAGCAACAAACTCATAAAATGTAGAGTCATTACAGCAGAACATTATAGTTATCCAATTAAACACATTTTTGCTCATACACTTGGAAGCCTTTGCATCACAAAGATGAGATTACAATATCTTTCTGAATAAAGAAGACAAAAGGAGAGAAAGTTATATTTATTTTAATAATGGTTGAACAATGATAACCTCTGTATTTGGATTTAAACATAACTGCACTTGACGTAAAGCAGCTGTTGCGGTGTCATCCAATTGGTAAGTTGAATGTCACCATAGTGACATCACTATAGAGATGTGTGGGCTCCCAATTGGATGACACAGTAAGAGCTGCTCTAAAGAGATTTCTTTAGAGCAGCTCTAAAAAAATCGAAATATATAAGATCTGTTTTATGATGAAGGAGAAAGATTTTAATGCTGTTGGGTGGCAAATTGCACACAAATTTGGTGATAGTTTGAACTAGTCACCTTTGTCATTGTAGCATTCTAACAGTCTATGTCACATTCCAAATTAAAAATATGACCACAGTAGAATTTGATCACTCTGAGATGAAAAATCAAATTTCATATTTCAATTTGCCATCATTCTCTGTGCACAAAACCATCAAATTTAAGAATTTCTGAAACCAGATTTTTTTTTCCCCCAGCAGATTTGAGTTATCTCAGTTTAACTGCATGCATTACATCTGTTCATGTCACAAAGATAAAAGGTATAATAATATATCAGTCTAATTTATACCCAATTCACAGAGGATCATTTAAGCCTCATTTTATATTGTTAGAGAAGAATGGAAAATATTTTATTAAATAAAATTAATATTGAAATAATTGGAAAAACATGCGACATTCAAAATAAAAAATATTACCAAAGGGAGGGGGATAAAAACGTGGGGGGAAATGAACCGAAGGTGGGGGAAACGAACCAAAAGGAATGTAAAGAACGAAAGGGGACAATGAATGAAGGGGGGAACGAACCAAAGGGGTGGAAACCAACCAAAGGGGTGGAAACCAACCAAAGGGGTGGAAAACCAACCAAAGGGGTGGAAACCAACCAAAGGGGTGGAAACCAACCAAAGGGGTGGAAACCAAACAAAGGGGGGGGAAACGAACCAAAGGGGGGGAAACGAACCAAACGGGGGAAAACGAACCAAACGGGGGAAACGAACCAAACGGGGGAAACGAACCAAAGGGAGGAAACGAACCAAAGGGGGGGAAGCGAACCAAAGGGGGGAAGCGAACCAAAGGGGGGAAGCGAACCAAAGGAGGGAAGCGAACCAAAGGGGGGAAGCGAACCAAAGGGGGGAAGCGAACCAAAGGGGGGAAGCGAACCAAAGGGGGGAAGCAAACCAAAGGGGCGAAAAAGGAAGGGGAAGAGGGAATCGGGCAGATCCTTAAGAATGCCTGACCTGCACAAGCAGTTGTGAGCCGCCCTCGTCGAAGCGGCGCTGCGCGGCCTCCAGCTGTCGGACGGCGGCGTCGGCGGCCACGCGCGCGTCGCCGAAGCCCAGGCGCAGGCGGTCGCGCAGGCGCGCCGCCGTGGCGTTGAGGGCGTCTGCGCGCCGGCGCAGCTCGGCCAGGGCGCCGCGCTGCACCCGGCGCAGGTCGTCGGCGAGCTCGCGCAGCTCCTTGCCGGCGCCCGCGGGCAGGCCGTCGGCCGGCACGGCGTCGAGGCGCGCCGCCAGGGCCTCGGGGTCGGCGCGCGCCGCCGCCGCCGACAGCGCCACCGCCGCGTCGCCGGCGTCCTCCGCCGCCTGCGCCCGCGCTGCGCCCCACCTCCACCAGCTGCTGGCGCGCCGCCTGCGTCAGCAGCTGCACGCGCAGCCCGTCCTCCGGCAGCGCCGACCGCAGCCGCTCCAGCCGCGCGCGCACCTGCGCAACGCACACACGGCCCTTGGCACCGCCACCGACACACGGGAACTGCTCGTTTCAAATTCAAAAGTCGAAGCAAATTGCCCATTTTTGTAAATAAATAAATATTGCAAACCTTGTTCTAACATTTATTTTTCTTCTTCGGCGCCTGCATGGCGCGTTAATACTAGTTTAAGTGACCTAGTGCATCCACGCACTATTTTCTTGACAATATAAACAAATACGGTATGGTTTCTTTTTCGTAATTTGATATGTTGTCGTTAATTTAAACATATGGTTGTTTAAACATATTGTCTTGTTCAGACGCTGTTTTTGCAATTCACTATTTATCTGGTACTGTTATCATATTGGAAAGTTAGTTCAGGAATATTTTAACTGAAATTTAATGAAAAAATCTTTTAAATCCCATTTTCCGAAAATATTTTTTAAACAATGTGTATCTCAAACTATTATATTCAAGTAAATAAAATTTACACGCTACGTTCTTGTAGTATTAGTAAGCTTGAAATTCTCATTAACAACAAAAAATATATACATTAAAAACAGGATGTGCTAAAATGCTTGAGTATGGATCAATAGCGAAAACAGAAAAAATTAAACAAGCAAAATAACAAAATGTTATAGTTACTCATTTTCTAAAAAAAAGTACATAAAATAGAAAATATTGGCTATATACACGGTACAATCTCCCCTCAACTATTGATTGTATATTGCCTACTAGATTGAGACGAACGATCCGATGTCTACGAGTGCTGGTAGAGCTTCACCAATTCAGAAAGTTGGAATCGCGAACTCAGCAGACCGTCTTGTGAACAATTACATCTTTATGTTTCCAAGTTTTATCGTCTCGCCGGTTTGCAGCGTATGAAGCTGTGTTCTCTGGAATCACATGAAAGATCAATACATTGTCATATATCCTTTTGTCTTTTTTGGTGTCTTTCTCCTGGAACCTGGCCGAAGTCCTTGGCCAGTGGCCCATAAAACACTCCTGCCATAATCCGATTCTGGGTTAGCAAGATTGAGACAATGAATTACATAATTCCCAGAAAAGAACTTCCCGATATTGGCTGGATAGAAGCACATTAAAGTTTATATTACTTGTATCTTATTTCTTATTACATCCTCTCTCTTATTTTCTTCCTGGAAGCATTAGGATCTCAAGACACTAGAACCTCAAGGGTGAACAATGGAGAAATTAATCTCTTTTATTCATAGTGACGTATCTCCATTTGTGTGTTTCGAGTTGTATGAATTATTAACACGCTGCTCCATCATGCTGCCAAATATTGGATTCACTAGAGGCGATTCACTTGTTCGTTGATTCCAATTTTGAATCGTAAAACAGAATTCGAATACTTTTACTTCCTGAAAAAATATATTTCTTGTAGATTCGTCACTTCGGAAATAAGTTTACAAATGTGATCGTTTCTTTCTTTCAGTTTTAATTTTTTTTTTTTTTTTAAATTTGGAGGTGGGGGTAGTTGCTCACCGGGATGTCTTAACTTATTCTTTGAAAGCGTTGCGTAAAGACAATGAGTTCGAATGTCCTCGATTTAGTGCTCTTGTGGCACTCCTTTAGCACGTAAGTATAAGTAATCGTGAACACGCCGGGCAAGGAAATTACACAGATATTTTGAAAGAAAGAAATACTCGCACACTTTATATACGACAACAAGAACGCGAAAATAGCTAATACAATCACTATTACGAGCGAAATTCATAATCTTCTACGCCTTTAATAGCAAGTCAACGCCTCATATCGTTACCTTGGCAACAGCGTCGGGCAACGGGCGTCGCAGCGTTATTAGCGCAATATTTTTTTTATCATCCAGCAGCTTTATTGAGATTTTATTTTTTGACTACTAACGTAAGCGAAGCAATATTTAGAATAATCCAATCATCAGTAAGTTTCGGGGCAGAAGTATGATGCCGATGCCCCATATCAGCAGAGGTTTAGATCATTTCAAAGACTAAACTAAGAAATAATATAAGAATGGCTGTTTAATGACTATCATCTACCGTACACATCAATAGCTTCTGGTCTTCAACTTAGACGATTTAACACCAGGATCCTTGTATAGCAATCTTTCATTAATCTAATCAGCATTATAAACTTGGTAATATGTGTCAGATTAAGAAACAATAATATAGGATTAGTCAGTATTATTTTATGTCAATAAGTAAGGCTCTTCTTTCATGTTCAATAGTTTCCCCTTACATTGTTGGAGAATAGTACTGAATTCATGAATAGCTGCGACATAACTTGTCTTTTTAGGGTCTCTTCCCACGATGGCACTCAACAGTACTCAACTGCGCTTCCGAGTAGCGCGGCTGGTAGCAGAGCATTGGTTTAAATGAAGGTCTTCCCACGTGTGGCGGGTTCGCGCTGCTGTGGCGCTCGGTGGCGGACTCCCGCCACCAGCAGCGCGGAAGCGCGTACGCGCCATCGCTAGTAGAATACAGCTTTAAATGGTAATCTTCCCACTGGACTCTTGATCGCGGCGCAAACTGCCGTTTACCTGCTGCCCCCTCTGTTCACTGCTCGGCCGTCTGAGCCGAAAGCGGCGTGACTCTCAAAACCTTCCCCTGTCGCCTTCCCCTGTCGCGGTCGGTGGCGGGCAGCCGTGGCCGACGATGGGCTGTATGGGAAAGGCTCTGTCGCTTCTCTGAAGCGCTGCTGAATGGCGTCGTGGAAGGGGCCCAAGCACCACTCAGCAGCAACTCACATGAAGACCTCGGGGCAAAAAACATGCTATGCCACAATACATACAGTTTTGAGAAAACGGAGAGTAAAGGTATTATTGCGGCAATCTGCGCACCGTTGAAAGGCGCCGCCAAGACAGCGGCGCGAAGCGGAGACTTCGCGGGAACACGGCTCGGCAGACCGCAACCGACGCCGGCCTATGAAAGAAGAGAGGCCAGCGGGCGAAGCCGGAGCCGGCAGGTGAGGCTATGGCGGGGCCCGCTAAATTAAGCGGCCGGCAGCGCTGAGGCAGCACGGAGAGTTCCAATTGGATAGAGAGCCTGCGAGTGTTGTTAATCAAGTGTGTAGAAGTGGTGAGAAACTGTGCGACATCGGACTTTTTCTTCTTCTGGTTTTTGGTTGGACTTCGCTAGATAATTGGACTTTTCCGGGATGTATGGTTTGACTTAGCTACGACGACGGAACTATTCTTTGGATCTTAGAATTGTGTTCACCCACCTGTATTGTTGCTGGCTTGTTAAGAATAAACAAAGTTGTTGAGAATTTGTGTTTCTTTGAACATAACAGGTATGGTCATTGCATTCTTCACACACGGATAAAGAACATTAATTTACGAATATCACTGCCATCTTGTAGCGAATCTTTAAAATAAAAACCCAACATCTATGAGGCGTCAAAATACACTAATATTTCAATTTCATCAGAAATGTGGCATAGCATGTTACTGCCCCAAGGTCTTCAAATAATCATACGCGGGCAAGTTGTTAACTCCACCACAACTGTGACTTCCGCGAAAGGACTACCATTTTCTCGGCGGGGGGGGGGGGGGGGGGGCTTGATGTCCCTCTCCGGCCCCAAATTTTACTATAGTGCAATTTTTTTAACGTTTGCCTCTAAAGGCTTGTCTTCATGATGGAATATCACACGGCATTTCGCGTCTTTCTCAGCGTGCCGCTAGATATCTCATGATCGCGACCATATCAAGCAGTACCTGCCATCATGCAATATCTAGCGGCAAGAAAGACGCGACTATGCTGTGTGATATTCATCGTGGCCATAGGGCCTTGAGAGGCAAAGTTAAAAAAAATCGCAGTATACAGCAAGGTCAGGGTCTGTCAAGTTGCGATCCTAAATGTGTTCGTTCTGCGCATCTGACGTCACACGCCCCGGACACCCCGACGGGGAGTCCCCGTCTTAACAGACTTGTAATGGGATAAAGTGAAGTGTGTAAGAAGAAATAATGATTTACTGCTCGGGTTTTGGCTGTAACAGCCATTCTGAGCGTTCACGGAATGAGGAATCTAAAATTATCTCCTTCAGATTTCCTTCTGAAAAAGCATTTCAAAGGAAATGGCAACCTCTTCGCCGCCGAGGAGACAAGATGAATTCTGAAAACAGGTTAGTTTTATCACCCACGAAATCTGGACCTTGGTATACAGTTGGGGCAGTGTCGTTGGGCGCTCACCTCGGGCGAGTCCGGCGAGCCTGAGCAGCTCCTGGGCGTTGTGCCTGGCGGAGAGGCCGAGCACGGCGTAGGCGCTGCGGTTGCGGTGGCAGGCGGCGAGGGCGTCGGCGAGGCGCTTGCCGTCGCGCGGCGGCCCGGCCGCGCCCGCCGCCAGCGCCTCGCGCTCCTCGGGCGGCGCCAGCCACGCGTCCGCCAGCGCCAGCAGCGGCGACGCGCGGGGCGCGGGCCGCAGCGGCGCGCACACCGCCTGCTGCGCCGCCAGCCCGGCCGCGAAGTGCACCAGCGCCGCCAGCGCCAGCGCCGACCCCAGCAGGAACATGGCGGCCACGGCCAGCATGAGCCAGCGCGCGCCCGTCGCCCGCGCGCAGCAGTCCTCGCCGCCGTACGCGCCCAGCGCGTCCCCGGGCAGCGGCGCCTTGCCGCAGAAGCCGTACAGCAGCCCCAGCGCCAGCAGCAGCACCACCAGCAGCAGCGCCGCGCTCGCGCCGGCGTCCGCGTAGTACCTGCGCACACGCGCGGGCATCTTCAGTCCATACACTTCATCACGGAGTAGACTGAATGATACTTTTTTCTACTCCCATTGTACGAGTATAATGCTGTCATTTGATGGCTGCAACCAGTTGCATATACTGCGATTTTCGTAACTCTGCCCCTGACAGGAATCAGCTGTTGACAGTTTCATCCAATCGGGAGCTCGAACGTCACCATAGTGACATTTAAGCGCCCGATTGGATGGCAGCTGATTCCTGTCAAGGGCAACAGCTGATTCCTGTCAAGGGCAAAGTTGCGAAAATCGCAGAGTAATGATAGTCATTTCAATACAGTTTTCATTATCAATCAGGTTCTTGACCAATCAGAGAGAAAATTACAAACCAAGTATTGACACTTAATTGATCATTGAGAATCGTTTTAGCAAATGTTTCGTTCGATTGTGTACATTAAAATTGTATTTGATATTATATTATGCTCAACAGTTTTAATTTCTTTTGTTATTAGTATTTATTTCGTGGCATATCGTAAAATAAAGTGGATCGTAATTTCACTTTGATCCTATTTGACTAGCGAAGTACTCCGTAGCAGGCGGACAGGTAACCACAGCCACCTGCGGCAGCGTGCGTGGGTAGATTTAGGTAGCTGTCCGCTAGGTCGCCTTGGCTGAATCGACTGCCACGAAGCTATTCATTGTAAAAGTTTAACTTATAAAAGTCGTAGAAAAAGTACCGTATGAAACTCGATGTAATGGGTATTAATACACTCGTGTGAAGTTTACGATACACGCTCGTTCCTCACTCGTATCGTAATATCACACTCGTGTATTAATACCCATCATTACATCATCGTTTCATAATGTACTATTTTGATTGATTGTTTAGTGTTTCTGGTGAGGTCAGTAGTTCCGTAAATACAGTGCATAATTTTGCTCAGGAGGAGGAGGTGGTGGTGGTGGTGGATGGTGAGATCCGGCGCCGGCCTACCTGTCAGCTAGGGGGGTTTTCCCCAACCCAACCTTTTCATATCCCATTCATGATTCCCTCCATGAAAGAACACGTAGGTTCATTCAACTGTTTTCATATTTCCCTCGTAACCATGATCCTCTCGATCCAGCGTATATCGAGCTCAGAAGCGAAGGCAATGCAAGCAATAACGTATCAGTAAAAAATGTTTTTAATTTTTTGAGGACAATATGCTTTTTATTATTCCACAAAAATTGTTTGACCTTTTTCAAGGATCTCAATCTTCATTTTTTCTCTGCGTTTCGAACATTTTTTCCTATCGTCATGTTACAAGCACCCTTCTGTTTTGCCTTGTTCCCGAAATTATTATCGTAGACATGTGGCTACAAACTAATAAGAAACGAAATAACTACAGTTGTTTTCGAAACTAGTAGAATTTTATGCTTTCTGAAATTTGCCCATTTCTTGTAAGATTTATTAAATAAGTGCAAATGAGAATATTGCCTTAGAGACAAAAATGACTTTCCTTTGAAAAAGCTTCCGTCTAACTGGATGGGTTACTGGTATGACGAAATAATGGGAGTTCGAACTTTAAAACTTTCGAGAATAAGCACAGGCTAGGTATTTATTTAATTTGTTACACACTAGATACAGCAATAGCTTCATCATTGCACTAAAGATGATTTTACTAATGCTCACTTCAAAACCACAACACATCTCGAAACATGTGCAACTATCTTAAATCCACTTCAGCGTTACCAACAATGACAGATGTTTGACCTTCTTTCTCTTCATTTTTTTTCGAAGCTGGCCGGAATAAACCGGGCAGAGAATGTTTACGCGCTCTGAAAGCCGAGCGTAGCAACGGCGGCGAGGGCGGAAGCGTGCCACTGCTACACAGCTGCGCACGAGTGGCGCCAAGTGTTAACACAGAAGCGTTGCTCTAATTTTCGGACGAACGTGTGACTTGGAACCAACCGCTCTACTGAGAAAACGCAATGCGCACAGCATATGTGATTGACAGCATGAACGTCTTGCGTAACTAGCAGGAGTCGTAAAGATTTACAAAATAAATACTAAATGAAATTTTAAAAAAAGTGGACGCCGCTTTATCACTCTGGGTTACATATGATAACATTAACCGATTGATAACAATAGACGAAGAGCTCTAATTGATGATTATCCAGTAAAAAAGAACGCTACTTCTACAGTTCACTAAGGGGGAAAACGTCCATTCCCAATAAAATTCATTCCTTCACGAAGAAAAGATATTACAATTTAAAACTACACAACAATGTCAGGTACTGTTTCTATAATTTAAAAAGGTCCTCGGTTAAGGTCTGCTTCCGTTTTTCTGCGAGGATTCCATTAATATCAACCTCGTACTCAAAATGTTTCTGGTCATCAACTGAGCTGTGCTGAACACCGCGATGCAATATTTTTAATGCCTGTCTCAGCTGTTGTTGGACGTTTTGATGTTTCCATAGCATTGTAATTTTCTTCTCTTCACACTCCTTCTTAGCACTTATGAGTCTGCAAAAGAACTGATTTTACTTGTGTGGTCTTCTGTTTATCCAGGAGATTTAGTGATGTTCTCCTCCACAACGGCCGAAATACGTTTTCCTTCATATTCTGTTGGCAAGGGCACAGGACTTCTACATGAGAGCATCAAATTCTTAAAAGTCTTTCGCAAGTCGCGACGCACGAGGACTCAAAACTATGCGTAACTGAAGTGGTTTCAACATAATGATAAAATAAAACGAATTCTTATCAGAAACGATTTTTTAATGTTGTAATATCAGTCCGGGCTGGATATCATCAAAATGATAACTATTACCGTGATTACAGTAAGCGGTGTTCACTGTGTTTCTAACAAGAAATCGGAAAGAACTTTTCGTCTAGTAAACAAAAGGGTAGGCTGCTTCTCATCTGTGTATGTTTTCCTTCATCCATTCGCGTATAATTGTTTCCACGCTTCTGTCACACGCGTGTCACGTACCCAGGAATGTGCGTGTAATTACGCCCGCAAGCAGATGAGCACGCATGCATGACAAGCACTCATTCTGCCGCCCACTTCGCTCCCCAGCACGTCCTCGTGCGAACGCACTCACACACGCCAACGCACTCGTGCACACTCGCACACGTTCATTTAGTTGCTGGCAATGCGCTCCGGTGTTAGTTGTGTGTTCTTTGGCGAGGGAAGAGTTTTGTGATGCTGCCAGTACCCACTTTTCCAATGATGTGAAGCTGTTTGAAAATCTACACAAATGTTTTATGTCGCAGGAACCAAAATACTTGAACGACAAAAATGCGACATCTTAGTCTGCTCAAGAGAATTAAATTACACGATTAATAGATTGTTTCTTATGTAAACTACTAAATTTGTAAATCAAAAGTGGAAAATGATATTTTAAAAATAATTTTAAGCACAGTTTATTTAACATACAAAACACTTTTAAATCGACCAAGAGTTTGGGAATTGATTAGTTTTATGCTTACAGAGTTTTCGCATAGCGTAAAGGATCTTGGCGCATGCCACTTTTGAGCTTCTGCGCATGCGCTAACTCTAAAATGAAGAGATACCAGTTCCCGATTTTACGGGAGTCTGATTTCGAATGCTAATCGATCATCGCCGCTATGCGAATGCTAATCGATGTCACGTTACATGATTATTTTTACAGAAGTAGAGGTAGAATTTGCTGGTAAATCTATATTCCCATGATGTAACATCAAGTTTGTGGCAATAATCTACATTTGTAATTGTGTATACAAGTCAAGAGGAGACAGAGAAAAAGACAGAGGCAGATAGAGAGGAAGTAAGAGAGAGGGTAACAGGAAGGAGGGGAGAAGAAAAAAAAGGGTGGCGGGGAGAGGGTGAGTGAAAGAGAGACGGAAAGGCGAGCGGCCTCGAGCAAGAGGGGAAGAGACGAAAGCAGAAGGGGCGGCCGCGTAGGCGGGGCGGGGGCGGGGGAGGGACGCAGCGAGCGCGCAGCGGAAGCTCGGTCAGAGGCGGGCGCGTCGCAGGGACAAAGCCAACCAAAACAAAGGGCCACCTCCCCCTCAGCGGAAGCCGCCCGGGGCTGCCCCCCCCCCCGCACGCTCACTCACCTGTAGCGCGAGTAGCGCGCCAGCAGGGCGTCGAGGTGCGCGAGCGCCGGGTCGGCGCCGCGGTCGAGCGCGCGGGACACGTTGGCGAGCGCGCGGCCCAGCTCGCCGTCGTAGTCGGCGACGGCGCCGCCCAGGTCGTCGAGGGCGGCGCGCAGCGGCGGGGCCGCCCGCGCCACCCGCTCGTCCACGCGCCGCGCCAGCCCCTTCAGCTCCTCCTCGGCGCGCCGCACCGAGCTCTGCAGGTGGCTGGCCGCCAGCGCCGCCTCCGCCGCGCCGCCGCCCTCGCCCGCCGCAGCCTCCGCCGCCGCCGCCAGCTGCGCACGCCGCCGCAAACACAAGTCAAATACTGGGCGTCGCGATGGCAAATTTAAGCGAAACATCGATACATCACCAAAAGGTTTTCGAGGTCGATGAAACCTGACAAAAAACATCCATGTTTTAAATATGAACAGGTGGTATTTTCCCGTCCTGTTTCCATTTTTATATATAGTACTTAATTAAACGAGTTATATTTTATTGTTTGGTCACGTTTAAGAAGTGTGTTAATAATATTGTTTATCGACTGTACAGAACGAAATAAAAAATAAAGGGCACTTTTTTTGCTATTTTTCCATTTATTAACTTTCATTCATAAATCGTTAAGAAAGATGTCCTCGTTCTTGTGTGATACATAACACGCCAATATTAGTTTTAAGAATATTCTGCATTAAATATGACTGTCATCTAAATTTTCTGATCAATGTTCTACGTAGTAAATGTTCAAAAAGCAGTTTAACGATATTCACACATTCAAAATAACTTTAAAAAAGGGAACTACACAGGAGACAGGCTGCAATTAGCGAAGTTTCGTGCTGCCTGGGAATACACAACCGTAACAGTTGTCAATGACTCTTGATTGCGTGTAATCCACAAAAAATTAGATACTGAAAATTTTATATATTATATAATGATAAGTTTTTTGAAAACATCGATGTCACTGGATAAATACATCGATCTGAAGAAAACATCGAAAGCAAAACATCACTGTTCATATATATCGATGTTTCTGCTTGAAAATATCGACGCTTTTTGCTATCCCTGTGCATGGGGGTTAAAATGTCCGTGATTGACCCAGCGGGGACGCAGGGTTACTGAGGTGCGTAAGTGGCTATGACGCACCGTCTGGGTTCAGAAGGATGCAAGGTCGAATATATCATTGGGTACACGGGCTCTATAAGTATTTTTATATTACACGTATTGACGCAGCCCCTTGGGTGGCTCATGTACTGCGTGCTAGCTTTCTGTCAGGTGGTTCAGTGTTCGATTTTCGGCCATGGCAAAAATGAGCTGTAGCTTTCTCATTATCATCGTCTCAGTTTCTACAACCGAGTGAAGACACAAATCTCAAGCAGGATCAAATGCCATATATGTAGACACGCTTGCAAATGGACAGGTATGCAGACTTACAGTCCTAGTTTAACAAAGGAAAGGCTACAGCTCCTTGTTGAAATTTAAACGCAACGTGCCTGAAGGAATTATACCAGATTAAACGTTTGCCAAACACATGATCTCCTTGCACACTCGACGTAAGTGTTAAACTAGACAATTCGGCGATTGCGACATTGTCAGCAACGATGCACAGCGTCAAGGTTTTCAATTCCGGATCGCTTGATATTGCGATAGAGCAGATCGCAAACTCCTAATAAGCATTACATTAGGCTCCCAAAGAGGATGGCTTCCAGGTACCCTGATTAAAGACTGATTAAGATTCAACATTATTATTACTCTTGCTCCTCAATTTTCAACAGTCAAATTTCGTTTGATTCCAATTAAATTTCGAATTTCATTTTTTTTGTTGGGGAATAACGCAAGCCAATTGCATCCTCGGACTTGGGGATAATATTCCCTCGTTACGAGGAGCTATCAGTAAGATGGCCAGGACCGGATGAACATATAAAGCAGCCCTTCACAGGCCCAATCAATTGGGGTACTTAACAATACTGCAATACTAAATAACTAGCTCAGTGTAGCGTTTCTTACACTTTAAACACCATTGAAAGTATTTTCTTAGATATTAATGCGAGTTTCTGAGTTAATAAAATTAGAAGGTCAGAGTAAAAATGGCCAGTTACCCACTAGCAGGAGGAAACTCGTCGCATCTCGCTTGCCCCAAAAGGTGGAGCGGACGGGGCACATACAATAATTTCTTCCCTTGCTTCATCTTCGTCATGTCTCCATCTGTTTATATCAGGTATCTATCGTTTAAATAATATTAATAGTAATAATGTCAATAATAATAATAATAATAATAATAATAATACATTTTGCGCAAAGTATTGTAGAAGCACCGACAGTCACCGGATCTGCTCCTTAGGTAGCTGGTTGCAGCCTGGAGTAGATTTTATATTCAGCCGACTCATAAGATCTTTAGTCGTGATGTAATGGAAAAATAATAATAATAATAATAATAATAATAATAATAATAATAATAATAATAATAATAATAATAATCTCGGATACGAAAATATGGCCCGCTCCCCCAGCTGACCGAGACACGTCAAAAAATGGCACTTCGCTTTATCCAAAGGGTGGACCGAAAAGGATTTGAAACCATGAGAGACGGACTGACTGGCATATATAGATTAATCGATTACTATTATTCAGGATACTGAAATCAAAATTAATAGAACAATAACCAATTGCAATATAAAAATTCATTTTAAAATATTTATGAACTAATGTACAATTTAGTTTAAAAATGAATTTGGCGCCCTATTTCCAGCGGGGTTCTCAGAACACGCGCAGTCTGCCTCTCCATTAATCTACCCACGAAGAAGGCCGCCGCGTCCTTGTGAGGCTCTGCGCCAGATGCAACGCACTGCGCGAGCGCGCCCTCCACGGCGCATCGGGAACGAAAAAAAACAAATGCCTGACTTTTTGCTGGGGGAGCCCTCGTCAGCCGCGAGCCACACGCCTCGGGAGCTGGGAATCGTCTCCTTTCCTTTCGTGAACCAATGGCAAGATTCTACACTTACACTTTTCGATTGCAAAATGAGCTGAAGAGCCATTGTATTCCACTTTTTTTTTTACCAATTTTAGATATATTCTTTTTGTACTTAGACAGCAAATTGTATGTAAGCAGTTGTCAAATAAAAAGTATCTTAGAGATTAAGCACTATAACCTCCACTTAATTTGTGATCTGTTAGCGATTAGCATTAATATTTTCTGTATTCACTTTCTTCTAATACAAGAAAAACGTAACCACAAAACTATTTTTATTTATTTGGTCAAAAAACAGTAAAAAACTGTATATGACGTATGGGGAAAGAGATTATCTGCGCATATTTTCTTAAGGCCAATAATAATAATAATAATAATAATAATAATAATAATAATAATAATAAAGCAATATTTACGAAAAAAATAACACCCACAAGTCGCTAGGCTACCGAGTTAGTTTTCTAGTATCTTCAACCAAATCAAGCCATACCAATCAAAGATTGTCTCAGAACATACCTAAAATATTACAGACGGAAATCACATCATGAGAGAATGAAATTTCACTGATATGAAATATGTATGGCTTATATACTTACCTTCGGGAAATGTCGATCCAGCAACTGAGCAGCGTGCAAACAAATAACGTGTGCATTTTCAGGAATGAAATGCGAGGTACAAGTAACATTTTTAACAATTTGACGTAGGCGAAAAAAATCTATGGTAGATACATAGGATAGGTTTTATGATTAACATTAAAGTCGCGAGACACATCATAAAGAGGAAAATAAAAGCCTATTTGCAACAATACATAATACAGCGAATAAATGCACAGGCTCTTGTTGAAAGATGATAATGGATGAAAGGTGTCGCAGCAAAGAAGTGAATAGGTTTGGAAAGGCGGTGGGGAGTCGTTCAACAGAGGAACAAGGAGGAGATTAGGGACAATGGATCTCCACAAAGCGAGTGAGGAAGGGATAAAATGAAATGAGTCGTTTAGAAAGGGAAACGAGTAACATCAAGGAACTCTCTCTAGTGGGCTACATTTCGACAAAAAACGAAAAATTAAAAGCCAATCTTAGGTTAATCAGTGTTCCAATACCGAATTTATCGTAAATGCGTCAGCTTTAGAAAACGCTGGCAGAATCTACATAAACAAACCTTCACACAAACGGAATTTAAGAATAAAAATTAAGTCTCATGAAAGGCTCCAAAATAAAAATATACATTATTTTTACGTATATTCTGGACCAGACCACTTAATTAACCACAATTAGCTCACAGGTGTTCCATTTTAATGCTTCAAGATCGTGCAATTTTTTTGTTGTTGACGTCTTGTTAATTTCAGGCTTCTCAATTCCACGAGCATTGCGATTCGCGCGCGCGCGTCTCGTAGAGGGCGAGAGCCCGTGCGCAAACTGACGCCGCGAGTGCGCGCAGAAATTACCGCGAGAGGATGCGTGACACACGCAGGGCTCGCCGACGTCGTGGGCCCAGGGATCGCCTGCGTCACGCAAAGGCCGCGGGGTCGACGCGAGCCACGGACGTGTGGATGGCTGGGCGACCAGGCAGACGCAGCTAGGCATTTGCCATTTTTTTTTTGTGGTTGTTCGAGACGGACGTTTGGATGGCTGGTCGACCAGGCAGCCACAGCTAGGCATATGCCTTTTTTTGTGGTTGTTCGAGACGGATCTGTGAATGGCTGGACGACCAGGCAGACGTCCCAGGCAGACGCCCCAGGCATTTGCCTTTTGTTGTTGTTATTCGGAACGGACTTGTGGATGGTTGGGCAGCTAGGCATTTGCCTTTTTTTGTGGTTGTTCGGGGAGCCGCTAGGCATTTGTCTGTTCTGGTTGTTCGAGACGAACGTGTGGATGGTTGGGCGACCAGGCAGACGCAGCTAGGCATTTGCCTTTTCTGGTTGTTCGCGACGGACCTTTGGATGGCTAGTCGACCAGGCAGACGCAGCTAGGAATTTGCCGTTTTTTGTGGTTTGGGACGGACGTGTGGATGACGGAAACCAAGCAGACGCAGCTAGGCAATTTCCTTTTTTGTTGTTGCTTGGATGACTATTGATACCGGGCGCATCAACTCATAAGTCATTGGTCCCGAAATTGTAGTGTACGTTAGATCCCGCGAGAGGGGGTGCTGTTCTCAGCTGGAACATGACATCCGGCGCCAACCTGCACGCCCGCTTACAATTTCTTCCCTTCTCCAGGTATCTCCTACAGAAGAGCAGTGCCCCAGTCGGAACAAGCGCTGATCTCCTGAGTGGGAGTGTAGTGCTTGTAAGTGTGTGTGTGTGTGTGTGTGTGTGTGTGTGTGTGTGTGTGCGCGGGCGCGCGTGTGTATGCGTGCATGTGTGTGTATGTATGCGTGCATGTGCGCGACCATGTGTAAGGAGAGGGGAGGGCACACGGACAAGAAAGAAAACATCCGTCCGATCTGTGACTCATGTGTTAAGGGTACTTCGTTTGTTAAAGATACTTCTCTGGCTTTCGCCTGACATTGATTACGGAAACAATTAGGGAAACGTCCCAGCATCTGACCGCAATAACTCCACTGTCTGGAGAAGTCAATGGCTGAATTTAGCCCAGCTATGTAACTCAGTGCCGAACCCTAGGATCTCCCAGTCAATGACGTTAAAGAGGTGTCGCTGTTGTGCTACCGTAGCTTGTTTCTCTCGGGTGTATACGGGATTTCAATAATTAGACATCACAGAAAATGGACATATCGGAAAAGATTGAACAAAATTCGAAATATTGATATAATTGCAGTCTAAACGGTGCATTTTTAATGATAAGAGTCTTCTGGACTGACAAGTCAAAAAATATCGTTATTTAAGTTTCCGAAATTTCAAAATTCAGTACATTTAATAACTCCACCGAGTCACTCAAATGTTGGAATATGAGTTTGGTAAGTACCACGGTCAGGGGGTTGACCTAGTGTTGGCCGGCAGGGAGCATTTATAAATCCCACAAGATAAAGATATCGCGGTAGATCCCACAAGATAAAGGTATCGCAGTAGCCAGAATACGATAAATGGTTACAGAAGATGCCATTAATCCAGAACAATTGGGACCTGACCCTTTCCGAATTTTCAAATTGTTCGGATTTCCCAAGGAGTACTTTATTGTATTCACAGAATTGCAAGAACATGCTGTATTTTATGTACAGAAAATCCAGACTCAAAGTATAACAACACTGTTTATAAAGTACAATAGTAAAAATACAGAACAGAGTAAATATTATAGCATGTGAACTCAAAATATATTCTATTTATATTATTATTATATTCTATTTATATCATATTATTTCATTTAGATCTTATTTTGTCTATGTATTATATGATTTTCTAAAATCAAAAGTTTTAATAAAATTATATACTGTCTCGCTTTTATACTTGTACAATATTAACATTATGCTTTTTTTGCCAGAATCTAATCCGGATTACCAATAGTCTGAACTTTTGACATCAGTATTATTGATTGCTGTACGAGTATTTGGTTGTCACATACCCGTACACTTCTGCCTAGCACGTCTTCGGCAAGATAATAGAACAGAAGGATAATTATTCTGTAAGGACTTGTTCGAAAGTTCATATGAATAACATCTAGACAACATTATGGAAATTAGAGAAACTGCACAGATAAGCTGAGATAGGTAGAAGAACGTAGATATGTTTGCCGACGGAGCTCGAGTTTGCACTTTATGCGATGGCGAAGTAGTTCATAAAATGTTATGAACGTACGAAAACGTTATTAAACTATTTAAATGTTAGCTGTCATTTCAAAATCCAATACATTAAAAATTCTGTAAAATAATTGTAATAATATAAATCCATATAATTTAAATGTATTAGCATGCACGGAGTCATTTCGGTGTAAAAAAATTCACCAGTGTGTTCTGATGAATCTCGTTCCCTTAACAAACTTACCCTTACTGCATATCAGTTTGGACGAATTCCATAATTTCGAAAGTACCAGAAATGTTTGCTTATGGAAAGTCTAATTAGGAAGAATACTGATAAGTACCACTAGAAAGAAAATGTAATTTGTATAGAAATCGAAGAAAAGTCAAATTACACAAATAATAATACACTGATGAGACTGCGATGGAATTTCAAAATCCGAAGAACACTTTATCCAGGTTTTATGCCTTTGAGAACACTCCGGCAGATTAATAATAATAATAATAATAATAATAATAATAATAATAATAAATGACAATAACAATGACTTCATTCAGGTGTCGAGATTCCAGCCATTGCGCTCGCTTTTCTGCCTACTTTAATACAAAGTTTATGGATACAAAACTGAAATAAACATTTGCTAAGACTTGTATTATAATATTATTATACACAACTTAGTCACGTAGTGCCCCTGCACTCATAAAAACTGAAGTAATGTGCCAGCATTTGCCTTCAACGGCCGGACGGGGAAAACAAAGAAGTGTGTGAACTATTCAACACTGTCATTCATCACGTGACAGTAGCAATGTTGGAATTATTGACAGCGGATACCGATGAAGCTGATGTTTATTATTTTTAATTTACACCCATTGTGACTCATCCAGTGTACGAGACATTATTGACTGCGGATACCGATGAAGCTGCTGTTGATTATTTTTAATTTACACCCGTGGACCTACCTGTGAGAAGTCCTGCGTCGGCGGCCGCTGCGGAGGCGTTGAGGGCGTCGCGGCACGCGTGCTGGTCCTTGCAGCGCTTGTGCAGGACGTCGACGCGGGCGCGCAGGGCCCTCAGCTCTGCACACAACGGAAGCATTTGAGTTGATTTTTGAATTTTCATTCTTTCCGGTCACGTCAACTGATATGGACATCGGACACGTTAGTGTAGTGAATGGTTTTTATGCCTGAGGGTGGTGGTTTGTCCGGTGGATGGTGGGTTTCGGCGCCGACCTACACTTCGGCTTGCTGGAGAATTCCACCTCAAGGTATCTCCCCAAGCGGGACAAGCTGTAAATTCCCGAATGGTCTCCCGGAACAGATGGTAGGGCAGTGGATTTACGTGTGGGTGTAAGACAGAGGATAGGACAAAGAAGAGCACGCAAATATTGCGCGCGGTCCGTTTGTTAGGGTATTGCTCCCGCATTCGCCTGACGGTGATCGGAGAAACCATAAAACTACCGATCAGATCAGCCGGCGGGCCGCTAGAATTCTCCTCCAGACAGCGGCTGAATTTCACCTAGCTGTATGTGTTGAAAATCCGCCACCGTCGCGTCTCTAACACTACGACCTCCCGGTCAGCACACGTACAAATGCACGATCTTCGCGACAATTTGCGAGTCAGTCTATACTTGGGTTTTTATTTCTTGGCGCGTGGGGTCTTGTCTACACGACGGAATATCTCACAGCATTTCACGTCGTTCTCGTTCGTGCCGCTAGGTGTCGCATGATCGCCAGCACTGCTCTATAGTCGCGATCATGCGACTTCTGGCAACGACGCAAAATACCGTGAGATATTCCATCGTGAAGACAAGACCCTACGCGCCAAGAAATAAAAACCCAAATATAGCCGCTGGTGATAGTCACGCATTCAGGCATTGTAACAAGTGCAAGGGCTAATGCGATCAATTCAAGTTTGTTTTTATTGCCGTTTAAGGTTATGTTTGTTTACGTCTGTTTATGCCTCTGATTGTTTAAATTCCCTCCGTTGTGCCCTTTTCTTGATGGAATTACATAAAGGCGGCTCCACACATTCGCTATTCGGCGAACAGCGAGCAACCGCTCGCCGTGTGTGGATGGGCCGCTTACTATTTGCCGAGTGACGAACATTCGGCGCTCGCCCTACACTGTCAGAAATTTCCGCATTACTTTTAATGTAAAAGTACATTAAAGTAAGTATCATGTACGTAAATGAAATTTAATGTACACGTACAGTAACTTTAAAGTACTTGTGCATTAAATGTAATGTACGCGTACAATTAAATTTACTGTATGCGTGTACATTAAATTTACTGTACGTGTAAATTAAATTTAATTTACGTACATGATACTTACTTTAATGTACTTTTACATTGAAATTACTGTATGTGTGCATGAAATTTACTGTACATGTAGTAACTTCAATATTTAAAATATTTTCAAATAATTGTCATCCCGACCGTTCAAACCCCTCTCTACTGGTTGACGCCCACTTACTCTAACCCCCATCCTATGGAGACAATCAATTCTTTGAACTTGTTCTTAGGCCTTCTGAATTGCCCGTTGGGATTTATGCAATTGTCACATTTTTGGACGCGTTTACGCTCGGAAATACGTCCCGCAGATGTAAAGAATACTAAGTTCTGATCTTGGTACTGAGTAACAAATGTATTTTAATATTTAAATTTGTTCAACGAATAGTCACCCCGACCGGGATTCGAACCCGGGACATTTGGTTTACGCGCAGGTGCTCTAACCACTGAGCTATTGCGACATCCAATAGCTTCAGCGGGTTCTTAGGCCTGATGTTATGCCCGCTACGATATGTATTCTATTTTCTTTACGTCTACCGAACATATTTCTTTAGACGTAATATATATTAAATATGTATTAACTCTACAAAATTATGTATATTATTTATAATTGTCACTACTTCTTTACCTGTTTTGGACGCGTTTACGCTCGGAAATATGTTTCGAAGCCGTAAAGAGTACTAAATTTTAACATTGTTACAGTGACAATTCTTTGAAAAAATTTAAATATTTCCGGATAATTTGAAAAAAATTTAACTAAAGAATTAGCGTACTATGTACATCGCTACTATTTTATTATAAAGATTTTTACAATTTGAATGTAAATACGAATTTTAAACATTTATATTTTTTGTTAAAAATATACATGTTGAAAATATATTTTAAATTTATTGTACGTAAGTCCGAATAGCGGAAGAAAATATTTCTAAAACCTACAATGATTTTAATTTAAACATTAAATTTAATGTACAACACATTAATATCGGTTTAATTTACAAGGTACATAACGTTTAATGTAGTCCTACGTTAAATCTACATTGATTTTAATTTTAACATTAAATTTAATGCACAAACACAGTAAAATCGCTTTAACGTACACGGTACAGTAAATTTAATGTACTGCATCTACATTGATTTTAATGTACACATTATATTCAATGTACATGTACATTAACATCGTTTTAATGTACACGGTACATTAATGCACTTTTCACATTAAATTTAAACTACATTAAATTTAATGTAATTTCTGACAGTGTACCCATCGCGTGTCGGCCTTTTGGTCACAACAAAGGGAGCGAACATTCGCCAAACACATCTGCTGTTCGGGATCGGGCGAGCAGTAGCTCGCTGCTCGGTGAATGCCGAATGTGTGGAGCCGCCTTAACACACCAGAATTGTAAAGCGAAGAGAGATTGAACGGTTTCAGCATTTTAAATGAAGAAAAAAACAACAACAAACAAACAAAAACCACTTTCATTTACATTCTAATTATATCGTGAATACAACAGATCCAGGTCTTCACATTTGTGTAGGAGAAAAATAACATTTCATTAAAAACTGAAAATCACGTGAAGAGTTTACCAATTTGGTATTGAATATTCGTTTTAAATGTTTTCTCTGAAAAAAGCTGCCAAGACACTGATAAATGTCTTTTCTATTAAACTCTTATTATATTGTGTAACGACAGGGTTTCAAAACCAGTGGTGAGAAGGATACAGTTTGAGGCGTATTCACACAAAAGAAATGATTTATACATACCTTCTAATGATATACTACGTGGGAATTCCTAAATAACGTTACTCCAAACATAGAACACTTCTTCGAGACCAAGTGAACCGTACTCATTTCGAGTTTAAAATATGACTTATCGCTGACTGTAATCATTTAATAGCTTTCCCATACATTTATAAACTTTCGTGAAACTATATTTCTCTTCTCACAACTCAAGTATATTAAACGTTACCTTTGTCAAGATCACGAGCAGCTTCGTGAGCGTCATTTGTGAGATTGTGAAGCATATGCAGATCCTGCTGCGCACTGTCCAACATTGAAGTAAGGTTCGCCACTTTGTCGAGAACAGTGGCATTCGAGACGTTTTTCAATCCTGCTATCATAAGCTGACCAGTACCTATGGAATTGAAATTGCATGTGAAAACATATATAGTACAGAGGTTTCAAAGTAAAATGTCGCGCAACCCCATCACGAAAAATAGAAAGAAAATGAAAAAATGAAGAAAAACAAACATTAAGACAGAGTATCAGCGAAACTAATTTATATTGTCAATATATGTTTTATTTTTTACAACATTAGACTTCAAAATTCAGTTTGGTAGCGCAACACTGAACACTTTTCAAATCGTGGAACCAAGAAATTACAGCATTCTACTAATTACCGAGGTCAAGTTGTCTTTGTTCCAGGACATGACTCGCTAAGTTTTGTACCTCCCTGTCAATTGTGCCAACTCCAGTTTTCGCGGTCTGATGAGAAAACAACAATGAAGTTACCAGGGTAGAAGGAGAGAACTCAACGCAGCGTCAAAAGTACATGAAAGGGTAGCGCTTAAATTATTCCTATTGTTAAAATTTATTCTTATGTTTAGTTAGAAATGCGAACGTGCTCATAAGGTGGAATTCTCAAAAGAAATACTAGTATCTCCACTGAATGAGTAAGATAATTAAAAAGAAATATAGCAGGCTCCATCAAGTTCAGGAAAAACTTACGTTAGTTTCGCATTATTTATTTTCCTACGCTTTCATTTACACATCAGTTTCACGATTCTAATTCAGAACCTGGCATTTTACGACCCACGCACTTTCAACGACCAAATTGCTACTTACTGTTCAACGAACGCTCCAAGTTGTCACGCAGCTCATGAAAGTTGGTGACTAGAAGGTGGCTCATATGGCGTCGAGTATTATTGAGGTAAAGTCGTGCATCCCTTGTGGCTACACGTAGTCTGCCTGGCAGTGCATCTGAGCCTTCTTGCATGTACTCATTTGTGACGAAGGCGCAGACCACTCCAAATCTGTAAATATACAAATGCTGACCATCAGCCGAAGTGAGCGTTCAAGTTCTGTTTTATGAAACAAATGTGGTAGAGACATCAACTGTGTCTCCGTAGTGGACACTTCAATCATAAATTTCGAAAAACAAGAATTGGAGGCTTCGCTTACAATGGCAGGACGTGAAGCACCTTTTTGAGGTGAGGAGTAAAACGAAGGTGTTTTCTTCCTTTCTCTTTCTTTATAATTATATTACTTAAGAATAAATTGAAAAATCTTAATAACATTGATATTACGATATGAAAATACTCGAATAAGGTAAACCAATACATTTTTGAACTAAACATGTCTAAAAAACGTACAGGGGACGGAATATCGATTGGAAATCGACGGAATATTTAATCGCTCACTGGGATTCACATACAGCAGGCCAACAAGTTTTAGACAACCATGATAATGTTTAACTATCGCCACTCCTGGGGCTCTTACCCAACTAAAAACCACTTTTAACACTGGGTTGTATTAATTTTCATTGCATCCTTCTCTGACGGTAATGTTGATGGCACTATCTATCGGCAAATGTAACCACAACGTGAATAAAATGGCATTCTTGAGGCACTATGTGTTGATGGAAACTCACTCAAAAATGTTTATGTGGCAAGGCACTTCTTGCGTCCAGCTTCATCGAACTACCGTAATATAATCGTCTTAGTTTCTTAAAAAATATTAGTTAAACAAAGAGTATGAAAATAAGGAAGTGAATTGTCAATGCTAGCATTTCAGCCATTTCAAAGAATCGCAATAACAATGTTTAGAAGAGAACTTCGCTGTAAAATTGAGTGTTGACGGTAGTAAATACCGCCCACATGCCCCAGAAGAGCACTTTGGCAACAAAAGCTCTTTGGGCTTGAATGCCGCAGTGCCAATAAATACCCGCGGGAGGAATATATTTGCTGCCTTCTATAGAACGAGTAACGTGCCAAATGGACGAATGTGTATTTGTCACCCTTTATGACAATGTAGGTGGGCAATGCATACGATACAATTTGTCCTACGCATTGGAGCAGAAATACCTAGAATTATACGCGCGTCATTTCCGTCCATTCGTTGATTGATTAGCGATTCCTGGCGCGTCAACGGCTGTAGTCACTTAGTCCCGTAAGTGTAGTGGACGCTCTTTTATCGCGGGAGGAGGCGGTCAACTTCCGCCACTGGATGCCGCCAATTTTGCCTCTTTTTCAGAAAATTAAAATTTATTGAAAGCTTTTCCCTTTCCATGTCAACTAATGTCTTGGAAATGTGGGTAGATACTGATGATAGTGAAAATAATAATAATAGTAATAATATTAATAATAATAGTAATAGTAACAATAATATTATTAATAATTAGTAATAAAGAAAAAATATTCTTTGCATTTCAACACGAAGGTTTTAAATACAAAGAATAATTAGTACTCACTAGTACACGAGATTTCTTTAAGCAGTCAGTCCATTGCTTCATTCACGCAAATTAAAATGTCCTTGTTCAAGGTTCTACGACCTCTACTTAATACTTCACGATTCTTTGTTTACATATCAATTTCAAAACAATAAATCTAATTCATTATTTATCTCTTACTAGAGCACACATTTTCGTGTATATTTTATGAATCATGTTTTATTTTAAAGTACATAAAATACAAAATCACAAGATATGGTTGGCGACGAGATTACGAATATCAGCTGATTTCTCCAGGCAATGATCTTGAAGCCAATCGCATATTTACACGAGATAAATCATATCAGGAACTCTCAAACGCTTACGAGTTCGTGTCAGATATACAATTATGCGTGTGCGATTTAGGTAAACGTCAACGCCCAATAAATATGCCAGAGATCCACGATGTAAGACAGCGGTGTTTCCGTCCCGTTTCATGCATGTAACTGTAATAATTCAGCGAAGTGATTCCTCACTGTAAATTATCGTAAATTGTTAATGAAAAAATAATTGAATCAATCAATGTTTGTTCGAACCTTTTAATACCAATGCACAGAAAACAATGTTGACTGATACGACAAATATTTGTAAGGTTATAATCCATTTCAGTAAAGAAAAAATCTCTGACCTTAAAAGCTTGGACTTTATCTATTTTCACAACAAAAATCAAACGGAACTGCAAACTAATGTACTAATGTTTGGGTTTGATTTTAATGTCTGGGTTTGATTTTTTTACAATTAATTTCCTTATTATACAATTCATTCTTTATTTTCCTAGTTCACTTTGAAGTTTAATTGAAGGGGCAATTGAACTTACAAATTTCATTTAATATTTTTTTAAAAATTGTACACAATGCAACACAGCTCTCCGGAAGTAGCTACGAACATAAGCGTAATTACGAACTTAAAACTATGGACCAATATTATTGTATGTTCTGTAGAAGCTATCTTAAAGGCAGGAGAAAAACATCCAGCAAAGACAAGATAAAGAGAATAAAAAAATACATATCTATAAGAGATTTAAAATTGATGTTTTGAGTTGTCGATATTACCCTATGCTTTTTAAATTCATTCATGCGTTCTCTGGCATTAATAGCATTGCGAGGGCGAAAAGCCAAAGATAAACGTACTTAAAACCATCGAATTTTATGAACAGCGGAATCGAGTTGTTTGGAATTTGAAAAACAAAACAAAATATATCGTTATCGGATATTTCTACTTATCGAAATTTCAGATTCCGAATATGATTATAGGGAAGATGGAAAGTAAAATAAAACTATAGATCTGAAAAACTCAAGCCATGGAGGTCTCAGCCATCGGCGCCTCGAGCTATTACGAATAGGGTTATAGGGAAGACGGAAACTTAAAAATACAGAGATCTGAAAAACTCGAGCCATCGGCGACTCGAGCCATTACGAATATGGTTATAGGGAAGACGGAAACTTAAAATATAGACATCTGAAAAACTCGAGCCATCGCCGTCTCGAGCCATTGGCGTCTCGAGCCACCGAGGCCACCGTTACTTTGACGACCGGCATCGCTCGCGAGCGCCTCTAGGCAGGCGCAGGCGGGGGCACTCACAGCATGGCGGTGGCGGCGGCGGCGAGCGCCAGACCGAGGGCGGCGCGCCGGCAGGCGGCGCGTCGCTTGGCGCGGCGGCTGGCGGGCGGGGGCGGCGGCCGGCGCCGGCAGCAGCAGCAGCGCGCGCAGCAGAAGAGCAGGCCGGCGAGCGGCAGCAGCGCGGCGAAGAGCAGCGTGGCCGCCGCCACCGCCACGGGCGACGCGTAGTGCGCGAGCACCCGCCCGCCCACCTCCTCGGGCGGGCCCTGCACCAGCAGCGCGCCGCTCGGCGTCACCTGCAGCACGTCTGCAACACACAAACACGCACACGCACGACTTTTAATAGAAGAAAAGGAAATGCAAATGGAATACCGCGATTTTTCTTACTCTGCCTTTCAAGCCCCTATGGTCGCGATGGAATATCACACGGTATTTCGCGTCTTTCTGAGTTGTGCCGCTAGAAGTCGCACGATCGCAAGCACTGCTTGATACGGTCGCGATCACGCGAAGGCACGACTGAGAAAGACGCGAAATACCATGACATATTCTTTCGTGAAGACGGGCCTTGAGAGGCAAAGTTAGAAAAATCGCGGTATAGTATAAAGGTGGCTGCACACTTTCGGCATTCGCCGAGCAGCGAATGCAACTGCTCGCCCGATCCTGACCAGCTGATGTGTTCGGCGAATGTTCGCTCCCTTTGATGTGTCCAAAAGACTTGACTTGCGGTGGGTAGGGCGAGCGCCGAATGTTCGTCACTCGGCAAACAGTAAGCGATCCCATCCATACAATTCGGGATTCGGCGAGCGGTTGCTCGCTGTTCGCCGAATAGTCAATGTGTGGAGCCGCCTTAACAGTAACGTAGCCACTTGGAGGAGATACGTAGAGAGCATAGCGCGCTTTTATAACGGGAAAGATTCATTTTACATTTCAGATTATTGTAATAACCACTCAAGGAGAAGTGACATGTGCAGTGTTTTTTATGATTTGATTTGATTGATTCTGATTCCGGGCGCGTCAACTACAGAGGTCATTAGTCCCATAACTGTAATTCGTGTTTTTCCTCGGGAGGTGGGGGTGATCTTTTCCTCAATGGATGGCGAGATCCGACGCCAACCTACCGTCTAATAGGGGGGCTTTCCCTCACCAGGTATCTCCCACCAGCGGGGCACCGTTGTGTGCCACAGGTCACTTTCTAACGCAGCCAAAGGGATTCCGTGTACCCGTCGAACACTTCTGCAAGAGAAGTTGCCTATCAATCAGGGGCAAACATCTGCCAAATGTTCATTGACAATAAGTTATTATTTTCTTTCCCTCTATACGGCCTAGAAGATTATAGCATTTATTCTGATACACACTGTGGAATGAATTCAGTTGATTTTGGGCGCGTCAACTGTTAAGGTCTTTGGTCCCGTAACTGCATTGCAATTTTTTATCGTGTGAGGTAGCGGTGATTTTCCCTCTAGTTAGCGAGATCCGGCGGCGAACTACCCGTCGGCTTGCGGGTTTTCCCCAAATAGGTATCCCCAACAGCGAGGCATTGCCCCAGACGGGACAAGCTCTTATCTCCCGTCTGGTCTCCCGGCATATGTGGCAGTGTAGTGCATGGCATTGTGTGTGTAATTGTTAGGGATACGGCAAGAAAGAGGAAGGAAAGATTGCGCGTGGTCCGTGGCCCGTTTGTTAGGTACTGCTCTGGCGTTCGCAGTGTTAATCGGAGAAACCATAGAAATCTAAAGATCAGAGCAGCCAGCCGGCCGCTACAATATTCTCCTCCATACACCAGCTTATCTCGATCAAGTGTGAAATCAAGCAAGGGACATACGCGCAAATGATTCAATCATCAATGCACGGGACGTAAGTAAAAAAGTACAACTGAACCAGTGTAAAAGTCTCCTCCACATCAAATTTGGATAAAACTATTTCTAAGCGCTTTCTAGTATTTATATATCCACTTTAAGTTACTAACTTTATGTCATGTTTCTTATAGTGAGTGAATAACGAGGTGATTGATCCCCTGGAGGACTACTTAATAGTACTAAATAAAATTAAATTTATCATAATACGTCAAACATAATTGTTCATCAACATTTGTTCAAAAAGAAATATTGAATCGATTCAGGTTTTAGTGTAACCCATTCACATCAAATTAGGTCAGAAATACATTTTCAATGATTCGTGTTCCTGAGGTGTCCACTTCGTATATGTATTTTTTTAATGGTTTTCTTTTTTGGTGACTTTTTCCTTAAATGGGTGATGATCGAATCTCAATGCCCCAGAAAACTTTTTTGGGTAAAAGAGAGATTAGAGAAAGTGGCCGAAGGATTGAAAAACACTAGGATTAGCAGCAAAGAAGTGGTGGGGAAACTCCAGATGAAACTTCAGCACATGGTCGAACCGGGAATCGAATCTGGGTCTCGCAAGTTCGAGTTTACTGCTGGCAACTTACCAAACGTGTTCAGAAATTAGTTCGTTCCAAACAAACTCTTTGAACAGCAAACTACATTTTGTGTGGTTTCACTTGAATAAATAAAAAAGACATTCTAGAAGATGACGGGAGCGAATGCTAATTAACTGAGCAACTAAAAAGCAAGATGAATGAAATGTGGAGATTCACTCGTGAAATTAACGTACATAATGATGGCGTGTAGCAATACATCTGATAAGCTCAAATTAGAGCAGTTTATGTCAAAAAATGATCGTTATTTCTTCGATTTCGTTTGCTCTTCTTTCTATTAGATAATTATAAATTGTAATTCATCAAGGGAGACTGAGAAGACTGCTATGGTAGAACTGACGATATATTAAAGGACTCAGTGAAACATCAATAGAATTATTATTTGATACATTCCGAAGTTATATAGGACAATTTCATTCGTGGAATAATATGTACGGCTATACGTAATACCAAGAGCGCACACTTCCAGATAAATTTCCAAAATATTCGTGGTTTTATCTTTGACAACCCTACGACTTAGATTGCATTTCGTTTTTTTTTCCAAATATTTGTATCTAACCTTATTTAAATATCTACTTTCTTTTAATTGATTTCATTAAGGAGAAATAACATCTACAATATTGTAGTTTTAGGAAGGCGCCGTAGATTCTGAACTTTTGTAATTTTCGCACATTGAAGTTGAACGAAAATGAGACATGTTACATTTTTAAGCGTTCTTTAGTCTATCCGAGGAAAAAATAACTAAGCCACATTTGAGAAAATTTCAGCTGTTGATGTTTAATATCAACCCCCCTCCCCCCCCCAAAAAAAACAAATATCCATTCACAGGGCTTCAAGTTCGCCCAGATCGATCGGGAATGTCAGTTTTGGAGAAAACAGTTTGAACGGTTTAGACGGTAGCGTTGTCACTGATGCACAAACAGACGTTTTACCTAACCCAATTTTCCAGTCCAAAAACCCACAAAGCATGTGTTCTGGCTGGATAAGGTGTTAAAGGAGTTACTTCATGTTGGAACACGATTTAACAACTTTTTCGATATCAGGACCTGACTATATGACTTTACTTTTTTCTCGAAGAAAAATCGCCCTTTCACAGTAGCATTACTCCTGCAATATTTTATCTTTATAACGTAAGCACGTTGTAGGCGAGAAAGTAAAAATATCTAAACTCTTACCAACAAAGTTGCATGCACCATAAATATTGGTACTCGTTTGTCAATAGAGATCGACTTTGGCTTATCAAATGAATACAGTTAATGACTTAAGATGACAGCGCTCTGCATCAAAATAAAGGCTATATGATGGAGGCAATATCTCCACTATCAAACTTACATAAACATGATAAATTCTTATCGTAACATTTCCTCATTCTTATCCTCTCCTCTACCCTTACACACACGCACACACACACACACACACACACAAACACATTATTTACAAAGCGATTTTAATGGAAAATCATAAGGTTCGGCAACTAAAAAGATGCCCCTGTTTATAGTAAAAAACCTTTAAGGAACACTGGAGTTCAGCTTTGTGTACTTTTGTTTAATTTCTGCTAAAATTTCTCTAGCCATTATCGACCTAATGGGAAATAATTCGCACATTATCATTCTACTGTTGCTAATGCAATGTGTGTACAACCTTTACCATTACACGGGACGTTCTGAAAGGTTAGAACAATATTGAAAAGGATACATATGCGCCTCCTTTTATTTTATATTGCAGGGTTTATTCTATATTTTGCAGTTACTTTTGATGCACATTATTGGATATTATCATCACATTAATCTTGCAATATATTTTTTTCTAATAGGTTATCATTTGACTGAATATGCCAGATTGAACTTAAGCGAGTGATTTTATTACAGTACCGTTTAGATATATCTTTTTAAATTTCCTAGTACCATTTCAAACTATTACGTAAAAAAAATAATTTTTTCTGTTCTCTGCATTAACTAATATTTCTTTGCAAAATTTATTTTCGATAGGTTTAGAACAGATTCGAGATGGAATTTCACATCGTAGTAATTTTTTTCACCCTTTGTAGAAATGACATTTTTTTTACACTTCTGTCACTCTTTGTAGAAATTAAGTTACTGAAGAAAACATACCATCAGGTTGTACCTAATTTAATTTTTCTTCACAAATGATTCATTGACCATTTCTTTTTCTTTCTGAGAGATAATTGCGAGAAACATCCTTACTTTCTTTAATGGTGATTTCAATAGTATCATTATATAGTATCGACTTCCCCTTCTATGGCAGAGTTGCAAATAAGTGTCATAGTATACGGTCACTAGGTGCATCTGACAAATCATTGGGATATAAATGTAAATTGAATATTCCCAACAATAGTTGTCTCATGAGTGAAAAGGGCAGGTAATGAATAGCGGTTATATAAAATTCAATCATTGCAACTAATTTATCCAAGTAAACTGTCTGAATTCGAAGATGGCCGATGCCGTTCTTAAGGTAGGACATCCATTGTGCGCCGTTTTTCTCCAGGAGACTAAGCACAGTCCTTCAATTGGAGCATTGAAAAAGGCATTGCCTTGAATGTGTTCCGCTACAAAGCGTTTCTTTCGCAACCTTTTGTGTTCCTTCCCTTCCTTTCACCGCCTCGCCCTCGCTTTGAATTTTCCTTCAACCTCTTCTTTTCGCCGCTTCACTCCTCATTTTTCCTTTTCCTTCTTCAACCCCGCGCATGACGTCTGGTTGTTCAAGTTTTCCTTGCTTCCTACCTGGAAATAATGTATCCTGTTCCTGCACCCACGCCGAGGAAAGTACGAGTATCCTATCTCTGCACTACGGCGTTTCACGGTTGTCCCAACTGCGCTATTGTCTCATCTAGGCACCATTTTTACAAGTAGGACGTAACCTGTTATGCTGTGTGTTTCGTTGAGTCTTCTTGAAGTTTATTTTTGACATTCTGTGAAACTTAAATGTCTGGAAGGCGGCTGGTGGCGTAATGGCTAACGCATCGCATTCCCCTTTAATCCCTTGGTTTCAGGTTCAGTCCGTGACCAATTCATGTGGAATTTGCGGAGGGCAAAGCGAGCTCCCGACATGTTTCCCGGGGTTCTCCCGTTTCGCCTCTCCCTCATTCCACCACTTCTTCATAACTTGTATCGCTATCCTCTATTGATTAGATCATCTCTATTGAGCCTCTATTGTCTTAGTAGTTCAAAGGTGTCTAAGTCCCAACTGAGGGGAGGGGATCATGACGTAATAGCGCGTAAGTCTACCGCCATTGGTACCTAGGCTTGATTCTCGGCCAATCCAGGTGGAGTTTGCGGTGGATAGAGCGAGCTCTCGACATGCTTCCCCTCCCCTCTCATTCCATCATTTCTTCATCATTTACCTGATCATTATCGCCTATCATCAACGCCTTACATTACCCTCATGGGCCTTAATCTCGTAAGTAGTTAATGGGCCCTTGAATCCTAGGAAACAAAAGTAAACGAAGCAGAACTCCAGTGCTTCTTAAAGGTCTTAAGTATCAGCAGGTGCTTCTATTCAGTTGTCGAACCTTATTATTTTCCATTAAAATGTTTTTGTAAATAGTGTGTGTGTGTGTGTGTGTGTGTGTGTGTGTGTGTGTGTGTGTGTGTGTGTGTGTGTAAGTAAGTAAGGGGAGGAGGGGATAAGAATGAAGGAGGAAAGATCGCGCGCGGACCGTGACCCGTTCCTTAAGGTACTCCTCCGGCATCCACCTAGTATTGATCGATGAAACCACGGAAAACTACCGATCACAGCAGCCAGCCGCTAGAATTCTCCTTCAGATAGTAGCTGAATTCGATCAGTTATTAATCTAGTGTTGAAAACCCACCTCCGACGAGACTCGAACCCTAGGACCTTCCGGTCAGCAACGCAGCCACTAAGTCATCGCACTCAGTACATTCTTATGCTGCAATGACTTGCGGCTCTTACTTCCTTATTCTTTTAGCATCTCAATCACGGCAGAAGGCAGTTTCTCTCATCCATACAAAACGCAAATGACTAAGCAAGTTAGCCAAGGCAGCACACGCAAACTGAAGTCTTGACCGAAGTGATTTTGTTGGCTCAAAGGTCTGTAAGAACGAAGATTTACGACCGGCCCGGCTCTTTTCTGCAGTAAGGGCGGGGTAGCCAATCTCCTAGCAAATGCATCATTGCCTCGCGGTTCAGGAACGGGGAGGATTTATTCTGACACGTTCTAAAACAGCTGAACATCGCCGAAGCATCTCTCTGCGAAATGTTAATTCAGTCAGGCAGGTGAGCTGAAACGCCAACGAGTGCAGTTCGGGATATTTTTTCAGGGATATTTTTCAAGAGTAATTTAGTTCCGATACCACTCCAAATAGTTATTAATGATTCGAGTGGCAAAATTATTATTTTATTTTTCGGGTAGGAAAGGTTGCGATATGAGGCTGATAGGCCGAGGAGAGAAAGAGAGAGAGAGAGAGAAAAAATAAAATAAAATTTGTCACGTGTGTCATACACTAGTTTTTCTGAGAGCCTTACTACCTTTTATTTTTATCCACGTACATGATCACTTAATTGGTTACTATGGTACCTTAAGGTAAGTAGTAACTGACGCGGTCAGGCAAGTTCTTCGTTTTCTTTGTTACATTCACAGTTTTATATGAACATTTGAGCATCGTCTCTTTTAGCGCTGATGCTAAAATCTGAGCTTTCAGCGCGCTGTGCCTGCCCTAAAAGTAAACTTCTACTAGCGGCTATTCAAAAACATTGAATCAATTGATACAATTAATAACTAAAAACATGCGAGAATATGAATTTTTTGATAGAGGAATTAAAATTGAAAACGTAGGTACACGGACAGTCCATACTCAAACATTTTATCAATGAGCTCAAGCTAGTCACTTTATCACGCTTTCAATTCAACTCGCAGTACCCAATCTTTTAATAAAATAATATTCGATGTAAATATTTCTTTAATTAAATATTTTGAAGTGCACTTTTCTTGAATTCTAGCAACATCAATTTCTATGAATGCGATCCTTTTTCGGTAGGTGAAATGATAAAAATAATAGGGAGTTCCTCAACTGCAGCGCAAAGTTAGCCATCTTTCGTTAAAAAAATGGAAGTTGTTTTTACACGTTACTCATCCACCACACGTCCCAATACGATTTCGCATAAATAAGTAACAAAATAATCGCTCACGCAACTGAATCGACTACAAATTTCAGTCCGCAACTGTAGATCCGCGAAGTACTGGGTCCCGACAGAGGCAGATTTTCCTCACCAGCTATAGTCCGATTTAAATATGATGACTTCTAACTTTTGATCAGCTGGGACGCGGTTATCCAATCGGGACCTTAGTTACGATTCTTTCTGGCATTGAAAGCTCCCCACTGAATCCATCTTATCCAACGTCAGAAGTCACTACAATTAAATCTGAGAATAAACAGCCGATTCACTCCATGGCTGTAAATTGTATCCGTCGGCTTAGATACAGTTACGATATTTCCACTTTGGAAAAAGAGGACACTTCATCTAAATGTTTTAATAGAATTTATTTTTCTTAAATACTAACTACTGACAAAATTAATACTTCTATCAATGTCATTACTTTCACAATCACACGATAGGCCTACTTCATTATCATTACTGCATTTTCCACTTGTATAACAAAGTATTTGATGGATAATGAAATCTCCCTCAACAATGAGAACTTTGCTTTGAACCTTGCAACAAACGATTTGGACATTTTTAAGGACGTCATTAAAAAAGGCTTTTCTTTTTAGCATCCTGTTCTAAATATAAACAAATGGAGCAGTATTACGAACTCCGATTAAAATACGAAGTTCTTTCAAGGTCTCATGAGCTGGCAAGAGAGGGGACCGCTGTTATCGAACGACGTGCTTCGTTACGACGTACATTGTGGGTATTGAAGCTCTCGATTGCATGACAGTGTCCCCCCTCACTTTCCAACTCGTGACCGTGAAAGAACTGAAGAAAGCCCAGCCAGTCTTTTTCAATTTTCAGTGGACTAATCGACTAGCTGGAATTTGCCTCTCTTCTGTTAGCTCATTTATAAATTATGACTTCTTTTCAAAATATATTTTATTGTCGCTAATTAAAATACATTACAAAGCATTTGTGTGCCTTATTAAATTAACAAATTAAGTCTGCACTCTTACATGGCAAAAACAATTAATAATACCAATCAATAACTTTTTAAAGGCATGACTACGATTGTCACTTTTTACTTTCCATGCTATGAAGTGACACAATTTTTAACAGAGTATTTAAATGGCAACAGCACCTTATTAAAAACAATTTAATGCATTGGTTTTGGTTTTCAACAAGAACTGCGTGTTTTGAACGAAGTGTAACTCCATGGACCAGCAGAACAGGGTTAATACAGAACACATAATCTATAATGCGCATACAATACGTTGTATAATATATTGTACCAGCTGATGACACTGTCACATTTCATGGAGTACATGACGTAAATGTAGATATAGTTCATCTATTGATTTTGACGTTTGTTTGGTGAGAAAGTTTACGTTGAATGTCATTTATTTTTAAAACAACGAAATGTGATGATTAGGGAGCTGATTTCTTTGATTTTGAACATTTTTGTTCATTACTTCAGGGCACAGCTAAATTAAATTTCTTTACATTTGCTAAGAATTGGATGGTATGCAGATTAATATGTTAATGCCTATTTGTTCATATTTGGCCGATTTTCCTTGTTGCTGCATATTCTTGCAATTATAATCTCATATTTTGCATATTTTGTTAAAATAGAGACTTATCTCTAAAACGTTTCATCTTTTCATAGAATCTTTTTATTTGTGAGCGTTCATTAATTCGAAAGAACGTGTCATAGTTTCCGTTTGTTTTTCTTCTTTTCTATAGATAATAAAGTATTTGTGCAAATGTAGGATCTTGATATGATACTTTTTAAACCAGGAAGAAGAAATGCAACAAGACATATTAGGTGAATATTTACTTCAATTACTTCTCCCGCCAAGTAAGGTGGATTATATTATCTTTGCACTAACTACATTATCATTCCAAGCACGCTTCTCCTGAATTTTATCAAGAAAGGTTTATATAGGAAATGAAATATTGTTAATTTTAATTCCATACTAAAGTGCATATTTGAGAATTTGTAAGTTATAAATGCATATTTTTAAAAGCATATTTCAAGAATTTTTAGGGCATAAAAATCCTCTCCATAGTTATGATGTCGAGTATTTCAAAAAACTGACAAAATCTGTGTATTCTTCATACATCATGTCTAGGTGATATTTAAAAGTAATACATCCTTTTCAATAAAAAAGAGGACATTTCGTCCTTTCTTGTAAAATCCACACGGACAGTTTTTCTTACTTCAAAAAGAGGACATGTGCGGGGAAAAGAGAACGTATGGTAATCCTAGCTGAGAGGTGTTACCTGCCGAAAGTTCTTCACCCGGAGAACCTCAATACAAGTCGAGAGCGGGAAGGTAAAGAGCAAGTTTGTAGCATTAACGCCTTGATATTACACGTTATAATGTTTTGCTGATGATCTTTACGATGCGAAATTCAAAATTTAGTACACGTTTATTGATTTATTGTTCAGGTCAATAACTATAACTGTTAGACTAAATGCCTTTTAATCTGGGGGGAGGATCTTGGATGGGATAGACGCGAGTTAGCTTAAAATTTGAATAAACATGCGGAATTCAAATGTTATGCATGTTTTTTATAAGTTCATCAATATGTGCATTTGATAAAATAATTTCTGCGGGGACGTAGCTTATGGCGCATTAATAAACAATACAACATACTAGGTGTAGCGACATTTATTGTAACTTAATGTAAGTTTATTTTTGTTTCTTTTTTGTCAAGCGGAAGGAGAGATCTAATTACAATGGTATTTTCTGTCTAATGTTATGGACATGTTTTTTTAATGGTTCTTTCGAAATCTATTCTTCAACCGGAAGCTGTTTTGCCCTTTTTATTTCATTAGTGAAGAATTGAATTTTTTTGAAAGCGTCGTAATATATGAACTTGAAGCGATTAATTTGAACCCATCCAAAATAATAAGGAATTAAATGAACTCCATTAAAATTGTATTTCGATAGCATTCTGTAAAAGTAATAAAATAGTGAAATGACCCGGAGATTACCATAAGCTATTTCACGATACTAGAAGAAAAGGTGCATAAAACAAGCGATGACAAATGCTTGTGTTGATTTAAGAGAGAGAATTCCTCTACACAATTCTAACACGCGGCCACATTTGGCATCAAAGGTTACATTTGCATACGTGCAGGAGAACTTGTCACCTTCTCTGAAACATTCTTTATCATATCGCCCTGGTAGGCTGCTAGGCTACTAAACTGGAGAGGAAACCACGTATTCAAGATAACGTGTTGGAAACGGCACGTTTCGAAACAATGATAAGTGGAACCGGTCCTCCGAAGCCCCTGAATTGAGGGTAAGAAATGAAGCTCAAGAAGGACTGAGACAGGAATGAATTCGCCTCTGCCAAACCTCTGCCAAATTGTCTAAGCAAAACTCGTGGCAGCTCTTAAGGAAAGTTAATTCATTACGTCAGCACGTTTTATGACTAATCAAAAATTCGATGACTAACCACATTCTGCACTCGAAACCCTCTACAAATACACTTCCGTCGGTTTATTCAGAAACATTTTCTAGAGCGTTGTTAAGTGACTATGAGAACTTTTTTAAAATAACGCTAATGCACTCAAAATTCTAAAAAAAAAAAAAAAATAAAACAATACTATCTACTAAAAACGTTACGAAAAAGAGAAATCACTTGTAATTATGAAAATGACAAAGATCTTTCATTCTTTTGTGTTATCTGCGACACTCACAAAACTAAAACAGAGATTCGAACTTATCAACAACACTTTTGTTCTCTTCGTCACCACAAATTTCGTCTCTGACTTCCCCCAGCCAATTCAATTTTCTTATTCAATCGACAAATAATTAATGGATTTTGCCGACTCAACATCAAGTGCTACGTCACCGGCCTGGCCTGTCTCGAACGCAGAACTGCGCCAAGGGGGTGGTTTCCTCTATGACGTCGCAGCTCCCCCATTCCGCGTAATTGGATTTCTTGGAAGCACGTCTAATTGGCCCCTGCGGAGCGAATGAGCGACGGAGAAGTGCATTCGCAGCGGCGAACGCATCGCAGAGAGATTCGAGACCTCTTGAAAGACTGCCCTAAGAAAAAGCACATAAGACAGGGCAGCAAAATGAATCCAGGGCATCCGCAATATATTTCAGAGCAAATTGCTTATTTTTATACAACTAAACAGTATATCAAGTAAATCATGTAACAAGGAAATAGAATATTATATAAACAAATAAGGGATCAAGATAAACTACATAGTACCCTTTCAGGAAAAATAGGGTGACTACTCTTTCTGGGACGAATGCCCCTGACGTTTCTAAGTTATCCAGGCCATTTTCTTATTTTTCCATGACGAAATTTGTGAAGTATTTCAAGATATTTAAATAAAATATTAAATGAAGCATAAGTTGGGTCGATATTAAAACCCTGTTATTGACCTAAGGCCTTTCCCCCCTTGTATTCCTGATTCTCTTGCATCAACATAGTGAGAGAGACAGATGCACTTCCATTTAAAACACACAGTACCTTTCTTACCTAATTTTCAGCTCTCAGATTGCACCGTAAAAAGGCAAAAATAATAATATTTGCTTAACAAAGGATGCAGAGATGAAATTTCTAAGAAGAGTGAAAGATTGTTCGATATTAGATCAAAAAAGAAATGAGATTAGATCTGATCTAAATATATGTAGGGTGTCCGGGGAGGAAATGTCGAAACTTCGAAAATGAGCTCTTAAGACAGTTCTAAGCATATTTTGTCTAATAAACTACGAGGATATTCCGAATGGTTGAGCTGCAATAAGCACTCGAAAGTTGGTTAGAAAAATTGATTTGTAGGCAAAAATTTGCATTATAGAAGCATACTAACATCCCAGAAACATGTAAATTGTTTCTTATTTACAAAAGAAATTACTATATTTGCTCAGTCAGAAAAATTAAGCGAGATATAAAAAAGCAGTCGAATTGTGTAAATTGGGTGCAATTTTATTTCTCACTAAATTTTTCTTTCTGAACAAATATATTAATTTCTTTTGTAAATAATAAACATTTTATATGTTTCTGAAGTGTTTCTATGCTTCTATAATGCAATGTTTTGCCTATAAATATGCGTGTTCACAACAAGAGATAGCTATGTGCCTGTCTCTTATGAGCACAGAGAGCAATGTGAAATCAGTTGTCTACCACCGTGCGCGATGAATGTAACCCATTCCGAGCAACGCTCATAACTTAAATTAGCCGTTCCACATGGGAGAAATGCCCTAGAATGTCACAGAGAATTGGTAGAAGCTCTTGGGAATAATGCCCTTCTATACTGGGCTCGCGAGATGGGCACAAGAGTTTCTGCGAAGACCAACCCACCTGACGACCTGCGAGTGTGCGGCCTATGTGACACGTGCAGTAATCGACCATCTTCCCAATGGGACCTTTAGAACGTGTATGTAATGCTTTTGGAACGTTGTAAACTCGTATGTGCTAAAATGCAATGGATAACGAAACCACTACCGTCATTTCAAACACCTTATAAATATGAGAAACACAATTCTGGTATACAGTTAAGTGTCCAAGCACTTAGTTCGTACCTTGTCCTTTCATAAGTATATTTCACATTTTCTACCCGTGCTCGTATTCTCACAAAAAAAGGTTCCCATGACTTAAGCCCCAACCCTCGTATTTATGATTCATTTGTGGTAGGGTTTCCCATTTGGCGTAAAATACAATATACTCTTATCTTTACGTGATATACATGTTGCCTGATTAACACGCGGGAGGCCAGACAATGGGTCCTTTCTTTCTTGTTCGGCTAGGCCTGTCAAGAGCTTGAATACAATTTTATTAATATTCACAATAAGGTGTTATCACCATCATTAACTGTTAACTCATTTACACCATCGCTAATATTGGTAGTCTAAGATAGCTATTTAATTTTACAGAATTTTGTTTTTAATAAAATGTCTGTCTTTCTTTCCTTCATTTAATAATAATACTACTAATAATTAAGGTGGATGCCATTTACTTTTAGGAAATTTGGATTTGATTTTGCTAGGGACCACAACATTACGGCCTAAATTAAATTTTCAAGTTAGAGAAGAAACGTTAAGTGAAGAGAAACAATTTTGAGATATTTTTATTATATGATTTTAAACTGAATATACATTAATTCTCTACGGAATTAGTGAATTTAATACAAATCTTGTCCTTAAACTTGTCCCGAGTCATTTTGAATTGTTACGAAAACGTACGCCCATAATTTAGGCGGCTGCTATAAAAACTGACTCATTCTATTATTTAGCAAGATTCGCTCTTTTACATTTTCGCGAAGTTAGTATTTTTTATGACTTCACGAATGCTTACAGTTCAAATAAAGTTTATTTCCACCTACAAAGGAAGACTGCGTTTATATCAAATTGCCTGTCGACGCGAGAAGATTTTTGTCTCTCTTGTGAAATTGATACAAATTTAAAAAGGTTTTTATAACGAACTCCCATTATAAAGTCAAGGAGCATTAATTTTTATTAAATGTTTATTTACAATCTGTTCACACATGAGAACAATAAGAAAATTTGTTGACTTGATGATTAACATAGGTTGAAGAAGATACTCATTAATTTATCTCCAGTTAATACAGCTGATACACATAACTACACTTCCAAATCTGTGAGGGAAATTCAGAAGGCCTGAATGTTTTAAGACATCTTATTTCTAAACTATTACTTAACAAATTTATGGACAAAGTATTGGTTTGAGCATTCTTGCTTATGGATAGAAACGTGTTTAGTTGGCAAATTGTTTTAGATTTCTCAAAGTTTCTTGGGAATCAATGAAACAATATCGCTGTCTTCCTACTCGCAATACGAACAAACTTCCTTTCCAATCACTTTATTGAATATGAAAATTCAATGATAAAAACTTGAATTGAATATCACTTGCTTCTAATATTTCCTCAAAAGGAAAACACAACTTCACCAAAAGTATTAAGTTTTTAAAAGTTGTTTGAATATAACTAACAAACTGCATGCAAGGCCTTCTAAGAATGTAGTCTAGAATTGCTTCCGTTCCCATTGCTAAGGCTTATTCCGTATATAATGTATTTTGGCCACGTTGCATCAGTTTGTATCTGACGTAGTTGTATGACTGCGCAACACAGCGAAGGATTAAGGAAGCCCAACGCTTTATCCTCATCCTGTCAACAAAGACACTTCTCCGTCTTCTGCGGAAGATCGATTGAAGAAAGCCCTTAATCAAGCCAATTTTCACCAGCAGTACTGGGAGAGGTGGCTCAAGGCATCAACAGATCTCACTTCAATGCCTCTGATCGGGAGGTCCTAGGATTGAGTCCCAGCACTGGCAGATTTTCGACACTAGCTGTACAGCTAGGTCGAGTTCAGTCGCTGTCTGGTCGTGTTCATTCGCTGCCATAAACGGGCCACGAACCCCGCACGATCTCTCTCCTTCCTCATCCTTGTCCTATCCTCAACACTTACTTACACACATTCACTTCACACATACACACACATTCACTTCATTACCTCACATTCCGTGAGACCGGTCGGGAGCTTAGAACTTGTCCGGGCTGGGCGGGAGAAACCTGGTTAGGGAAATACCTGCTCGCCGACGTAAGTCGGCGACGGATCTCGCCATTCAGCAGTGGTGGGAGTGAGGTGGAAGGCGCCACCTCCCGCGACAAAACATGCACTATATTTACGGGACTAATGACTTCGGTTGAGGCGCCCGGAATCAACAATCAATCAATCAATTCACCGACCAGATACGTCAGCGGACAGGATTGCCAAGAAATTCAGAGTTTCATTTTTCATTTCTCTAGAACTTGAAAAAGTGTATTTTGTGCATCAAATGCACTACCAAATTGCAGGCACTTAATGCCATTTTCGTCTATACAAAATTGGAAATTCCCTCTGAGCAAGCAAAGTAATTATGTAAATCTACTTTCTAGCGATTAAAAAAAAACTACAACACTGAATTCGTAAACACACGTAAATCGCTACGGATATTGAGAAACATCGTCCTTCAAGTGACATGAATATCATTGCTAGACGTTTAGTGCAATTTGGTCCTTAGCAGACCGCGATCAAATTCTCAAGTCTCAACGTCACTTAGGCTAATTTTATTACTCGTCAGTGCGTGCAGGTGAGGCCACATAAGTTTTATAAGCACAAGCATTTTTAAGTTATCTATTCTTCTAGAATACACGCAAAGAAGGGTTGCGAGTCTCGTGAATCTGGGCTTCGTTCTTGAAGAGGTGTAGGGATATAGAGAGTAGGAATTTAAATAGTCAATAATATATGAGTGTTAAGCCAAATTTATACAACGCCATAGACATAAAACCAGTTTTCTTCTGCTGCAAAGGGAATTGTCCGTCGAGCGTGGGTATCGTTGACCGGAAGGGCCAAAGGTTGGAAACCTAAAGGAGGAGAATTTTCGACACCATCTCTAGAGCTGTGTCGAATTCCATCACCATCTGAAGGAGAATTATGGTGATCAGCTGCTCTGATCGGTAGTTTTGTTATCAATGCCAGGTGAATAGTACTGCAAAGAACGGCCCGCGGACCGCGCACGTTAATAATCTCCTGAACATTGCCCCTTTCTCCCTTACACACACACATTCAACCACACATTCAACCACACATTCAACCACACATTCAACCACACATTCAACCACACATTCAACCACACATTCAACCACACATTCAACCACACATTCAACCACACATTCAACCACACATTCAACCACACATTCAACCACACATTCAACCACACATTCAAACACACATTCAAACACACATTCAAACACACATTCAAACACACATTCAAACACACATTCAAACACACATTCAAACACACATTCAAACACACATTCAAACACACATTCAAACACACATTCAAACACACATTCAAACACACATTCAAACACACATTCAAACACACATTCAAACACACATTCAAACACACATTCAAACACCCATACAAACACACATTCAAACACCCATACAAACACACATACATCACTTATGTTTACACCACTACTCTACCATACCACTCATGTCGGGAAGCCAGTCGGGAGCTTGAATGTTGCCTCGCTAAAGGAAATATCTGTAGTACGAAAATCCCGTAACCCGAAATGTAATTCGGCGCAATATCACAAGTCCTAGCGGGGAAGGAACCCGACCCCTCCCGGGAGATAATTGCACTATATTTGCTGAACTCATGACCTCTGTAGTAGACGCGCCCCTAATCAATACTCACTCAAGTGTGCATACGGCGTAAAATGTAGAATGTTGTAAATTATGCTATACGAAAACCATCTGTCTCACATTACCGCAACACAGTCTTCCCGACACATACATCATGCAAGAAAATTGGGCGTCGTTTGTCCTTTACACTCGGTGTCCGCGCCCTTTTACGCTACGAGTAATGCTTCTTGCACAGTATTAATTTACAAAATAAAGCGTTTGGATCATTTATTACATTTTCGTAGCTTAACTTTTCTCGGCATCACCAATCCGCACCAGGGTTGGTTAAAAAACATTCAGATTCGTCTGTTATTCTGAACAGTTTAATGAAATATTTTTGTTTGATAATAAACGGCAAATACCAGAATGCTTACTCGTGCAAGGCCGCTTGAAGTAGGAAACTATACTTGTCCTATTTTCACTTTTAAAACCTCACTTTTTAAGAATTTGCAAATTCTTGTTTGTGTTCGAATAGTACCTAAAACCTTATCATTAAAAATGGGTTACAAATTTTCACATAGTATAGAAATGATGCATTATGTAATTCACATATTCCGACCACATAAACAAATCCTTACGTTTCATACAGTATATTACCTTTAGATTCAATTTATCTAAAGGAAATCCAAAACGTTCAAGATTGTGCACCTGCGAGAAAACCTCACCAAAGTTCCGTTTAGGATTAGATTACATTGCCTGTCAGTTATCTTCGCGGTAACGCAAGAAAACTTGGATATGTAATCAAAAACATAAAACTAAATAAATGTCTGGCGTACATGAAGTAGTAAGCAAGTGAGTTTCCGTAAGGTTCCATACCTCAGCCTAGAAAAGGCGCCTCCATCTTGTATTCGCACCCAAATAATAAAAACTCTCTCGATAATAAATAATAAAATATAATAATAATGATAAAATAATATTTCTCTCGATTTCACTTTAATTCCTTCGCCTTCGCATTGTTACATTATTTCTGAAAATTGTAGACAAACATAATATCTGAAGAATATACACACATTCAAAAATGTAGGCGAAAAAATGGTCGTAGACAGACATACTTTTATTAACATAGATAATCGCCTATATACTAACTCTTTTACAGAAAGTAAGAATTAGAAAAATGTTGAAAAAAGAAAGAGTAGAAATTATGCGTATGTCTTTACATACCAATAGCCCACTTTTACAACATTGTGAACGAAATTTAAAAAGAAAGTTATGGACAATGATTCTACATTTCTTTTGTTGAGATGCCAATGGCAAAGCTACGACAGCTAATGTTGGCTCCTTAACTCACAGATGGTTTGAAACTTAGAATGGTGCTAGTGACGAATGAAGATAAGCGCAATTTTGTGCTCGAAATCGAGAGGCCTGTGTGTACAAACTGAAGACCGTAGGAACCATGCATAAATCTGAGTCCACACGATGCGTCTTTTCGTTTAATTTAGCGCTTGCGTCTAACGCATACAATAGCGCACGTAGCGCATGCGTTTCGGGCACGAGCCTTTTCTCGGAAAGAAAGAACGCGTGCAATAGCGCACGGCTTCCGCAGGAGACGGAAATCTCGTGCGTCTTGACCTTGCGTTTCCTTCAAAAAGCAAATAGTGTTCTCCCTTCAAAACACTCAGCGTTTATTCCTAGTCCTATTTAAGTCTCATTTAGTTTTTTGAGCAGCAGATCTACGTTTGAGTGTACATGGAAGTCTTGTGGGAAGTAATGGTACAGTCTTGTGGAAAGTAATAGTAATAACTGTAGTAATTTATATATAACTGTCACCTTTCCAGCTGGGCGTAAACCAGAAGGCCCGGGTTCCAATCCCAGTCGGGCCGACCAATTCTTTGAACAAATTTAATTATAGTAGTTTATATTTTTTCAATTATAAAAAAATTATGAAATGCATTTTGATATTTTTAATTATGGTTGTCCAAAATTTAAAAAAAGGGACTGAAAAATATATTATATATAAAGGAAAACCATATCAAAACTTTTATAATAGAGTTTCCAGAAATTACTATAACATACAGATTATTGAAGACTGCTGGAGACTGAGGTTACGCATTTAGAAGAGAATCGGATGTTGCTGCATTAGCAGAAAATATAATATAGTTATTAACATAGTTATATAATATATATATTAATTCAAAGTGAAATATTCTTCCCTCATTACTGGATTACTTTAAAAAAATATTTCTTACAATGCTTTTCTCCTATTATTCTTCCGCCTGATTGTGAGTACAGGCAGTACAAATCCTATAGTACGATTTTTCTAACTCTGCCCCTCGAGCCCCTATAGCCACGATGGAATATCACACGGCATTTCGCGTCTTTCTTCGTCGTAACGTTAGAAGTCGTATGATCGCAAGCACTGCTTGATACGGTCGCGATCATGCGATATCTGGCGGCACGACTGAGAACGTCGCGAAATTCCGTCGCATATTCCGTTGTGAAGACGGGCCTTGAGGGGAAAAGCTAGAAAAATCGCAATATAAGCATGTCTTCAAAAATCCAGTGAACGACAAGGAGGAACGGCGTGGACGGCGTAGCGCATACGCATCTAATTGCACGTGCTTCTTTCAACTTTACGCATGCAATGCCGAAAAGATGCATCGTGTGGACGGTGCTTAACTCTGAAGTTTGACGGATGAAACTTCGTAAAGACTTCAGGAGTCTACTTTTGCCGCTTCGTCAGTAAGGTCTACTTTTGCCGACCAAGGGAGCATTACGATATTTCAATTGTTTTGTTTTCGAGGGGGTTACTTTACCATATTTTGAAATGCAAAATATCAGGGGCTTTATGTAAAGTTCCAAATTTTATTAAAACCTCGAATTTTAAAAAACTGCCAAAATTCAAATATTTTTCGAACATGTCAAAAACTTCGATTACTAAAACCATATATTTCTTTCTCAATGCAATTTATCTTTAAATTGTGTCGTCCATTTCTTAAAAACAAAGAGTAACTGTGTAATAATTAAAGACCGGAAAAATACGTAGTATAAAACGTCAAAATATGCACATAAATATGTAATAAAAATGGTAAGAATATGTAATAAATATGTAAAAATCGGATATAATATGTAATATTAAAATTCTCTAATTAAAAACTATTTACGTAGTAAGAAATTACATTTAGAAAAACTGCTCACTTCACATCATACAACTTTCTCGTCAGTAGTAAAAGCTTCATCTATTGTAATCCAGGGCCGTAGTTTAGCAGTCGGACTAATCTCAATAGAAGCCATCGCACAAACTGGCGAGATCTACGACTAGCAAACATACATCTGAGCGTCATTATCGAAGTGTTACACGGCAGTGATCGCAAAATTTTTCTCCGAAATTAAGGTTACAAATCACATAACGCGGTGTTAATGACGCTTTTGACACCCAGATTTTCCCCAAAAATGTAGGGAAAATGCTGATATTTAAAACAAAATCATTTTTTCACAAAAATATGGAATTAAAGAGAAGAAAATTGATAAAATATGAAAATATATTGCGAAAACAGCGAAATATGTAAAATATGTAATATAGTACTAAATATGTAAAAATATGTAACGAAAAAATTCGATATTGTGTTAGGAGGGCTATGATTCGGCAAGATTACAATTTTGAGAACGGTAAGAAGAAAGACAAAAAAATGTAATTACATAAAAATCCGGTCTCTAGTAATAATACTAAGAGAAGGAAAAGTTCCTGTATGACTCTCATTTTTGCTACGCTTATTGAGAACGTACATAAAAAAGGTCATATTACGCCTACAAAATTAAACCGTAGCATTTCTCAACCCTTTAACGACGCATTCTCACATATTCAGATTCAAGCCTTTATGGGCAATAATAATAACAATAATGTGGGAAAGCACACAATGTGATTTGTATACATAAATGTGCAATGTGTATATTTAGAGGCCTTAAGTATGAATAAAATTTAGAGCCCCCTAAAAATATTAAAAAATTGAACAAAAGTAATCAACGTGATTGTCAAAAATAAACGAAAATCATCGCAATTAAAACAATTAATGAACTATTATGAAATCTAGTTTACCAAATTATTAGTTGTCCCTATCCGGAGAGATTCCTAAGCACGTATTTTGTCTGCTGACGTATTCAATTCCCCCTCTTCATACGTCATGCATTTGTACGAAAGTCTATCCAACCTAGCGATTAGAAATAAACAGCGCGTTGCCTCAACATCTCACGTTAAAATTCACATTGCGTCAAGCGTCAAGGCAACATTCTTTCAATTCTTTCAACTAATCAAGTCAGAAAGATAGTTCGAAATATTTCTTCCTACCTGCCAGACTTCTCACGTGAGACTATTCAACAAAAAACTCAGGAATGAATTCTTGCGGTCGTCACGAGAGAGTGAAAGCTATTGAAGCGAGCTTGGGCTACACGACTTCGTTTTTCGTGTCTGGTTCCAACACTTCTCATATTCATCATATCAATCACAAAGACAAACTCAATCGCAGACGTACGCGAGTTGCTATTTCAACAGTGCTCGAATTCTAGTTCTCAAATTTCCACTTCTAGTGAAATTTGAATACCAGATTTTTTCTCGGAACATACCATACATACCAGCACCATTATGCGGGATATTTCTTCATAATTAGCTGGTGCTTATACGAACGCAACCTCTAAATAATTTCAAATTAATTTTTTGACGTTTTATATCTTTCACCCACCTACTAATATAAATTAGTAATGTTAAGTATGCTTAAGTATGTTTTAGAATGCAATCTTCTCGGCAATAATTGAAATGCATTAAATTGAAACGACTGAGTGAAGCATAACCACATAAGAGAAGTACACATACTCCGCCGGGTATGTGTGGTTAGGTAAACTTTGAATTTGTGAATTACTCTTTACAAATTCTCAAAAAACGGACCTGTTGTGTCGTTACCAAATAAAAAGCGACGACGCATGTTTAGGGAACTCACTGGACGAATCCTATGAGTATCTACGCCGATGCTATTTCAAGGCAGGAATGTAATACGTAACAGAAAAGTCAACAATCTGAGAAAAAAGGGGAATCACCTCTTTACATACGACTTGCAACATTGTTTTTCAAGGTGATGACAGTGAAGCGCACACAATTTACAGCGTGAAGACAATAAGACAATGACAAACAGGATGCGCAGACACAAAACAAAGGATAATAAGAGAGCAGTCAGAGCATCAATTGACACTTAGGAAGAGGTCTGGGTTAAGTACCAGAGCACTGGGCGCCGGGGAAGAAGCCCCCGAAGTGTAATAAGAGAAGGACGCGCGTTAAACAGCCTTTGTATAGGGAGGACGGCGACGTCTTGTAACAGTATCTTTTAAGTGTGTCGCCTCACTGGAACTCGAGTGAGTCACGGACCGCGACGGACGCGGCGCTGCTCTGCTCGGCTCGGCTCGGCTCGGCTCGGCTCGCCCGCCGTGGCCAATGCCTCCTGAATCAGCATCCAGAGGTGGCGGAGAACCGCTGCAACGGGGGCCCCCGTGCTTACTACAAGTCACAGTGCAAATTAAACAACTTCAGGCTGACTATTAGATGAAATGACCAACGAAACGGGACATCGCCAGTTATTACCCTTCACCTTTCACTGTTACACGGAAGTCTACTCTTGGTTTCAGGAATGTCTTCTCTTCGATATACGTTAGCTTTTCTCTTTATATCAAGCGATAGACGACTTGATCTCAATAATGGTCTTGATGCAGAAAACTAACGTGGCTGATGCCATTGAATATCAAGTCAAATGGACATCAAGAGTCTTCAAAGGATTTTTTATTTATTAGAACGAAAATAGATATTACATTATTTCGATTAAGAAAAAAATTGAACTTCCAATATTATGAAACATCGACAAAATGATCCATATACAATTTTTTTAGGGAAATTACTCATATACACCCTTCACTATTAATTATAAAAAACCATATGCCTTCGGAACCCTTTTCGCACCTATAGGTATGTACATATAGGTACCTATAGGAACATGTATACATGTTTTTTTTCTGCAGAATAACATGGAAACTTGACACATTTGCTGCGACTATCAAATGGAAACAGTGAATGTTGACGACATTGAATATCTTTTCCAGTGGAATTGTAAAGTATAACTTACTATGAGACTCTCCGGTACTCTATTGTTGTGTTATGATACACGTTAAGTAACCATATTCTTCAAAATCACCGCGTTTGAAAGCAATTTAGATCATGTTTTGTCTAAAATAAATAGATGTGAATGTACCGTTTCCACTATACTACGAAGTTAATCTCCCATTCAGTCATTCATGGAGAAGGTTAAGGGAGGTTGTGGTCCCCTCCTGCCCCCAAAAAATATTTGAAAAACAAAAATCATTTTGCAAGAAGAAGCGAAATAAATACGTAAATTAGAACTAGATACTTGCACGAAAATTAGTTCATGGTCATTAATTAAATTGTATCACTACATCTTGACAAAGTTCCCTTCATTTATGGATAATAATAATAATAATAATAATAATAATAATAATAATAATAAAAGCAACATTAATAATAATAGCAACATTAATAATAATAATAATAAAACAATAATAATATTAAAAACAATAATTCATAATACCGCAAGTCCGACACCCTCGCCTCACCCAACTGAATATGCCGGGGACGACCTTCTTCTGGTACTATTAATCCCTAGTGTGATGTGATGATACACGTGGGCGCCTCTGTCTTGTAAAATGCCGGGGGAGGGAGGATTTATTTATTTACGTCAAAAACAGTTAAAAACTGCGTATGACGAGCTATGGGGAGAAGTGAATTTTGTGCACGTTTTCATAATTCTGTGGTCTCTATCCTAAACCATATTCTAGTCGAATTTTGAATACAGAAAAGAGAGATTTTTTTCGAGTTTTGTTGACGAAAATATTCGCTCCTATATAATAAAATATATTTTCAAAGGTAAATTAGCTATAAATTCCTACCCTGAACCCTCATGTTCTTCATGAAAGAATAATACTTTTTGCCGCGATAATATGAAAAACGATAATTTGAATAACTGTATTTCCCACTGAAATTCAGAAGACGTGCACAAATAATGAAGTTACATTTATGTCCAGAAGCAAAACAAGGGACCATCTCAACATTTGCTCAAGGATCAGGGAAACTGGACGAAAAACCTGATCGAGATGGGGCCATCAACCCAGAAACTGTGGTACAATACTTGTTACAGATTCTTTAGAATTATACAGTCCAAATGATAAATAATTACATTAACTATCATTGTTAAAATTAATTCTACTTTCCTTTTTGATGCTCGGTATAGTCTCGAATTGTATAGAAACAGTTATGCAGCAGAAAAGATTTTACTTGGGACTTAAACTTTTCTATTGAATTTAATCGTTTAATGTCTTCTGGCAAAGTGTTGTAGAGTAATGTACATGAATTGTATGTGAATTTTTTGTAGTGAGCTGTTGATACTGCCACCTGGTGAATATGATTGCTACGTCGTGTGTTATACTTATAGACATCGGCGTTTGCTGAAAATATATTCCCGTCCTTAAGTAAGTCATTTTTGACAAAAACTACTGATTCGTAAATCAGGAGACAAGGTAATGGTAAAATTCCTAGATTAATAAAGAGTGACTTACAAGAATCACGTGGGTTGGATTTGCTTATTATTCGTACAATTCTTTTTTGTAATCTGAAAGTCTGTGAACTATAAGATGTGTTTCCCCAAAATATTATGCCATATCTCAGGCGGGAGTGAACATTGGCAAAATATACACAACGAGCTGTATGAAGGCTGATGGAATTTGAAAGAATTCTGATCGCATAGCATAATGAGCTTAATTTTGTGTTCAATTCATTTAAGTGGGCATTCCATTTGAGGTTTGACTGAATTGATAGACCTAAAAATTTTGTTACATTAACATCAGTCAATGGCACACCGTTCATTTTCAATGGAGTACAGAATTTTTTATTTGATATGGAAAACTGCATTGAAACTGTTTTATTTTCATTTACTTTTAATTTGTTATTACGGAACCAATTTGAAAGTCTGATATTGTACTATTTACGGTTTCTTTGTTGCAAAGAATATTTGTATCATCCGCAAAGAGAACTGTTCTTCCGTTTCGAATCGCTAAGGATCATCGAAGGATGTGATTTAACCCATTAGCGCCCAACGTTACCATCTGACAACGAAAATTCTGGCAACGTTGTTCCAAGGTCTGTGCAATAATTTGGGAATTTTATTTCTTCAATAGACGTAGACATCCTAAACGCAACACATAAGCAAGTTTTTTTCTTCTTTCATTCCTGAATGCCAGATGTCGACTTAGCCGAGATAGCTAAGTCATAGTGCACTTCTGGTCAGGGCATATTAATGACTTCGTGTCGGTTCGAATCTTCATCTAAAACAGTGCTTAGCTGTTATATGACTGTAGTAAAGTCGTTAGTGCTTAGCTGTTATATGACTGTAGGAGGGCGAGGCCGGTGTAAAGCAAACGGTTTGGTTTGACGTTTACAGGGCACTCAGTGGCAGATTCATATAGGTACTGGGGGGGGGGGGGTCAATTGGGATCTCATATATAGTGATAGAATAAAATAAAAAAATGTATGACTATGTTCGTAATTGGAATTCTGCTTTGTCAATACATTGTAATTATTTTGAAAAAACTGACTAACAATTACAAAAGAAATTGGCGTGAAGGCAAGGCCTACGCGACCTTCCCTTGGATCCGTTACTGACAGCATATTTTTGAGTAACCCACATTAGCACTCCAAGTTTCACAAAATGAATGTTATACAAAGAATATTAATTATTAGGGGGGATTTTGATGACCTAAAAAATTGGCAAAATTGATAAATAAAATGCTCCAAAAATGTCCTAAAAGCAAAGAAAAATTAAGTAAAAAATTTGATCAAAATCAGTTCGAATGAACAACTCTAGCCGTTGGATACGATACAATACAGGCTGTTTCTATTCATTCAAGTGAACTCAGCTTTAAAACATTCGGCTTGGACTATTTATACTAGGAAATCTGTCTACTTTTCCCGAAACCGGCTGAAACGACAACGGTGCTGAGGACGTCGCACGAACCTTCGATTACGTACTCACAACGGCTGACCAGCCGGCGCTAGGCATGGGCAAACCGGGATCGCCCGGGGTCCCGGAAATCCTAAGGCCCGATGTTGGAACTGATGGGGGGACAGATGGTAAAAAATTGAAAAAATGAGTACTAGAGAAAATCGTTATCGTAGTTTTATAAGTCGCGGTAGAGAAGTCTGATATTTATTATTCAATATATTTTACAGTGATTTTATTAAACACTAACAAAATGTTACTTCGGCGTTTTAAGCTCACCATGGAAATTTTATTATTTGATCACTACTTGTACTTAAAACTATTTAAAATATATTTTTTAAAACTTTTTCTGCCTTAAACGTTGCAATTTTTGTTATTTGTTGAAATTAAAAAAACTCAGTTTCTTGAACTTTCAGAACTTTTACATTTTTAATTTTTGTCGGGGGAGGGGGGCTACCTTTCAGCATTGCCCCAGGCCCAAAATTGTCTAGCTCCATCACTTTGGCTGATATTACAATTTCTAAGCACAGAAATTGAAAAGTATACTGTAGGAATTCTGTGGAGAACATTTGTTGCATATCATAAATAATACTTGAAGCAAGTACCATTAAAATGAATACAGCTCGGCATGTTGGGACGCGTATAGAGCTGGGCAGATAAACTTGTTAGACCGTATCCAAAAGAGCGATAAAACTTGTAGGAAAAAACAACGATCAGACTCAGATTTGGGAACACTCAGTGAAACGTCGAAAGATAGCTAGGCCGATAAATATTTTCAAAGCGTACACTGGATGTCACGCGTTAAAGGACATTCGAACTAGGACAGAGCACCCTGAATATTTTGGAAGGGGAGACAATTCATACAAGATTAAATATAGGGATAAAAAACTGATGTAGGTAAGTACTCTTTTGCCAACCGGACAATAACTGACTGGAACAATCTACCTGCTACAATGCTAGCGACTTTTGCCCCTAGTGCGCGTTGCTTCCGGAATAGTCTAGTCAATTGCGTGTGATGCCAAATATTTGTGTGGGTTTTATTTCTTAGTTACTTAGTTGTTTTCTTGTAATATGTATTTTTTAGTTATTTTTGTATGTTTTTATATGATCTGTACAAACCTTGCCACTGAGGAAAGCTCATTAGCAGGAAATAATATTATTAAAATCGATGAAATCGGCGAAAAATGCATTAAAAATGATGGGAAAAGGTAAAATGTAACTTTATAGACTATCGACGAAAAATTCAAAATAAGATAAATAAAAATGGGTAATTTCCTTGTGTCATAACATAAAATTAATTTCTATTAGAAATGGCATTGTTCTAAAGTGAAAAGAAAAAAACAATTTCATTAAAATCCGCCCCCTAATAATTATCATCTATGTTTTATGCGACTTCTAGCGGCACAACGGAGAAAGACTTGAAATGCCGTGTGATATTCCATCGTGGCCATAGGGGATTGAGGGGCAGAGTTAGAAAAATCGCACTATAACACGTATCGTAACACAACAATAGAGTACTGGATAGTCTCACAGTAAGTTATACACTACCGTCGAAGAGAAGACATTATTGAAACCAAGAGTAGACCTCCGTGTAACAGTGAAAGGTGAAGGAAATTATTATCGATGACTGCGCCAGTAATAAACATTACATTTAAATCAAAGTGCTGGATGTACTTGAAAATCTTGGAGCGGGGGGCGTGTCCCTCCTGTGCCCAACTTAGTCATGCCCCGGCCTCCACCAGCGCTCGTGTGTGCCTTGACTGACAGACCCGCATGAACGGGCCGGTTGTGTCCCGCACAGGAGCATCTCGGCAGCTGGCGCCGCGGCGTCTCGGATCACAGTCATGCGCGTTGTTTGCTTTGGCGGTTCCGCAAGTGAACGCCTCGGCGCGGCGCGGCGAGCAACCACGCGGGCAACGCGGCTTTCTCCACTTTCGCACGCTCTGACGCTGCGTTTACACGATTCACGTAACTCGGCAGCCCCCGCCGTGTTATGCTCATTCTTAAGGCAACAAAAACACGGCCCCCTTTCCGCGGAGGGACGCAATCGCGTTCCTCGGCGCTTTTCCGACGCCGCCGCGGTCGCAAATTTCGCAGTGCTGACATTGGCGTTTCGGGTCGGAGTTTCTGGAGAGACAAGCGGTAAATACGATACGTCACCGGAGTAGATCGCATTATCTCATCACGATGTACCGCATAAATTGGGGTAATTCATTCAATCGGTTCGTTATAGCAACACGAATCTGAATTGCTACGAATAATAATCAATGACTTATCTGATCTCGTTTCAAGATGTTAATTTCCATTAAAATTTAAAAATAACAGGATTTATAAGAGCTCTTTTAGAACAGGGCTTCAACTTTTCTTGTGGGATCCCCTTATGAAAATTCGTACGTAGGTTTAAAATATTTCTTTTTGAAAGTTACGCAAATACCCAAAACGCTATACATCAAGCTTTACAATGCAGTTAGTAAATTGAAACTGTAAACGACATTTGACGACAATGACTAAATCTTACTAAAAAAATAATTAGAGTTTATTAACCTTCTAGAGCAATTCTTTAAAAAAGTAATATCTAATTATTTGTTAAAAATTATCTTACAATTCAAGGAAACCTAAGTTTCTTCAACCTATTTTCATTTTTTTTCTATCCGAAGACCTACATTATACTTGTTACGAAATCCATTGTTTCGCTTCAATCCCATCTGATAATTTACGACACCAAATTGGTCGTGTATTTTCTGATAATTTTTGACCTGGTTTCAAGCTCTAAAACAATATTTAATTTTATCACAAGTCTAAGAAAACCTGGAGTTTTCAATTTCAAAGCATTTTAAATATTAATTTAGCATTATTTACATTAACCCTAACGAATCAACCACATTTCAGTTCAATGTAACACAAATTCTAAACTGATACATGTCCATCCAAAATAAACCAATTGAGCGAACTCATGTTAATTATTGAATGAGTTCTGGACTTTCGTTGAATAAAAAATAGAATTTTCAAGGCAGGTAAATTTTGTTCATTTGGTGATATTATTGACATCTCTATTATGTTCTGCGAGTGAAGGGTCTAAGGGAAATAAATTAATAAGTGAAGGCGCAGGGTTATGTGAGACGTCAAATTCAGTTTCTTACATCATGTTTTGTTTCTTAAATTTAATTTTAATTTAAAATTTCTCTGAGCGTGTAATTCTAATCCAATCAAGCAATTTCCTTTCACTTCTAACAATTCTGCGTACACTTAAATAAAGTTAATACGTAACCTATATGAAAGGCCTAAGAAAGCGATTCTAGCCACTATTGACTTTTCACTAACATTATTGACGACTTCTGTGGATTACCCAATTTTAAAACAACATAGAACTCAAGTTCCTACGTACTTAATTAGTATTTTCCAGTAACCCTGCATGACGCTACGTCCAAATTCATCGCTGAAGTTTTGGAACAAAGTCGATTAATGTCATTTGCAATCCATTCTTAGAACTTATGTTATCTTTAATTAAATCCTTATTCACGATTTGGCCTCGCCCCTCTTCCTCTCTACGAACACTCTTCTCATCAAATACAAGTCGACTGTTACAATGCTACCTTCCGTAATGTCATATAACGAGACAGAATGTGTCACTTGAGCTCTTTGGAGAACACTGGTGACATAAAGCCAGAAATAAAAATGTGGAGATAACGGTACTAGAATAAGAGTACAATATTTCATATCCCTTAACACTGCAACTTAACACTACGCTTCATAACCGGACGTCACGAGCCCTTAAGATTTATATTACCGTAGGCTATGAGTGAGAGGGAAGATGGTCACGACGGATTTCGATCATGCTCCAAAAGTTACATTGAAGTACGAAGTTAAAAGGGCTTTCTAGAAATACAAGAGGGTTTCTAGAATTTTTTTCTTTCCCGCTCTTACGTTCGTAGGAAGAGAAAGAACGGGTTGTAATCGTGCGCCGGAAACCTTCGAATTTTCGACAAAACAACTCTTCTAGAATTTTTCTTTGTCCTCTCGTTCGGGCCATAATACTTAACCATTAAAATGCTTCATTCGAAAATACGTTTACAGAACATTTTTTAAATCAGTTAATTCGATTTTTAAATTGAACATGTATTTAATGGTTTTCTAAATGACACATTGACAAATATAACAATTATCTCGTAGATAGTTAAAGATTTTCACTGTTAACCAGTCGCGTAAAGGCAAACGTGTTTACGGAAGATACTGCGTTAATTTTTTCATGTACGGTTGAAATCTCCACATCGCAATTTCGAATGAGCTTTGTTCCCTGGCTGGGTCTATTGTCGACTTTGAGAAGGTACTTCGAAGGTTCGAATAAAGGAATGTTATGAATATGGAATTTGCTGGGAGAACACCTTACTACTTGAATTCTTAAGTTTATTAATTAGTCTGATTGTAGCAAACATGTGACTATTCAGCTTTTTAATCAAGTAACGCAACGTTTCTGCTCTTCTGCGAACCACGCAAAAATGTGTCCTTTGTTTCCGAATGTTAGCATTCAATCATGGTCGCGTCGTAGTTTGGTGTAATTGAAATATTCTCATCTCCCTCCCACTAATATCGATATTTAGATATTTTTTAACAAGTAGAATTAAACACACCATAGAATAAACATTTTTAAAGCTATATAGAATATTTAGTAAAATCGTACAAACATATACTACTAAGATAATGAGTTTATGTACTTTCATTTTAGGTACATAAAATTTTTAATTTGTACTCTTTTTGTTTTGCACAAAATCGTTTTACTGACATTTCAATTCTATTAAACTCTTTTGCTTCAGCATATCCGACAGATAACTGCTGGGATAAGGCTCTCTTCCAACACTGTGTATTGTAAGAGCATTGGAAGTTTGAGGTTCGAAAAACTGCTCTCACTTGGCATGGATACTGGTAGTGTACGACGAATCCTTGAGTAATGAAGTATTTGGTACATTATCTTGCAGACACAACTCTTATTACAAAATAAAATAATTTTAATTGTAAAATATTTTACACTATCGGAAATACAGAGACATTGTCCGTACATTTATTATCATCTTTTATTAGACAGAAAAAAGTATGAATTCTGTTTATAGTGTAGTGCAATAAGTAATTTTGTTTACATTGCAGTCTCCCAGAGCCACATCGTCTCGACCTGCCCCCCCTCCCCGGCTGAACCATTTTCAATTTTGACCTTCAATCCCTGAGAATAGGTGCGTAATCGGAATGAATTAAAATGAAGTTGATAAGAAACTGAACGAGCTTTCAGATAATTCATACGCACTACTGGTAGATTTTCTTACCGTTTTCGAAATATTTGCGAAACACTGAAAAAGTGTGCATACTTAAATTCTGCTTCAGGGGCTGGAAAATATAAAAAGTAACTTTTCTCTGGTTTTGATGGTCAGCTGCTCGAAACTACCTTTAAGATATGAATAAAACAGTATAAAAATAAACATTTTTATAATGTAAAATAATCTGAAAATAGTACTCTAAATTATGCCGGACAAAATACTTCACCTTCCAATAAACAACAACAAAATTGATTTAGCCATTCCCGAGTTTAGACCGGACAAATAGACCAGTCAGACAAAAAAATATAAAACCAATTGTATCGGTTTTTATACCGTGTAAATCAACATATGAGCTTATAAAAAAGACGGTTATTCCGAAACCAAAGACTGACAAATTTTAATTATATAGATTGACGAAGAACCAAAAAACTTCCTACGCGGACGCCTAGATTGCCCATGGATTCCGCAGGTCCTTCTGGCGCCCAAGTTTCGGCCTCTGCCCGTCAATAACTGACAGTCGCTTTGAAGCTCCGCAGCGCTCCGACGCGCGCGCGCGGTGCAATCCGCCACCTGGAAATTGTACGCTGCTATTCCCCGGCGCGCTGGGAATCTGGAACCGGTCCGGTTCCCGGCCGAGGAAACTAGGCCGGTCTGAAGGCGGGCCATTGCCTCCTCTACGTGACGAGTAAGCATCAACAGACAGAACGCGATGCCCCCGCGACCTCGGAAGGAAGAGCAGGGAGGGAGGGGAGGGAAAGAAAGAAAAGGGAAGGGGGCAGGGCGGGGAGGGCGAGGGTGGCAAGCCAGACGCGATGCGCGTCGCGCAGCACGCCATTATCACGGAACTGGTTCCGCGGCCGGACCGGCCGGCCAACGGAATGACCTCCCGAGACCGCGTACGTTGCTACCTGGCTGGCGAAGATATGATTCGATTAAAATAACTTGGTGTTTGACAGTTGTGCTTCTGAAGCTGTACTTGATACAATACGAGTATATGATTTGGTTACTTTTACAAGTATTTATTTGAAGTGTTTTATTTTCGTGTCCCGGGAACACGGGCTCAATGGTACGCAACCTGTCAACACCGCTCTTTTCCATTCGCAAATTGTCATCAACTTCTTTTAATCGGAACATAGGTGGCCAAAGCCCTCTTCCGAAACCAGGGTGTGTATTAATTACCTCCATAACAGAACGTTACAGAGGTGCGTGTGGGGTAGGGAACTCAAAAGTCTTCACATTCAGCCAGAACACAATAGTTATTTATGCACCAAGGGCGTAAGAAGGGATCTAATGATCGATCGTCATCAAAAAAGCCCGAGGGCCTTTGGCCCGACCACTTTTTGTCGCCCGAGATCATCAGAGCCTCTCGTGTATGTACACTCGTGGTACACACATGATTTACATTTTTACATAATTTTAATGATTCAGATTGACTTATTAACTAATTAACTTGTGGTTAGCTTGAGTCAGTTTCTTTTCATACTTCCTTCCGGTAATTCCCTCCATACGAGAACATGTAGCACCATTCAACTGTTTTCATATTTCTCTCGCAACCACGGTCCTCTCGATCCTGAAAAGTTATACAGTGTATATCGAACTCCGTATCGAAGGCATTAACAAGCAATAGCGTATCAGAAAAAAATAAAATAAAATGGATTTTTCATTTCGTATTTTCCCCCCTCAAGAAATTATCTGAACTTTATCCCGACTGGAGAGCTCTACATTGACAGCTCATAGTTTTAAGTTTAAATTTAAAGTCCAAGCAAAAATATGAATTTGACATTTTGGGGTTTTTACATTTTCGAAATATTTTAAGTTTTCTGAATAAAATGATATACACACCATTGAGAAATACACTCTAAACATATTTTTTGTTATTTTTTCCCTTCATCTGCATATAAAAATGACAGTCATTTTGGCTACAAGAATTACGTTATCTTTCGAACGAATTCAACTTAAGTACTCTGGTTTTCACTAAAAGCTAAAGAAAGTTCATTATTTTATGTTGCTGCCACTGTAAAACTATCTTCAATGACTACTTACGTGGCAAACTTGCTTTATGTACTTGTTACCATGACGAGGTGACTGGTTTCGTAAAAGGATTAATTTCGACGTTGATTTCTGAAAATTGACCTTTCTGAACACATTTGTCCTCCCATTACCTCTGAAATTTATCGGGTAAAGTTTTGTAGGTCAGTTAAGTAATACTAATGAATATTTGGTAGCAAATGATTACAGGAGGTATCATACATTCACGAATTCTGCGTAAAGTACAGGAAAAAAACGAAAAATGTTGACTTTTACTTCAAACATGATTCAAACAAACTAGAAAATATTACAGCACTAGGTTGAATAGTTTCTGAGATAATTGGCCAAATGTACAGCAGAATTAAGAAGGGAGAGATAGTTTATGTCTCTCCCTTAAGGTACTAATTAAGCCCACATATGTAAAGGAAAATTCAACCGATCTAATTACCCACCGCGAAACAAATTTTAAAAATTTAGACAAAGCTCTGGAATGGTGGAGGGAGGACGAATAGACAAATTCACGAGTGAAACGAAGGCCGCAACGCAGTCTACATTCTCTCAGGAAAGCTTCCTTTTCCTATTTTCTACTTTCGAACGTTTCAAAGGGGTATATGTACGGAATTATTTGTATCTCTGACAGGGAGACATTAATCATTTTCAAGCAGGGGACACAAACCGCAGGGAACAATTCCCGTCAATTCACATCCTGCCCCAAGGATGGTTTGCAGCTTGTTAAGAGTAACATGGCTAAAAAAATGCAATAGGTGAAAAGTGACAAAGAAGAAAACATGCTATGATACATAACAACGAAATAAAACTGATGAAACTAGCCTTCATATTGAGTTTATGATTCCCGCTAATGTCGGCCGATTATTTGCCATTCCATTAAGTTACTACTGTTTGACTTTTTCAACCAAAAGTAATGTGAATTAATTTCATCAAAGACTTTCACATATCGTCGAGATGAATAGGTGTTAAAATGTTAAAAAAAGTAAAACTTTTACAGGTTACTCAAATTCAGTTTAGAACGTAACTGTCAAATGTTCATTGCAGTTTCTTTCAAAGGAAAATCATTACTAAAGACCTAGGGATTCGTTTCGCTCCGACTCGTCTGCGATGATCTCCATTTATGAGAGAGAGGTCAAGGGCTTTTACAATGGTGACCTGGTGATAAGAAAATAATGCTTAAGAGAAGAATAATGTTTTGATTGCCTTTTAATTATGCATTCAACTTGAGCCATTGAAGTGAAATTTGTTAAACCTGCTACTGAGTATCGGTACTATTATGACTTATACTGAAAATAATTCGTCATTGACACAATGAATGAAACACACACAAGCACGCACGCACGCACGCATGCTCGCACACGCACGCATACAATAGCGTGTGGGAGTTACTGTACACTTATTAGTAGGGCCTGGATGTTTATGACCTAAAAATATTAGAAATGTGCAAGCATTTATGGCCTAAAAAGTATGAAATTATGACCATAAATATGACTTAAGTTGTGTGTGATGCATTTTCGAAGCCTCCAAAATTTTTCCGCTGTTTAAATATTATACCATTATATTAAAAACATACTTTTAAAATCTAGGGCATTCACAATTCACATAATCATCTTTGGTGCCCCGTGAAGACAATTCTACATGCTCTAACGTTATTAAATTATTAATTAACAACTCTAAAGTTATTAAATACATTGTATAGAAGCGGTTGATCTTGGCACTAAACCTCACAAAAATTAAACATTTATTTCGCAACTGACGCTTTCTCCTCTTTCTTTTTCGTCTATATAGCTTACCCTCCTAATTTACATACATATACATTTATAGGAAATAAACAGAATTATAAACCACAACAAAATTGTAAGAAATTAGGTAACACTTAGCAGAAATGAAACATTTCGAGACGACTGCAAGCGAGTATACGAAAATGGAATCAAAAAGATAAAAATGTTACAAAAAATACAAAAATTCTTGAAAAATATTAGCATAATATGAAAAATTTCATTATTGTCATTGTAGATCATTCAAGCTTATCTTGCATTTTTCATGGAAATAACGCGAAGAAAAAATATATTACATGTCATAATCATCCGGACCCTACTTATTAGTATATAATATGATTTCTGTTTCTCGGAGGCGCAAGTTAAATATGGAGGCTTTTATAAATGTTTGGTCGGATTCTCTGATTAGTAGTGCAAAGTCACAATTACTTAGTTACAGAAATGTGTAGTTTTATGACTGTTACAGAAACGAGTCGATAAAAAAATCTGAGGAAACGAATCTTCACTTCTGACATAAGAACGCTTACCATAAGCTAATAAAAAAATCACACATTATCTTCATGTAGCTTAATGTTTGAGTAGAGATATCACACCGTGAAATGCATCATCCTGCGATAACTTTTTGAAACGATTACGAAATCATGAACGAGAAAGAATAATTACTCCTTTCGAACACTTGCTGCGAATGCAAGACCACTTTTATCAAGACCACAAATATTGGATTAGAAACTAATAAAAAGCAAATTATTTGAATGCCTATCTTAAAAGTCAATATTTTGTCAATATCAACCTAACCAAAAAACTTTCTTGCCAGGAAATGTTTCTTTCCGTAATTTTAGCCAGGAGCATACGAAGGGTAATTTCTGTTTCCGTTCTTTCCATTTCTTTTCTAAAGTGAGAGGGCAATTGCTAATTGTCCTTCCACAAAATGCGAGAATTCGCAAGCAGTTAGAATAGACATAATACCCTCTTCCTTCTACAAAGATAATGCTACGATTCTGAAAGTCACCACGAGTCTGGATATAAATGTTTGGTTTTCTTTACGTGCTCGTCTTTCAGCCAAAACTGGCAACAGTTTTGCGTGAACCTTAATTTTAAGATTAAAAAATTGATAAATGGTGTATTTCACTAGTTTTAAGCCAGGAATTTGGTAAACCAGTAAGTTCTCCAGCCAGTCCAAGTTGCTGATCCGGTGAAGAACATTTCGCATTACCGAGCTTTACTGTCGAGGCATATCCCTGCTGGCTCACACGCCTTGCCTTGGCAAAATACCAAGTGCCTACTACCAAGATAAATGCTAAATGCCTTTTGAAAGTCATGACACCGTTCTGGGTGTAAATGCCTCGCATTAGAGTATTTCGTCCTAACTCGTCCACCATCATTAGCTAAAAACGGTTGTTTGTAAAAAGTGCTAAGAAGGTGCTTCACCCACGAACAACAGAGGCAATTTGCAAATTGTCTTCCGTCACCTTGAATAATGTTTTATAAGCAAATTTTATTATTACTAAATTTAGATACGGAAAATATAACAACCGGGATTATGCATTTACAGTAATGTAACTTTTGCATAACACATTCCTCTTCAAATAAAATAGTTTCACTCTAGACGTTACAATGGGACACTACTGGACTATTAAATCTGAACTGAACGGTCACTGCGGTCCGTTAGCATAATTAAAAAAGCACATCTGCTCCCCAACAATGCAATGTTATCGGCTCCAATCTCGCCTATTGAAGCAATAGAGTCGACAATGGTTGTAAATATCCACATAATATTTTGAAAACCATCAAAGATGTTGATAAGAGTATTATATAGCCCTTCTTGACATTAACCTCCTTCCTTTTCCTGGGCGTACAGAAATACCGAAATCAAATATCTGCACGTTCACAATACCGCTTCCGAACTCCAAGTACGGAACACAAAAGGAGTTACTAAAGGTCTAAAGTAGCCCGTTGCAAGCCGACTACTAATCGACTGAATCGAGAGGTGAGCAAGCTGCTTGGCAGGTGGAGAGCCGACTCATACGCTGGCCCCCACGCATATCGAAATACCAACCGGGGAGCTGACTCAGCGAGAAAGTCGATTTTACGTGAACGCCAAGCCGCACGCGAAACGGAAACACGAGCCTGGTTTTACATGCGAGATACGATCGTCGCCTTTGATAAGGGCGAAGAGCCCGCCAGACAAGCATCTGGAGATTGGGCGCGTTTCGAAGTTCTCTTTCGTACGGTTCGCGTTTCATCAACGAACAGCCTTTTTCCCGGAAGGCGGCTGTCTGAACGCACTTCCCTGCTCCGCCGTTATTTCCCCCGGACATGGCTGTAACCGCAGCAGTTTTCCACTGGCGTAACGTTCCTTTTGCCTGTCTGACACATCACCGCGAACAGGGAAATTACGTGGGTATTACCGGAATTGGCGAAAAACAGTTGTGCTCTCGGAATCTGAATCAGTGAAATTGTCACTAATTCAATCAGTGAGAGCCGAAGTCACTGATATCTTCAGTCGAAATGGGTAGTTGCGCTGACAATCAGCGAATATGCGAACCTTTTCATGATGACCGCCAGCATTTCACTGGTCGTCAGTGATAAAAGTGCCGCGCCACCATTGCTCACTCGTCGTTCAGTCGTCTTCACTGATTCAAACAGTAAAGTTTCACCGATTCAAAAAGTGGACCCAATTTTCACTGATTTGTTCAGTTCAATTCACTGATTGTCAGTGGCAGGGTTATAACTGAGACCACTAGTGAATAGTCACTGCCAATCAGTATTTTTCACTGATTCGGACTGAGAGAGTGCGTTTTGGGTTCTGGCAAAGATGCAACGAACTTCGCGTTTGTGAACTAAGCGAAACCGTGAAACAAACATGCTGTAAACTTCAACTTTTGTTAGACGTTCAGCCGGGTACACTATTACGAAACGAGGCGTCCTTCGTCGAGCCTCATAAAAAGGGGGTTAAAAGTGATCGTTTTGTTTCTCTCACTGCGATTAGTGTTCAGTTTGTTTCATTTTGTCTGCCGGTGGGAAAAGAAATGAGAAAGGCGTTAAGGCAGAAAGTGGAATTTAGGCCATGTAAGCGTGTTTGGGAATGGATTATGGATGCAAGACCAGTTTCTCCTTACTAAAAGTTATCAATTTTATCACAGTTCTCTTCTCTCGCAAAGGACAGAGCTTCTAAAAGCAGGGCCCTTATCGATATCCATTTTGCCAAATAGTGCCGTGGGCTAACAGGCCAGGCCAAGAAGGTCACTACAATGTCTCGCATTTATCGAGTAGAAGCCCTGAAGCTGATGACTACTGCACTTTCCAGCTCAGGAAGTTATGCGTCAGTGATGACAAATCAATTCCTTGAAACATTCCAGTTGTTACACAGTGTTGCGATGATATACGAAACTTTCAAGTTTTAGATTTATTTAATTGAAAGTAGCATATCTTTTCCATTTACTTTCAAAAATCTTCCGTAGGTTTGCGACTTTCTGACTGTTCTCTTAAGCTACTCATTTACCTACTAATTATAGAATTATTTTACTTCGATTTCTCTGTAATGGACATTATCATTGTTACACCTCGTGCACAATGATCTAAAGTGAATCTTTTTAATTAATTCGCGAACGTCCTTCTCCTCGACGGGGCTCGTGGCCTCAAATGTGCTTAACACTTAACAAAGATTAATTTTATCCGGCAAGAGGTGTAACTGACCTAATGTCATTGGTCACTACAGAAAAATCGCAGTATACATTAAATTTAAAAAGCATTTCCCTACTAGTTATACACCGTCAATTTGGGACATTTATCGACTTTCGCGGTTTTAAACGCGTTTTTACAACTCATTTACTCGCACGTTGATAGGACGACCTTTAAATATTTAAAATCCAGAACATCCGGTGCACCCAAGGTCTCCTCGATCCCCACGCCACGCAAATTAACTCCGACCGTAGTTCCCCAGTATCAACAGCACGTTCGCTCCCGTATCTCCTCCTGTGTGGCAACGCCGCGGCGGGCGCGCCGCAACAAAGCAGCTGGGGCGGAAGCGCGGCCGGCCGGCCGGCCGGCCGACCGACCCGCCGCCCGCGCCGCGCCGCGCCGCGCCGCTCGGCTCCGCGGTCACCGCCATCCGATTCGAAAACCACCCGCGCGGCGCCCAAGGCTCGTCCTCGAGGCGCACGCGCGCTGGCGAAACTCGCAGAAAAGACGGCCCGGCTCGGCCCGGCCCTGACCCCGATTAAATGCGCTTTAAACCGCTCTGGGAGCCGAGCCGGTGCGTCGGAGCGCGACAGGTGGACGAGAGGGTGCGCACCGGCTGCCGAATCCGGCCGCGAAAAGAGGGCGAGCGAGTGTGGCGAGGGCGCCGTTCGCGGGGGCGATCGGTGCCACACTTTCGCGCCCCGCCGGCGCGGCGCGGCGCGGCGGCCTTCCTCATTAACCTCGGCTGAGTCAGCGGTGGCGGGGAGCGGGGCGCCGGTCCCCCCCCGCCGCCGCCTTCGCCCCTGACGTCACGCCCGGAAGAGCGCGCGTTCCGCTCCGCGCTGCGCCGGCTGGCTGCGGCTGCAGCCGCGAGCGGAGGCGGCGACCGCGGCGGGGTCGCGGGCGCCCAAGGCCTTCCTCCGGGTGCCTCGCCGCCGCCGCTTATCTCGGCTCCGGGAAGCTGAGTCTGCGGAGGCGGTCTAGCCATGACGCAAGACGGTGGCGGTGGCGGAGGCTGCGGCTGCTCCGCGCGCGCTGGCATGGTGCCCAAACGACGGAGAAGAGCCCGTAGACGAGTTGATGGGCCCCCGCGCCAGGCCGGGAACGCGCGCTCGCGCAAGTGATGCCATTAGCGGGCGCGCTGGAGCCCGGACGCAACACTGATTTCCAAGCACGGCGGGAAACGGGGGAGGGTTGAGGGGTGAGAGAACGACGGGGAGGGGAGGAGAGGGGTTGAAATGGTGTCGAGGAGGAGGATTTTCGGTGGTGGAGGCGGGGCGTCGGTAGGGGAGATGACAACCGGGAGGGTGAGGGAGCGTGACGGGTCGGCGCGCCGTCAGAGCGGAGATTACGACGAGCGGACGCAGAGCCGTCGTCGGCCAGAGGCCGGGGGTCGCGCGAGGGTTGCGGGGCCGTCCCGGAGGAGGCGCACAAGTCACTTACCCGGCGGCAGCGCCTCCCGTGGCAGCAGCAGCTCGGTCAGCACCCGCGTGGCGCCGTACAGCGGGCGCATGGCCCGGGGGCTAAAGGACGCATCGGCCACGTACGCGGCGTCCAGCGCCGGCTCGGTGTACGCCGGCGGCGGGGGCAGCAGCAGCAGGGGCCCGCCCGCGCCGGGGGCGGCGCCCGCCACGGCGGCGGCGGCGGCGGCTGCGTCCATCGGAGCGGCGCGGCGGCGGCGAGTGTCGGGCGGGCGACGGCGAGGACGCCCCTACCGCCGGCGCCGCCGCATGCCTGCGACGACACCAGCACTGCCGCTGACGTGCCGCTTCCCGGACGCGCGCGGTCGCTCGCTTGCTCGCTCGCTTACGCGCGCTGGCGCGGAGGTGGAGGAGGAGGCGGCTGCGAGGAGCACCCGTTCTGCGGCCGCTCCGCGCCGCGTCACGCCGTGCACCGTCGAGGCCGCCGGTCCGCCAGCCCGCGGGCGGGGGGCGGGGCAGGCGGGCGACGACGGTGCAGGGCGTGCGCGGGAGAGGAGGAGGAGGAGGAGGGGAGGGGGAAAAGCCGCGGGCGCGCGTAGGTCGTTCCCCGCGCCGCGCCGACCGACCGACTCGTCTTCCTCGGACGGCGCTGTCGCCCGGTACCGGCCGGGGTCGGCCGAGACGACGACGGGGAAGGCGGCAAAGAAACAAGGCGCGGGAGGGCAAGCGGGGAGAACGCACGCGTCTATTTATACACACGCACGGGGGTCCTCTGCCCCGGTGGCGCTCGCCCGTGGCGCTCGCCCGTGCGTCACCTCGCCTCGACGCTCGCTCCATCGGCCCGTGAGCGGGCTGTCAATCGACGCGTGAGGCGAGGCGAGGCGACGCACGGGCGAGATGCGCGCGCGACGGCCGGTGCGGGTCAGCGGAGCGGGTGCTGCCGTGGGCGCCCGCCCCCGTCTCGCCGCGACCGCCCCGCCGCCGCCACCGCAGCGCATCGATAAAGCGGCGCCCACGGCCGCCAGCTGTTTATTCTCGCCCGCCCTGCGCCCTGGGCCGCGACCGCCCTTGACGCCCTTCCCGCCCGTGTCCGCCGCCCGCGAGACGTGCTTTAGGCCCCGCGGCGTCGCGGAAGCGACGGCCGCTGCCCCCGTAACGGGTATCGCCTGTTGAGGCCAACCATCCTGGTATGTTGACGTCCAGGCTCGGATCGACACATAAACAAACGCCACGTCTGGTCGCGAATCGAGCCTCCGGGGCGCTGCCCGCGCGTACCTGGATCCTCCAGAAGCGCGGCGAACGTCTCCGGAGCAGCAGTCAGCGAACCGTGCACCTCCCGACGACAGCCAATGTCATTTAAGGAAAACGACACAATGGTTGCACTCACAAAGAAACATCAGTGTGCCCCATTTTAAAAGTTAGTTCGACACTTGCCGCCGAGAGGGCAGCACCTGTCAGTTGGGCGCCATTGCGTGACGTCTGCCGTTGGGCGCGGGTTTGAATGACATGCGTTTTACAGCAATCTCTTTCACTCACAATTTGAGCTTCTCATCAAAACAAATATTATAAAACCGGCAGCGCAAACGCTTGAGAAAGTCTCAAAAGCATTAACTGGCATTTCCTTTCTCCTTTTTTCCCCATGACAATTATTCTCGTAAGAGGGAAGCAATCACTGTCTTCTTTATACAGCCTAAAAACTTTTATCTCATTTTCATGAACAAACATTTAGTCGTGGGGCTTACCTCTCTTATCATTATGATCAGAGGCGTATCTAAAGAATGGCAGACATGGTACATGCCGTGGGTGTCACTCACAGGGATGCTATTTACAATATACCTGCTAAAACAATGCAAATTTGAGGTATCCTGTCAGGAGTGCAAATTCCATTCTTGACATTGGCGCCCGAATACCTAGACACCTCTAATTAAGATTATCACAGACCATTAATACTGAAATATTCTATTTTGGAACAGGTTCAAAGGGGAAAATTAAAACACATTGCACTGTGTGCATATAAAATGTTTATTCAAGATACAAGGATCTATTTTGTACCTTTAATACAGTACCTTGTTGAAATTAATTACAGAATTGTAAGAAGTGCATCACTGGTCTCCACTATGCCCATTTTTGTCTATTATGGCACCTGAGTACAGCTAAGGACACACAAGGACCTGCAGTAACGTAACAATTGGAAGGCACAGGGACACAATTTTTGACCCACATTGAAGAGGCAAAGGAGTACTAAGTAAAAATTACATTTGCCTTTTACAAAACTTGTGTATTTTGTATATAATTATGAGAAAGTTAATAAAATTAACTCTAGCAATTTTATCATAGGAGTGTAACACAGCCAAAATATACATTTCAAGCTTTTCCTAAAATACATGAAAACTGCTCTATGTTGGTCATAGTCGTACACATTACAATTTGTATTGGTAAATTGCACTTTGGTATCTAAAGAAAAGTTGAAAACTTTTAATTTATTAGGATTACAATCACCATTTCATAAGGTCAAGTAAGGCGAAGGATTCCAATCTTGAAAGTCTGCTATACAAGAAATCTTACCAATTCTCCACATGAGAGAGAATTTTATACTGAAATGCAAGACCCTCTCATCTTTATAATTGCACTGCCACAGCCAGCACCAGAAATGGTATTACAACTATGTGTTCTAATTATAATCAATTTTTAAAACTTAAGGACTAGAAAACTACAAGCATAAAATTGAAAGCAATTAGAAGTGTTGATATTTTTTTTCTGGAAGCACAAAATTATTCATCAGAAACCACACTTATTCCAATTCATACAACTTTCGATCAGACAAGCAGCTGTACAAATGGAAACAATTTGGAGTGGAATGCTCAATATGGAGCGTGTGGAGGAGTGAAGAAAAAAAAGATAAGAGGAATATATTTTGTATCTTACAGTTCACTATCTGAAATTCACAGGTAAGCCTGACAAAATCAGCTAACAATTCTGTACACTCAAGCTGGGGCACAAGTCCATTAGCATTTTTCTTAAGCATAATTACAAATGTGTAAGACAAAAGATTGAAAACTTAACAGTAAGTTCATAAAAGATTAAAGTAAACTTGCTCAAAAATTACAAAGCTTTGTTTGTTATAACTAAGTAGCACAAACACAAGAATATTTCCACATCCAGCAGTCCCAACGAAATGAGAGAGTTGCATTTGAGTATACACCAAAGAATAACTTCACTCCTTCCAATCTTTCTTGATATCAAAAGCCCATTCCCATTTCAGGTGCTCATGTTTATCATCGTCCGTGAAGAGCGACTGAACAGTGTAGCTTCCACGCGCCATCATACCAGCTGGTGCATCTTCAGCTGGTGTGGTGTACGATTGAATCTCTACCTTTGGTGGATAACTCCCAACCATGTGGGTCATCTTATCCACTGAAACAGAAAAAAATACAAATAATTCTTCTACCACCTTACTATTTACACAGTTCAATTATTTCTCATTGCAGCAATTAAAGAGGCACAGTCATGCAAAATATAAAAGTAATATTTCATCAGAAGAGTCATCCCAAAATTTTCACAACTCTCAACACAAATTCAATTATATTTTTATGAACCTTATTTTTGACATTTTTGCTCTTATTGATTATTTAGGATGTGATCTAATCAAAAAAATATTTATCCCTTTCAACATTACAAAAACATGTTTTAAAAACAACTTTCAGTCAGTAAGACGCTTTTGGTGTTCCCCGAAAGCATGTGATTTTGGGATAATATTGTATCATAAAATTGCAGTGCATTTGCAGGTGTAACATTTAATATTTATATAATATGAATAAGAAATGTGACGTATATTCTGCTCACAAACACCCTATACAGTAAATTATTTCATTAAAAATTTCCAATTATTGTCTGGGAAGGGACATCCTCATAACATTTTGAAAACGAAAGATTGGTAGAAATCATGTTCATTTCCAAAAGTCAAAACTGTAATAAAAATGTGATTACTTTAGAAACATGAAATCTCTTTGCAAATTACACAAAATACATGCCTTATTTTGCAGGATTACCATGCCAACATTAATTTGAATGAATAGACATAATTAAACCACTACAATACTTTATCCACTCTGATTATCTAAAGACAAATCTTAATGAAAGTGATCCCAGTTTTGTAAAAAGAACTATTACAACACAATAGTGAGCTATGGACTAATCAATTCTTAAATTTAAAAATTAATACATTCAGAGTTGATTAAAAACTATGAACAAGTCTATCAAAATAAAAGTATATACATACATTATACATTGTTATGATTTTACCTAGTCTAACTTGTACATAGTTTTTTTTATTCAACTCTCAATGTAATAATTTAGGTGACCATTTTATTGTCATTGCCAAAGAAAGGTCAAAAATGTGAGTTAATGTGACACTTAAACAAAAAAGATATCTTATGACATATTTCACAAATAACTATTATTCACTAGAAGACCATGCTGCATGTATTTCAGAATGTTTTAAATTGCATATTCACAGAAGAAAACTGATATGGAAAGTCTTTCCAAAGAAATTAAACTTCCTGTCTTTCTGACAAACTAGAATAAAAAACTTTATACGTTATAATATTCTAAACCATCTGAATCTGAAAACTTCCTGTTCAAAAAATATTTAGTAAAAAATATGCATGTATGAATTGCACAATGGCATTGTAATAAATCACCCTTTATATCATCTTACAATTCCAGTTCCAGTAATGTAACCAACATCACCTCAATAGCAAAAAATTTGACAGATTTCACACACATTAAATGAATTAATTTGAAATTCATGTGTAAGAAATAAAATTCTGGTAAACTACAAACAAAACATCCCAATAACAGAAAATTGTTTGAGTTGTACAATGAATAATCACATGCCATCATTCTTTGTTAAGTTTCAAAATCATAATTTGGTGCTTTGCTCACATTTTCCTCAGACTTATTAATAATGTGAATGGGAAAAGAGGTTCTGAGATTGGAAATGAACTAAGAGTGCCTGTTCTTTGATTATTTGTCCAATTTACTGTGCTGCACAAGCATCCCTATTAGGGAAATGAGAAAGAGCAATAATGAACATTCAAAAAATAGATTTTATACAAAATCTAAAAATTTCTTGCCATAGCTTAAACTATTATTTAATAAAACAACATTGCAAGCTTATAAAAATGCAACTATAGCCTAAAAACGTATATATTAAAATTTGCTGTGTGTTGAAGTGGAGTTAACGTGGAATCTTCAAAACAATTACATGCAATATTCCTTCTGACAGCAATTTACCCTATCCTTACCTGGTGTAGCTGGATAATCCATGTGTGCAATGAAAAAATACAGAATTGTCTTGAAATTAGTAATTTAATAAAATAATGCCAGGAATTAAGGTCCTTGGGAATTAGATAATAGAAGCTATTGTCTAGATTGTTAGCCTTGCTTTTAAGCAAATAGTGCCAACTAACCGAACCTAAAACCATAGGTCGTCAGCCCATTACCGAAATGGGAATAAACTTAATGAATGACTACAGTACTGGAAGCTTATAATACATGCACTGCAAGCATTTAAATAACCGAGCTCCAACTGATATTTGAAGTAGAAAACCATATTTCAATATTATTTACACACTTAAAACTCACCTGGGACTCCCATTCTGTATGTTTTCTGCACGTATTTCAACCCATGCACAATCTCACGTTGAACAATGAATTCAATCCGAATTTTGTAAGACACCCCCTCCTTGATGGTGAATACCTGCACTCAGAAATGTGGTAGATGTCAAGAATAGAAAGAAAGTGAACGATAATTAATCAGCAAATTTTGTATGACTTCAGCAAAATTTAAATATTACATGTGTTTATTAGAATTACATGCATTAGTATTTTTTTAACAATCAACTAGTTCATCGAGTTAATTTACAATCTACACTTGAAGAGGACACCCTACTGTAGTTTGCATGAATAAGAACAGCACACATTATTACAGTCATGACAATATGCAAAGCTACTAGAATAATTCCAATAGAAGTCATGTTATAACGACAGGTACTTTTGAAACATTTAGATAACGTTTACACTATACAAGACCTGTTTTTTGAGCTGAGTCAAGTCGCCAGTGAGGTCCAATTCCACGTCCGGGCGATCAGTGGCACATAGAACCAATTTCTTCACGATCACCTTACGAGGATCTTCAGGATCTGAGGAGAAAACACGGGATGAGAAAACATCAAAAAACATTAAATGGGTGAATAAAGCGGCTTTTTCCTTACCAACTATGACTTTCCCGGCCTTTGCTTCGCCCAGAAGAGCTTCTTTATATTTTTGTAGACTTTCGTCTTCTTTGTCCGCTTCTAGAATTTCTTCAATGGTTTTCTCGGGAGGAGGTTTGTAGTTTGATTCAATTTCTTCCTCCGGTGTGTTAATACTAAGATTTTCAATGCCTTCCGCCGGAGTATCAGACATGATTTTCTGAAACAGATAGCGGGTAGCAGGGAAAAGCACTGACAGAACGCTCAATAATTAGAGGGAATATCCATGATGGAAGTGAGGAACAAATACGTCTAATGAATAGCGTGACGTAAAATGAGGGAAATGAAAACACTTACCGACCAAACTAATGAACAGCAACGATAATTCAAATCTAAGAACACTTCGCATACAAAACGACGTAAAGATGACTCCACCTACTTTCAGGATCTTCGACCAGCCCTTCCCAGCCTTCGATAAAATTCATCAAATGCCGATTTATCGAAATCGACAAGCGGCTCGCTATTCGTTTCGTAGCGGGAAAGGGTGGGGATTGAACGTGGCAACGCGGGAGGCATGTGCTAAAAGGTTAATAAATTTGCACAACGACGGGTGAAATACGTTTCTTCAAACATAAAATATTGTAATAATAAAATGTATTTCTTTCATTGATGAATTTTTATTAAATGAAAAATCTAGTCGTACAAGTGCACTTGTTGCCAAAGGAACGGCACGTTGTTTACAAATGGCGATCTACAGAAGTGTTTGAAGTTTGGATGAATGACATGACAGTATTTTTATTATACTGAATTTTGTAAACAATTTGCGTTCGTGAAAATGTCAATTTCTGCAGACTCTCTACCAGTGTCGTCCCTATCAAAATATTGCAATGCTTTGGAGAGTGATGACAAGAGAAAAAGGAGAAAAGCTCTTGAAGAATTAAAAGTGGCAGTATTTGATGATGAATGCGAATTACAGTTTGATGTGAAAGTAAAGCATGTTTATAAATATTTACTGCGTTGCTTTAGTGATAAAGCAGAGAGTTGTAGAGAACTGTCAATTAATATTATTATTGATATATTAAAAGTTCTTCCTGAAACCAATGACAGCTATTTTCCTTATATTGTACCTATATTAGTGCAAAGACTAGGTAACATCGAGATTGTGGAGCCTTCAGAAGAAGTACGCTTGTTGTTGATGGAACTATATCATCTAATTATTAAAAGATTTAAATCATGTCTATCACATTATGTAGAGGAACTGGTACAAATATTACTAAAGACTTTAAATGATCCTTTCCCAAAAATAAAAAAGGAATCATGCGACTGTATTTGTGATCTTTCAAAAGCTATTCCTCGAGAACTGTTCTCCCATACAGCTGCATTGGCAAAGGCAATTTTGCAAAATTTTAACTTCCAGCATTCCAAAGTTCGTATTGCAGCGATATATGCTACAGGTTTGTTGAACTTTGTTATTGTTAAAGGATCATAAATTTTCATTGTAAATTGTCAATAACAAATGATCATCTACACTTAATCAAATATTTCGTTATATTATTTGGATAAATGTATCTGTATATTTTGTAGAGGTTAGTGAAAAAAACAACAAAATGATTGAATTATGTATTTCATTTTTTGAGTATCTTTATAAAGACTGTGAAAGTGCTCATATTTGCTTGCTTGTGTGCAGGAGAGTTGTTTGTTCGGGGTGACACCAAAGCACTTGAACCTGCTCTAGTGCCTCTAGCTGAACGTCTCTTCGACCAAACACCAACTGTCCGTCGCGCTGTCATTGAGGTAGTTGGAGATTGGCTCCTGAACATGCCAGACCGCTACTCATTTTTTGCTCGTTTTCTGCCTCTTCTACTTACTGGGTATGATTCCCAGATCAAAATTATTTGGCATGTAATATAGGATACATACTGTTTAATTCTCACAGTTCTTTATGAGAAAATAGGAAGTGGTTTTTTCAGAATTATTCTACATTTTATTTATAATAATAATAATAATAGATAAACCTTTCTTAGATGTTCTTAAATAAAGTTAAACATTTTGTGTAATGTAGGTTAAAAGTGAATGTAGGTAAATATTATTTACTCTTTATGTTTGCATGCTGTACAAAATAAATCACATTTAGAATAATTGTCTCTGATTTTTGGCCTGCAGTAAATAACAATAATAATAACAGAATTTTATCTTGTGTTTGGGTGACATTTTATAAGCTGGTTGGTCTAACCAGCTAACGTTCGCACAATTCAAAAATTATAGATTTTAAATAAAATGTTATTTACAATTAATTTCGTTGTTTCAGTAATGAGCCACCTACAAAGAATGATAAATGTTCAGTGTGTAATACTGCTTGTTGTTATAATACTGGAAAAAACATACAGGCTATCAAAATAAATTTTATAATGTATAAAAACATCAGAATAATGTCAATTAATAATTAATCTTGATTAAATTGACAAAAAAGTTACAGAAATGGACTAAAGAACAAAATCAATGTAGCATGTAGCAATACATATGTTTATAAAATTTATATGCTGATGCATTTTTCATAAAGGAGCATTAAACCATCTGTTTGTCACACAGTTAGGATTAAAATGTATTGGTTGATAATGCCATTGAATTTGAGTGGGGATTAACCATGATATAATTTTGGTAATTGAAACGGACAATCTTCAAAATTATTGAATAATTAAACAAAAATATTTTGCCATTTAATTTATTATGTGGTAATAAGAAGCTTAGATTCATAATATTTACTATGTGAGAATAGTCATTAGAATATGCATTAATGTCATAGGAGGCTTTACCTATTATGTACTCAATGCATGTTTAAATTTCAGGATAGGATTGAGTATGACATGCAAATCTTTGAATTTTAGCACTGTTTCCAGATTTATTCCATAAATCTGATAGTCAAACTGCACTGGTGGTAGAGAACCTGCATAACAGACAATATTTGCCAATATATAGATTGGAACAAATCATATTGCATCATTGTACAATCAAATCAATATTTTTCTGGAGTTGTGGACAATCGGATATTATTTTAATATGCCTAAATAATGTAAGATTATCCACATGTAATATACATTTACCTGTCAGGTGATTTCTAATATAGTTGATGAAAAGGGCCTTGATCCTTGATATGATCCTTGTGGTACACCTAATTTGACATATGTGCTCGAGATACAAATATTTTACACACGGTTTTGACTGTTAGTTTTTTATTCATTTAAGAAAAGTGCCATGAATACCAATATCTTAAAGTTTCGCTAAGAATAAATGGTGACAACCAATATCAAAAAGATTTGAAAAGTGAATATAAGTAGTATCCTTTTGCTCAATATTTTTTAATTGAATATTAATGATTAATAATTGAGTGTTAATAGACCAACAAACAAAAATTTACGAACTATTTTGTTTCAAACATTTGCTTAGTAATCCAGGGATTCACTGTGAGAACCAGTTTTTTTAAATTATTGCATTTTCCCCATTATTATGCATATCCTTTAATTTTTTTCCAGTAGTTACTATGTTGAATAGAAAGCTTGAACCAGTTTTTTGTAACTAAAAATCATATGTGTATTTGATTAATTGACAAAATCTCAAGCTTCAAATTTTGTTGAATTATGTTCACTTCGTTAAGGGATACAATAGAGAAGAGATAATTGAATATTATTTTCCAATTGAAGACTCAAATATGATATTTTCTTTTCACTGAATAATGAGAGAAAGTGTTGTAAGTGCTTAAATTGTGTTTCTGATAACAGGCTGAAGTGAGGATAATTTTGATAATTTTACAACAATATTTCTTCCGTGCAGGCATTTTCACTTCAACAAAATTGATAACCATTGTGCAAAAAGTGTGATGCAGTTTTTTATGGTATTTGACACTCAATGATTATGATTAATTAGTTTTATATTTCAGAGCTCATGATCCTGTTCCTGAAATATGTGCTTTGACTGAACAATTGTGGTCAGCTATTGGACAACAATACTTAAATGAGAATGATGAAAGTCTCAAAGAGAAAATAAACTACCTTCCAGATAACTTAACTCATTATCCTACTAACAGTAAGTTCTTTTTATTATAATTTTTTCTAATGAAATTATTTTTATAATTTGTAAATTGTCATTTTGACATTTATATTTCAAAAATATTGTTTGACAAAAAAGAAAAGGAGATAAATAACAAAAACATTTTAAAGGATTTTGATATTATTAAATTAATAATTGTGAACCAAAAATGTAGGTTTCTTGTAAAGTAGGCAATCTCACCTTTTTCATTTCCAGTTGATTTGTTATATTAACATCATCAGAATATTGCAGTTTTCTGGCAGTATTATTTTGAAAGTAGTTTGATTAACAGAGAATTATGATTCATTCAGCACTGGCAGCATTAATTTTTTTCAGTTGTACGACCATCTCTTGGTTGTCGATCATTGGCTAGCCGTTTTCTTTACGTTTTTGTCCCGGCTCTGGCGAAGGAACTGAAGGACTGGCGACCCGATGTCAGGCTTCGTGCAGCTCAGTTGGTTGGAACTTTTATTATTCTTGCTGAATCAAATTCCACTCACTACTTACCAGCCCTTGCAGATGCATTGTCTCTTGCTTCAGAAGATGAGGACCTGCGAGTAGCAACAAGTGTGAGTAAACGTATTTGACAAAGTATATCTTTTCGATTTTTTTCCTTTTCCGTGTATTTATTGATATTTGTTTTAAATAAAAGTATTTTATTGATGAATAATTTTAACTATCTTCTGAGGTAGGAGCCAAACGTGAAATTTTATCTGGGAAGCGAGTGTGAGAGAAAGCTGCCCGCGGGATGCGTTCGGGCGATTCCCGACCAGGATGCAAGTGGGCTAAGCCTTCTCAGATAGGCAAAAATGAAAGGGGATTATCTGGAAAGCAGTTGAGAGGGAACGCTGACTTCGGGATGTGCTTGGGCGATTCCCGGCCGGGGAATGCAATCGGGCTACACCTTCTCAAGGAGCCAAAAGTGAAACGGGATTATCCGGGAAGCGGGTGTGAAGGAATGCTGACAGTGGGATGCAGTCGGGCGATTTCCGATTGGGCTAAGACTTCCTGGGTAATCAAACGTTAAAGGGGAATATCTGTGAAGCGGGTATGAGGGAAAACTGACCGCAGGATGCAATCGGGCGATTCTCAACCAGGATGCAAGTGGGCTAAGCCTTCTCGAATAGACAAAAATGAAAGGGGATTATCTAGGGAAGCAGTTGTGAGGGAAAGCTGGCCTCGGGATGCAATCGGGCGATTCCCGGTCGGGAGAATGCAATCAAGCTACACCTTCTCCAGGAGCCAAAAGTGAAAGGGGTTATCCGGGAAGCGGGTGTGAGGGAATGCCGACGCTGCATGCAAGCGGGCGATTCTCGATCAGGTGTAGCCTTGCGAGGTAGCCAAACGTATATCTGGGAAGCGGGTGTGAGGGAATGCTATCTGGGAAGCGGAATGCAATCGGACTATTGCCGATCGGGCTAAGCATTTCCCAGGTAGCCAAACGAATATCTGGGAAGTAGGTGTAAGGGGATGCTGACTGCGGGATGCAATCGGACGGATTCCCGATCAGTCTAAGCCTTCCCAGGTAGCCAAACGTGAAAAGGGATTATTGGAAGCGGGTATGAGGGCAAGCTGATCGCGGGATGCAATCGGACGATTCCCGATCGGTCTAAGCCTTCCCAGGTAGCCAAACGTGAATGGGGCTTATTTGGGGAGCGGGTTTGAGGCAAAACTGACCGCGGGATGCAATCGGCAATTCCCGATCGGGCGCAGCCTCTCGAGGCAGCCCCACGCGAAAGGGGCTGCCCTAAGAAGCGCGTGCGGCGCGCGCTTAGGCGGTGTCGGCCGGCGAGGCGCTGGGCGCGTTCGTGCCGGCGGCGTCGTGGGCCAAGCTGCTGCTGTGGGAGGAGGGCGACGCGGCGCCGACGCGCGGCCGCCTGCGGCTGCTGGCGGCGCTGGTGCGCGCGGCGCCGCCCCCGGCGCTGCGCCCGCTGCTGCCGCGCCTCGCGCGCTGCCTGTGCGGCGCCGACGTGCGCGACGCCACCGCCCCCGCGCGCCGCGACGCCGCCCTCGACTGCTGCGACGCCCTGCTCGCCCAGGCCGTCCCGCGCCGCCGCCGCCGCCGACCGCCCGACAGGTAAGAGCGTAGGCTTCCGCGGACGAAGTCGGTACTTACTTGGCTATCCGGGAGACGCCGCGTCCAAGGCAAAGGTGCCAACGTTTCGGCCGCCACGCTGCGACATTCATCAGGGCGTAGTAATGCATTACTGATGAAGGTCGCAGCGTGGCGGCCGAAACGTTGGCACCTTTGCTTTGGACGCGGCGTCTCCCGGATAGCCAAGTAAGTACGCCCGACAGGAATACACGCTGGTTTAAACGGATTAAAATACATGTCTTTATTGGTGGCGAGGCTCTCAGGCCATTTAGCCTGCTTTTCCGCCTGACCACTTTCAACATTTTATTACATTAGTGCACAAAAAAAGGTCATTCAATGAACGCAATTTGGGTGAAGGGCTTTCTCACATGGGAGGCAGGAGTGAAAGCGAAGGAGGAAGGAGTTGATAGAAGCGGAATGCTCTCACAGCATTTGTATGATTAACCAATTTAATTTCAAGTTAGGGATGTAATTAAAAATTAATCCCCAAGTATATCAGGTTGAACACTGTGAGATTTTACCTAAAATGTAGAGAAATTATCTTTTTGTGACTAGACAAGTAGTAGACTATAGAAGAGGATTTGAAAGAAATTGAATAAATCAGTGAAATGTTAATATGCACTACTAATTGTTTGAAAGAGGTTTTGAAGAAGTTAAGGTTGCGTACGTACTATTGAATTACCCCTAATTAAGGACATGGGTTGCCACTCCAGGGGCTCTGATCGTGAGGGCCTCGGGTTCCAGTGCCGACGATGGTTTGATCGATAGTTTTCTGCGGTTTTACCGATCAATACCAAATGAATGCTGGAGCAGTACCGTAAAAAAACGGGCCAGGGCCGCGCGCGACTTTTCCTTCCTCTTTCTTATCCCTTCATTTCTCCTTATACATACGTACATGCACTATCCTACCATCTATTCCGGGAGACCATTCCATTTCGATCATACTATTTGTTCACGACGCACACACTTAATTCGTTATGGCATTCTTATGCCTCCTTCTCCTTTAACTTCAAAGTAAAAGTTTGTTTTCAGGGAACCTCGCAGCGTCTTTGGTCTCGTCATCTCATTCAATTTCCTCCCAATTTCTGTTCTTTTTTTTTTTTTTTTTTTTTTTTTAAACAACTTCGTCGCTTCTTGCGCCGTTATTGCGTCGGCTCGTCGCAGGCGGCGCTGCTGAGGACGCGCCCCGCGAGCTGGCGGCCGGCGACGCCGCCCCCGCCGAGGCTGCCGCCCTCGCCGCCGAGGGGGACGCGCCGCCGGGCCCTTCGGGCGAGGGGCCGGGCGCGCTGGCGGCGGCGCTGGCGCAGCCGAAGGCGGGCGAGGAGGAGGAGCGGGACAGTGACGGGCGCTCCCCGCTGGAGGTGGTGGAGGCGCCGCTCTTCCGCGCGCTGCTCACCCTCAACGCCCTGGCGGACGACGCGGAGCCCGCCGCGCGCCGCTCCGAAGGTCAGTCAGCAGAGCCTCTGGCAGGGAGGTCCTAGGGCAAGGCTGTCCAACTTAGAAGGGCTTAGGGGCCACGTATCGAATTCTGGTTAAGCCGCGGGCCGCACCGTAATTTAAGATGGCTTTTGCCCTAACTACTGAAACAAATGTGTATATACGATTAGAAACGACTTTTATTCAACATACTTAATGATTAAAGTACATACAACTAGAAAATTAATATTCAAGTTATGTAATTATAAAAATGCATAAAAGAATAAAAAAACGTATTTGGTTGGTATAATAAAATTTTTCAAAGCAGTCGCGGACCGCACGAAAAGATCCAACGGGCCGCATGCGGTCCGCGGACTGTCAGTTGGAAAACCCTGTCCTAGGGTTCCAGTACCTGACGATGGCAGGATATTCGGCATTAACTACATACCTAGGTCGAATTTAATCGATGTCTGGAGGAGAATTCTAGCGGCCGGCTGCTCTGACCGATTAATTTTCCCTTTTTTTTTTTTTTTCGATCAACACCAGGCGAATGCCGGAGAAGTACTGTAACAATCTGACCACGGACCGCCTACGATCTTTCTGTCCTTTTCCTTGTTCTTTCCTCGCCCTTTACTTATAAACATTTACACGTAGATGCACTACACTACCATAGTTGCTGGGGAGACCAGTAAGGAGCTTAGCTTGTCCCGGCTGGGGCGGTACTTCGCTGGAGGGAGATATCTGGTGGGGAAAACCCCCCAAGCCGACGTGTAGGGCGGCCCCAGATCTCTCCATTCAGCAGAGGAAGATCACCATCACCTCCCGCGACAAAACATGCACTTCTGTGCTCATGTACATAATGCTTATCAAAAAATGTGTAATATAATATTTGTAAAAAAATTAATTTTTAAAGAAGCACAAATAACATTGTGCGTCCTCATTTCTATTTTTTCTCGTGATGCATTATACTTTCATCGAACGATGATATCACACGAGGAAACGTCGAAGGCGTATACAAATGAGCCAACTGCAAGAGAACAAACTGAAGGAAGGAGTGCCAATTGATGTTAATGAGCGTGTTGAGAGAACTTTCAGTTATGCTGCCAACAGTATCCACGGTAGCTGTCACTTGTCCCTTCTTAAAGTCGATTTACTTGCTTCCTTTTGACGAACGACTCTGGTATTGTAGAGAATCGTGTGTTAAAAAAACCTTGCAAAGCGATCCTCTTTACGAAAGTCTTGCTAGGCAGCTTGTGGCACGTAATATAATTCTTACAAACGACTACACTACAGTAGACTACACTACACTACACTACTTGAAGTAAATTCATACCCTTACGCATAGGGGGGAATGGGGGGAGCGTAGCTCCCTAAACATTTTGAAAGGGGTCTCGTAAAAAAATATTTTCGGAATGATTTTCCTGATTTTCCCCCTTTTTAAGTTAGGTAATTTGGGGATTTAATAGACGGTGTTTAGGGAACAGGCTCACCAAACATCTGGCAACCTGTAAATGGTTCAGTATAAGACCACTTTTATTGGTTAACGATTCAGTTTATAGAAATAAATTGTATCATTAAAGTTATTTCATTCTCCTTGTAATATGTTTTATTTACGTAAAATAAGACATTTGTAACTTTAAAAAAAGTTTAAAAGAAAAGGGTCCTAGTAGGGACAGGGGTTTCCCTCCCCCCTTCCCACTTGTAGGTTTCGGACGCCTATTAGTAAACATTAATATTGGTTTTGGGGAGGTTAGCGGTTTCCACCACAGTTCGAATTCCCGTGTCATCTTAGTATGAAATGAGTGAATGGGCGTCGTAAAGGATTGCGCTGCTCTCTGAATCGAGGGACTCGCCCTGCACTGGCCGGAAGCGCCCACAGACCGGGGTATTCTCAACACTGGCGCTTTGTACGCCTCGGACCCCTCAGCCATGAACGCCTCACTGTTTCTTCGATGGATCGCATTCCAGTATTTAGGAGGAAGACGAGAATCGTCTCTCGCGTTGCGTCATGATTGCCTCGTGTCAACGCCTTCACCAAGGTTTTTAACTTTTTGTGGAATTCCAGTTGTATCTTTGAATCTTTCAAGGGCGCTGTCAACAAGTTACAATTTTTAATAATATCTTCCAAGATCGCTTGTAGTTATAGAAATAACACAACCCATATTTAAAACGGTAACGTACGGAGTTTGTCATTATAACAACCCACAATAAAAATGGATAGAAAATAATGACGCAAGTGAAACAATGAACTTGATGTTTAAGGGTCTTATTGAAAAGAGCTTGAAAAGTAGTTTTTGTCAGCAGCAGTGTTTTTTAACACTGCTGCCCACAAAAATTTGTCTTTTTAACTCTGCACAAAAAAATTTACAATAGTGGGAGTCTCGCAGATACATGCCCGCTTCTTAGTGATCTCTTAGGTGCGGCTAAATACCAATTCGCAAACTAGGCACATGCCTAGCGGAGATCGTTGTTTGCTGAAGAAAGTGATAAAAACACTTTAAACAATAATAAATGATCCAATGAGCCGGTCTCGATAGCCGAGATCGCTAAGACAGTGGTGCCGAAGGATCGCGGATTCGAGTCCCGTTTCGGGCATGGCTGTATTTATGTATGTCTGTATGTGTGTGTCGCCCTTTTACCCCTCATTATTTTCATTTTCATCTTCCATACCCCCAGGGCTAACAACCCTGGGGAATAAAAATGGGATCCAGCAAATGCTGATGAAAAAATTACACGCATCTGCCACCGAGATAATGTTAATGAGCCCCGGTAAGTGCAGGATACAAGCACGCGTGGTCCAAGTCGGCCTTTCGCGGGCAAAAAAATGACCCAATGAATTAAATTTATTTAAAAAATGTGGACGCGGAGGCCGGGTTTCGAAAGGAGCTGTCGTCAGAATCGACTCTCGCTCACCCTGGATCCGCCAGCAGAGCGCTCAAATTCAATGCCATTTTAAACAAAAATGTGAGTAAATAAGGCTAGATATCATATTGAGACACTGATCGTTGAAAACAAAGTAATTATGCATGTTTTACGTAGGAAAAACTGAATCCAGCACCTATTTTTGAACGGTTAGTTAGATTATATTTCTTCGCCCCAGCAAGGCCAGCAGATAGTGGTAGTTCAACAGTTGCAGCGGCGTAGTGGGAGCAGGAGCCCGTGTGGCACTTTTAAGGGGCGGCAAAATTTTGCAATAAATAATATCTTGTAAAAATTTGAACCATTTCATATTTTGTCCCCCCACGATGCGGACCGACTGAAATGAGCACGGAATCTTTCATGATATATTCTGTGACGACGACTTTAACCTTCCTCAAAACGCTCTCGTTTACGAATCCAACCCTAATACACGTGATTATTATATTGTAAAACACATATACATGACTTTTTATTTGTAACCTGTACATTACACAATAATGATTGTTCTTCCCGAAAGTTTTTTTAAATTTTTTGTCTTTTAAATTGAAATACTTCAATTTTTCTCCGCCCCGGACGGCTGACACCCGCGCTACTTCACTGGGGTGTTGGCTAGTCCCACGTGGAGTCCCTGAGAGTGCCTGGAGCTCACGGCCTCCTCCACAGCGGAGCGCGCGCGGAAGCCGGCGAGCAACGGGGCCGTGCGTACGCACGGGCGAGCGGCATGGGAGACCGCCGCCGTCTCCGCGTGGGAAGCGGCGCGGCGCGGCGCGGCGCGGCGCGGCGTGACGTTCTAAAAACAGCCTCCTCCTCTTCTTCGGCCCCCGCAGAGTTGCTGCTCCGTCTGGCGGTGGCGTCGGCGGCGGCGGCGCGCGGGGAGGAGGCGGAGGAGGCGGTGGAGGCGGAGGGCGACGGCGACGCGGCGGCGGCGCTGTGGGCGCGCCAGCTGCCGGCGGTGCTGCGGGAGCTGCGCGACGGCGGCGGCGCCTGGACGGTGGTCAGCCCCGAGCGCCGCGTGCTGGAGGCCGTGCTGGCCCGCGCGGGGGGCGCCAAAGGTACGCACGCGCTCCCAAATAAACCAGGAGCCTCGACAACCGTGAAGAAGATTGGGGCAATATCAATTTTGAAGAAAATCGGCTGAACGGTTTAGGCGCTAGCGTTGACCACAGACGGACGGGCGTTTTGCCGTCAATCGATTTTGCAGTATCAAGAAGCAACATAACATAGATATTGACTACCCTACGAGATAGAGAATTTTTTTTCTAAATTTAGCAGCAGATTTTATCCACTTTTTTGTTATCAGACTCCAGTTATAAGAGTTTTCTGGCGAAAATTCGCTGTTTTCTGGCGCCGTGATTCCCCCCCCCCCCTCGTCTTCCGAGAACCTGCCTCTGGCCGTACAGCATTACCGACTAGCCACAACCTTTTGCAAGTGAGAAAAGCAATGAACAAGTATAAAACTTGTAATCTATTAGTAATAAAAATGTTTTGATTCTTCTCAATATACAGAACTATATTTTGCCCATTAAATGACAAATGGTCAGATTTTTTTTAAACTGATAAAGAGCTTACGTTTTATTTACCTCTTATAACAACTTAAATATACATTTTGCAATTGATCGGTTGCGACTGCTCAGCGACAATACGTTTCCTCTATAACGTTGTTGACCGGAAGTTCCTAGGGTTCGAGTCGCGACGATGGCGTATTTTCGAAGCTAAGGTACATACAGTAACTAGATCGAATTCAGACAGTCTGGAGGAGAATTCTGGTGCCTGGCTTCTCTAATTCCTAGTTTACCGATGTTCAGCAATACCCTAATAACCGGACCAAGTACCGCACGAGATCTTTCGTTCCTTATCCTTGCCCCCTTTGACTCAAGCAGAGATGCAGGTGGGCAAAGGAGGAACTCCGCTACCTCCCGGGTTATAAAATGCACTGCATTTACCGGTCCAATGACCTCAACCCGCAAGCTGACGTAGGTCGGCGCCGATTCCCACCACCCAGCAAGGGTAAAGACCACCACCACCTCCCACGATAAAAACATGCTCCACGCTTACAGGACTAATGACGTTAGTAGTTGACGCGATCGAAATCACTAATCAATTAGTCAACGAACGCGAACCTCAGTAGTTACATATGTCAGGAGTCATTCAGTTTTCACTCCCCCAGGGGCGGATCCAGCCGATCATTTTGGAGGGGGGAATCATACATTTTTGTTAAATAAGAAACATTTTATATTGTATTGTATATTATTTGCGTAGTGTATATATGATACTATAGGTATTTTTTAAAATAATTTCATAATTCTAACATAAATATTTAAATCAATTTTGCCAAATAAAAGAAGGCAACAATAGAAAACTCTAGGCCAGTGTTGTCGGGGTCGATGCCAAGAGCGGGAGTCCGTGGCACGAGTGCCACGACGAAATCGCCCCTCCACGCAGTTCATTACCCCACCACCAGGGATAACGCCATCCCTATTGCAAAACGGTGGGGTTACTAATAGTTTCCTTTCCCGACGCTAGTTGCGCAGAGAAGCTCGTGGCTTGCTGCGGTGCCACGATCGCGTGCCACAGCCACCAGTAAAAGACCTTGACACAACTGCTCTAGACCTTTTTGAGGGCCTAGATGCCCCCATACCCTCCCCTCTGGATCCGCCACTGACTCCCTTCCACTTATAAGGCCAGTGCTTATGTATTAATGGCTGCGCGTGTGTGCGCAGGGCGCGCGGCGGGGCTGGCGCTGGCCGGGGCGGCGCTGGAGGACGCCGGGGCGGCCGCGGCGGCCGCCGCCGCGCCCGAGCAGCCGGCCGAGGCGCGCGTGCGCGTCTTCACGCTGCTGGGGGCGGCACTGGCGGCGCGGCCGGCGCTGCTGGGCGCCGCCCCCGCGCGCGGCCGCGCCTTCGCCGCCGCCCTGCTGCGCGACGCGCTCTGCCCGGCGCTGGTGTGGAAGGCCGGGCGCGCAGCCGAGGCCACGCGCGTCGCCGCCGCCGCCTGCCTCGACGCCCTGCTGCGCGCGCTGCCCCCCGCCGACCCCGACCAACACGACGCCGACGCCGCGCCCGAACACGAGGTAGGTAGTAGTTTTCTGATCAAAACCTGGCGAATGCCGGACCGGTATTCTAACAAACGGACCGCTCGCGATCTTTCCTTCCTCTTCATTGTCCTATCCTCACCCCTTACACACTAACATGCACTACACTACCACACATGTCGGGAGACCGGTCGGGAGCTCAGCTGGGGCGGTGCCCCGCTGGCGGGAGTACCTGATTGAGGGGAAAACCCCGCTAGTCGACGGGAGATCCGGCGCCGGATCTCGCCATCCAGCGGGAATGGTGGACGCCATCCAACGGGTAAGATCACTGCCACCTCTCGAGAGGAAAACATGCTATACACTTGCTACACAGGGACACATGCACACACACATGCTACACAGGGACTAATGACCTAAGCCCCTATGACGACGATGAAATATCACACGGCATTTCGCGTCTTTCTCCGTCATGTCGCTAGAAGTCGCATGATCGCAAGCACTGCTTGATACGGTCACGATCACGCGATCACGCGTCTGTGAACGTCGCGAAATATCGTGACATATTCCTTCGTGAAGACGGGCCTCCAGGGGCAAAATTAGAAAAAACGCAGTACAGATGGTGGTGTAAAACAAAACAAAATATTCATTTCAAATACAACACACAGCACTCGGTAGGGTTTTTGAATCTATATCGTTAAATAACTGCTAAACGAAACGTGCTAGGGGCATTAAAGCCGATTGCCTCAAAGAAACGTTTCTCACACCGTAATCTACAGGATGAGTTCTTGAACATTCTATTACATTTTTGCTGGTCCGGCGCTTTTCGATATTATCCCGCCTGCTCAGAGACATGAAGAATCTGCAACTAAATGGTAATGAGAGAGAGAGGGAGAAAGAGACAGGAGGGAGAGAGAGAGAGACGGAGAAAAAGGGAGAGGGAAGGAGAAAGAGGAAGATGAAGGGCAGAACGTCTGCCGGGTTCCGCTTTATATAAAAGAACAGGCGAATTCGTCGACAAATTGCTGTGAATTGACGAATCGTTTCTCAGCAAAGTACCTGCTGAGATCTCAGGGTGACAACTGATTTCACTACAGATACTCTGATCGGTAGGTCCTATGGTTTGAGTCCCAAGGGCGGAGGGTTTTTCGACACTAGTTACATGGCTAGGGCGCATTCAGCTGCTTTCTGGAGAATTCAGCGGTTTCTCTGATCGGTTGTTTTCCGAGGGATCTCTGATCATAACCAGGTGAATGCCGGAGCACCCGTTCCCTAACAAATGGGCCACGAACCGCGCGCGATCTTTCTTTCTTCCTTGTCCTACCCTCACCCCTTAAACTTACCCACTCGTTCATTATATGACGGGAGACCAGCCGGGCGCCCAGTGTTTGTCCGGGATGGGCTTTCCCCGTTGGGGGGGGGGAGGATAAAGGGATGGGGAAACCCCCACATACCGAAATGTAGGTCGGCGCCGGGTCTCACGTTCCAGCGGGGGAGGAATACCGCCGCCTCTCTATTACAAATACTATGCACAACACGTACTGGACTAATGGCCATAGCAGTTGTGCCATGAAACATCAACCATTTGATCCGGAGGTAGGTACTGCTTCTTGCGCCATGAGATTGGGATTTCGCTCCTCCAGTGGTGGCTTGTGCGTGGATTTTACAAGGAGGGAAGATGTCACTGGCATAAAATACTCCAAATGAAACGAACAAATTAAATTACTTGCTTCGACATACGTTAGGTTAAGAGAGAACTCTCGGTTCATAGTCCACTTAACTCCAACCTAAACCGGAATTCCGGAATTGCACCCCTCGCCCCCCCCACTGGGTATTTCGCCTGCTCTATGCGCAGAGACTAGCGTGCGCTAGCCTCTGCTCTTGACTGCTCTTTGCAATGCTCCAGATCGCATCGATTTAGTTGAAAAGAAATCATTTAGTGCGTTTGTACAGTCGAGAGACGAACTCTTCCCTTCAGCTCATAAAGTTTCTTAAAATCGTTTCTTTTAGCCGCAGGAGCGCTGAGATATAGGCGATTAACACTGGATGCAGGAAAAGCTGGATGTTTCTCCTAAGACTATTTCCATAGTTTCTATGTCGCTTAAAAGCGCGCGTAATTTAAAACTCCATGAAAGTAAATTCCTGAAAACTCTGAACTCAAAAATTAAACGTTTTCCTCACACATCAAAGCAAATATGTTATTTGATTACATTGAGAATAATAATTTATGCGAGGGCTTTACTCCCCTCATTTCAGAAACTGTATCTGTGCCTCACATCTGCATACTTCTATCTTGCGAATTTTCTCGAGAGGGGGGCGAATCGAAGAATTGATAAGTGAAACAAAGAATATTTTTGCTTATACAACAGAGTGTGGATACATCCTTAGAATGCCCTTGGGAATGTTTTCTTGTCCAATATTTTTGTTTTGAACATTTCAATATGTGGAAATTGAAGACTAGGCTAATTGGAATGAACTATATTCCTGGAAAAGAAACTTAATTTTTTCTTGGGGAAAATTTCTTCAGTGTTCACCTTGTGAATCTGCACCTGCTAGTGGGGTAACTAGATAGATGCGGTGAAACAGACACCTTTCATGAAACACCTCTTCATGGCTGGCAATTTTCTAGGTTGGGAACAAAAACAGTTTTGCCAGAATTTCTCTACAATGAGTATCTGTTTTGAGTGGACATTTTTCCAGTCTCAAATGAGTTTGTAATAGGTTGTGAATCATTTTTAATCCAATTCATCCCAGAAATACAATATTGTATTACCTAGAAACAGCATGGGCTCGTCTAAAAAAAATTCGAATGTATTTTTAATTCTTTAATTGCAAGGCATTAACAGCATTCTTGCATTTGGTTTGGCTTTACATCGGGCAGTGTACGTGTAATGTACTACTATCGGGCAATGTACTACTATCGCTCTCGTGACATTTGGTAACTCTAATGATGTTTCTGATTCTCAATAACCTGTCTTTCATCAATCAAATTGGTGTCAGACACTGCATTCTGGCATTATATTTGCTATTATATGAACACAAATGAGAAGCCTTTTTTCAGGATTTAGGCATCTTCTATAAAAACATCCGCACACCTCTTGCAGATTAAAATTTCAGCCATCAGTTTCCTAATTCTTGAAATTTTAATGCGTAAGGGGTCTGTGAATGTTTTCTCAGAACAGAAGGGCTCAAAGACCAAACATATTGAGAACATCTCATGTTTGACAATGGGTCATAAGGGGGCTGGGAATTGGGCTATCCCTCAACTGACAATGGAAAAGGAATGATTGTGCACAGTTACAAACCAGTGTGTAATATATTGCTCTGGCATCTGCCTAAATTGATCAGTGGATATCTGATCCGATAAGAGCCTTACACGGACTCTAGAATTCTCCCCAGATTTTTAACTGGTACTGAAAATTATAGTCTGTTAATACTCAAACCTACGAGTGCCTGATGTGAGATATTAGGCATGTAAGACTGTATGACATGTCTTGTCATCAAGCCCAGATTCAGACACACTCCTAATAGTGCAAAGCAGCAGAAATACTTGTTCGACATCTCTGACCACACATGTTAAATATAGTCCGTAATATTGTAATATCCAATCAGATATTTTCCATATACAAAACATGTAATGAACATTGACTAATTAATCCGTGTTTATGTGACACATTCCTTCAGGTTACTTTATATGATATGGATCAGCTGAAATTACTGAACTGCTTTAAAAATCAATGGGGAAGCAGAGGCAGAAACAATATTAAGGAACAGATACATTACCCTGTTACATTGTACGCAGAGTTTATTTGAACAAGAATTCTTTTAAAACCCCCCAGCCCCCCTATAGAGGTAGTCTTATTTTCTATTTACTACCCTTTGTGTTTGCTTCTTCCCTTTTCTTAATTCACTCCCTTGCAGAAAAAGTTCGCCATAGCAAAGGAAGAAACTTAACTAGTGATTAAACATTTGTTTTAAGTTTGATGATTAAAAGAAACGAAAGATGAATGGATAAGTTGAAGCCAACAATGCAATTATATTACACATATTTAGAATATATGCTTCTAAAGTAGTATATTTTGTGTGTGAATTTTGTTTGACAGGAACTGCAGATTAATTATTTTCCCATGTTGATTCTAGATTGAATTAACGGAGTCTTTACTGGAGCTGTTGCCTCTTCTACCTGCTCTAGCAGAGGACTCTGGAGGTCGATCACGGTTGTTTGCTCTGCGATGTGCCCCAGGAGTTGTGAAGCATCTTCTCAATGTGGCAACTGATGAATACGCTCTCGGTCAGAAGATCTGCACACTTTTTCAAGGTGAGTTTTGTAAAACCTTTTAGAATTTGTCTTGATAATAAACATAGTTTGAGACACCTGTTCTTGCCTTGCATCTTGCCTATTAAATTTCAAGTAAAGTTTCTGAGAAGCTTATTAATGAACTTAAAATTTGAAAATTTATCTGATTAAAATTATAATTTGCCTGTTATCAGGAAGTATTTTCTGAACATTAAGACATTAGTCTCAAAAATTTTCCTGAGATATTTTTCCTTTAACTGGTTTCCACAAGGAACATTTTTTTTTGCTTTAAAACATTTACTATGATTATTATTAAATATCATTATAAATACTATGGAATCAAGCCGTTTGAGTGAAATTACTTTGAAACTTGCTCCGTCACCTCCATTTAATGGCAATTTTTTCATGGAACTAATTCATTTTTCCGTAATATACATGTAAATATTCTCACTTGTAGGTCACTTCCTGGCCATACAGCCGACTGTCAGATACATTTTGTATATTGAAATATACCATTCTCAACGTCTCATCAAAAGCGTGGCTGTAATCATGTCCTGTTCCAAATTTATTAAGATTTGGGCGCCAGAAACAGGTTACATGAATTACTATCAAAGTTTTTCTATCTGATTTAACAAAAATTATCTAAACATCCAGCTAGCTTGGGTCGATGGGTCCGGATACAAATACTCGCTATCGCCTCGATAGCCGATTACCTGATCTGCCAACTATACAGTATGGCGTGGAATCTGAAATGTAATAATTATGCTTTCAACTAATTAAAAATTATGATTGACAAATGAAAAAAACTCTTTTCTTTTCCAAAGAACAAAATTCAACAATTTATTTAACTTTTTAAATTAAAACAATTAATTAGATGGTCATGACCCCTTTTGAATAAATTGTCTCTTTTATACTGCAGTATTTTTTTACCGTTTTTGCATGCCAACGCTCCGTAGTCGCTTCTCACTTGGCCGTTGTTAATTCCACGTTCCGCTTCTCTTTTCCGGTCTTGCGCCGCCGCTGACACGTCCAGTCCACACTGCCTAAACTATCTGTTAGTCTTGTCCGACGCTCCCGGTTCCTAATCTCTCCCACCGGTTATGTAGACTATTGAAGTCCAGCTGCAATGTCCGAAAATCTGAACAAGTCCTCCGAAAATCACTTCTGGTAAATTATTTCAAAGTCCGAAAACAAACTATCACTTCTCTCACAAGACAAAGTCCGAAAACAAGCTATACAAGTCTCACTTTCCCTCTATATTGCCTACAAACGATCTTTACGCTACGGCCCCCAGAGTCAGAATGTTCGATCTACACTCCACGACACCCAGAGTCGGAATGCACGATCTTCACTCTACGACACCCCGAGTCAGAATGTCCTGTTTAATGCATTTTTAAACCCTTCATGGCTCGGTCGGCGTCCATCCTTCTATTATTTCAAAACACGGCGGCAACATTAGACTATCTGATCTTTTATAGCCAACCCGTGCGTCTCTTACAAATCCAAGTAGCCGCGACCTCAGACAGTCATTCGTTTTTGCACCAATTCCCTCTTAGGTTCTTCAGCCATCTAGCCGGCGTCCTGACGTCATCAGGGCCCGTGTATAGTTTGTTGACCTTGCCAACCTCTGCGCCGCCGTTGCTAAGGCCCATACCGCCATATTGAATCCCCATTTATCTACCCCATGTATAACTAACATCATTAAATAAAACCTATCATATTCTGGTATATCACAACTTCCCCTCTCCAAGCGTCATTTGGTTTGCTACAACATAACTAAATGACAAGACTACATTAAACACTGTCTTCTTACTTCACTACGCTGTGTTCACTGACACTTTGCACTTTACACAACACATATCTTGTATCTTGCAGCCTTAAACTATTTACATTTGTTTTGTGAATATTGCCAACATAGTTTTGAACCATCTCATTGAGTATAGATTATTGCCTGCTATTTACTTCCGTCTTATATCCAACACATGTTAATTGAAAATTTTTTTTCACATTCTAACAAAATAGATGTAACAACACAACGAACACTATTACACACTATTATATACAGATACTATTTACAATGATTTATTCCTGGACAAAATATTCAATCATGGGTATCGTCCCTTTTATACGGCTTAATGTTCCTGTAATTATATGTCCCCATTTCGTCCAATTTTGGCGGTTTTTCATGACGAGCGATGGTTTTGCTATTGAGTTTTCTAGCATCGATACAAAATCTGATTTTATTATCTTTCTTTCGGACTATTACTATCGGGCTCACATACGGTGTCATAGATTTTTTTATGATACCATCCTCCAGCATCGTGTTTATTTGTCTACATACCTCGGGTTTAAATACATGTGGGATCGGGTATTGCTTTACATTGAAGGGTTCCTCATCCATCAATTCAATTTTAAATTGACATCCTTTTACGGGATCCTTTGAACCTTCAAAAACGTCTTGATATTCGCTAACTAACGTTTCAACGGAATGGCTAACATCTACTCCATTTTCGTCGACCGCATACTTGGCTGCTGCGTGAATCTGGTCCCTGGTCTCTTCAATTAGTTCCGCAATCTCACAAATACACAAATCTTCGCCCTCCTGATCTTTGATCCCCAAACAATGTTGTTGCCCTTTGTCAGTTCGTAACAATATATTCCTGTTACCTACATCGACCTTGGCGTCACACATCTTTAGGCCATCAATCCCCAAAATGATTGGACGAATCAAATTTTTTATGATTATTGCAGGGAACTGTATCGTCACCCCTTGGACTTCCACCTCCACCCAAATTTGCTGACTTCTTGTTTCGATGCGCCTCCCGTTAGCCGTACGAATATTTAATTTTCTAGCAGGTAATTCTTCAATCTTATTCCCTTCTTTTTTTAGTTGCTTATATAATTCTTCCGATACCGCACAAACATTTGCACCAGTGTCAATTAAAATATCTACCGGTATATGCCGAAACATCCCCTTCAACACCAAACACGTGCTATTTTCCGCCCGTTCGTCTGTCTCTTTCCTTAACAAATCTTCTGCTGCTACCTCAATGCTATTCAACTCTGTAATAACCATCATCTCATCAGTCTTATCGTTCGAAATAACCCGCCTATTTACTTCGAACAGTGGGAGTTTTCCTGCTCTATTGCATTGATTTCTATCTGTTCGTATCTCTTATCATCTTTGGATCTTCGCGAGTAACTATTTCCTGTCTTTTTAGCTTCTCTCTTGGCATCATTTCCCCACTCGCCCTTCCCTTCTAAACTATCATGTCCTTGGCGATTATCAGTATCAACTATTTTTCCCGTTCCATTATTCTTTCCATTCATGCTATCATGGTATCCGTTACTATTATTCCGTTCATATTCGCCATTCAAAGTCCGATCGAAGAGACTTAGCCGTTCCACTAAGTCTTCATAATCTACAGGTATCGAATTCCATAGCAAATTTTGAATACTGACTGGCAATTGACGAATAATAATTCTAGTTAATTCATTATTATCTATCCCTTCTTCGCAAGCCTTGAATGCGGCAATTTTGCGTGTTGCAAAATCACACATGGTTTCCGCCCCACCTTTCCTATATTTTTCACTCATCAATTTATATTTTAAATCAAATTTATGATTCTCATTCCAGTAACGTTTTAAAAATTTCTCCTTCCATTCTTTATAACTCGTTGGTTCCGGAATTAATGATGTCAACCAATGATGGGCTTTAGATGACATTGCCTGCTCGACCATATGCAATTTTAACCTCTCAGGAGTATTATTAATCATAAAGTAGCTTTCTAATTTTGAGATGAAAGACCATGGTTGCTCCTTGATATCCCCATGGAATTTTAAATAACTTGGCAAAACTACCGCGGATGCTGTAGTTATTACATTTCCCTGCGTGCGTGTTAGGACTTCATTTTCCAACTGATCTATCTTGCCTTTAAGGTTTGCTATCTGTTTTTTCCGATTCCAATTCCTGCAAAGTTTTAATATTCCTCAGCCCCTCTTGTATCTGTTGTTCTACCTTACTATCTGTAACAACTATTTTTAATTCAATATTTTCTATTTTGTCGCCATGTTGTTGCGATATCTCATTTAAATATTCTATACGCGATTCAGCGTTCGTCATTTTTTTACATTGTTGGTTTTGTGTAAGTGCTAATGCTGTAACATTTTCCTGTAAAGCCCCAACTTCAGAATTAATTTTATTAAAACATTCCTTTTGCTCTTTCTGAATTTGATTTACTTGACAATTAAACGCATCCATTTTTGAATAAATATTACTAAATTCATTAGCTGTATCGGTCCGTAACTGCGATATCTCCTCACATATTGCTTTACGAAAATTCTTAAATTCCTGTGTCGTTTCTATCTTTATACCTTCCAATTTGGCATTCATTTCTGCCTTCATTTCAGCTAACATTTTAATTATTATCAAGTTACTAGAATCCGTATTGTCTACTGAAGCTGCCGCTACTTCCTTTTCTTTCTGTTCTACCTCAACTAATTCTCGCAACATGTCTCCTTCGGGATTCATACCGTTAGCCGCCACATTATCTATTTCGACATTTTCGGAACGTGCTGTCTTACTTCTAGTCTCCATCTTGAAATTATAATACAAATTAAAATTCTCACTATCAAATTCTCCTCAATGAAATGGTTTTGGCTTTTTTTTTTTTTTTTATAATTACAGTTAATTTCATATGTCAATCAATAAATTTCAGATTCCTTTTCGATCAATTTGTTATAATTTATAATAATTCCTTTAAACGTACTTCACTTTGTTATAAATTATAACAAAATATGCCCCAGTTGGCGCGCCATTTTGAAATATACCATTCTCAACGTCTCATCAAAAGCGTGGCTGTAATCATGTCCTGTTCCAAATTTATTAAGATTTGGGCGCCAGAAACAGGTTACATGAATTACTATCAAAGTTTTTCTATCTGATTTAACAAAAATTATCTAAACATCCAGCTAGCTTGGGTCGATGGGTCCGGATACAAATACTCGCTATCGCCTCGATAGCCGATTACCTGATCTGCCAACTATACAGTATGGCGTGGAATCTGAAATGTAATAATTATGCTTTCAACTAATTAAAAATTATGATTGACAAATGAAAAAAACTCTTTTCTTTTCCAAAGAACAAAATTCAACAATTTATTTAACTTTTTAAATTAAAACAATTAATTAGATGGTCATGACCCCTTTTGAATAAATTGTCTCTTTTATACTGCAGTATTTTTTTTACCGTTTTTGCATGCCAACGCTCCGTAGTCGCTTCTCACTTGGCCGTTGTTAATTCCACGTTCCGCTTCTCTTTTCCGGTCTTGCGCCGCCGCTGACACGTCCAGTCCACACTGCCTAAACTATCTGTTAGTCTTGTCCGACGCTCCCGGTTCCTAATCTCTCCCACCGGTTATGTAGACTATTGAAGTCCAGCTGCAATGTCCGAAAATCTGAACAAGTCCTCCGAAAATCACTTCTGGTAAATTATTTCAAAGTCCGAAAACAAACTATCACTTCTCTCACAAGACAAAGTCCGAAAACAAGCTATACAAGTCTCACTTTCCCTCTATATTGCCTACAAACGATCTTTACGCTACGGCCCCCAGAGTCAGAATGTTCGATCTACACTCCACGACACCCAGAGTCGGAATGCACGATCTTCACTCTACGACACCCCGAGTCAGAATGTCCTGTTTAATGCATTTTTAAACCCTTCATGGCTCGGTCGGCGTCCATCCTTCTATTATTTCAAAACACGGCGGCAACATTAGACTATCTGATCTTTTATAGCCAACCCGTGCGTCTCTTACAAATCCAAGTAGCCGCGACCTCAGACAGTCATTCGTTTTTGCACCAATTCCCTCTTAGGTTCTTCAGCCATCTAGCCGGCGTCCTGACGTCATCAGGGCCCGTGTATAGTTTGTTGACCTTGCCAACCTCTGCGCCGCCGTTGCTAAGGCCCATACCGCCATATTGAATCCCCATTTATCTACCCCATGTATAACTAACATCATTAAATAAAACCTATCATATTCTGGTATATCACAATATGATATATGTTACACGGTCAGCACTAGAAAATTTGAACTGTAATAGAATAAGAAGCACAATAAAGGTGGGAATTTCAGTTGATTCTGTACCTTCTAGGTTCAGGACACATTGTCAGACTACTTGGAACAGTCACGGGATTAATTTCTATTTAAATAACAATATATAATTTAATAAATGCCTCTGTTTATGAAAGAACATATTAATTTTGCTCATTTCATAGCATTCTCATGAAGTTGCTTACCACTGCTTCCAACCTATGGGAACTTGTTGAGCGTTCTTGGAGTTTGCCATGTTCTCAGAATTGATCTGAAATCATTCACTATCTCCTGTGTCTGACAGACATGCCTCTTAAAGAGTATGGTGGATGTAAATTGCATCTTGAAGTCTAGTTTCCTTGGGATATTCATTCTGTGGAGATCAAAGTGGTTTCTCAAGTAAGAGAATGAGTGACTAGTCAATGAGTTTGACGTGCTCTTGGCTGTCCAGGTGATGCCGTGTCGCAGGCTGAATTACCTCAGGCTGCCCAGCAGCTGCTCAGCAACTCAGCCTGCGACGCAGTGTCGCCTGGACAGCCATGAGCATGAATTTGGCTGCGGAAGCCTACGACTTCAATGGGTGTGACATTAGCCAAAAGGAGGCAACGATTCCAAATCCCCTGCTTGTGGAGTTTTTTGAAATTTAAACGTATTCAAAAGATTATAAGGCCAAACTTTATTTCTAAATATTTAGCACAATTATATGATATAAGCTTTCAGTAACCTTAATTGTCTGCCTCTATTATTGGTCAATTTTTGCTGCAACCATTTTTGACCAGTTTCAGTGTAATAATAAATAATAGTGCTTGTGATCCGAATGTGTTAGGTGACAAATGGGTATTAGATGTGTCTTCATAAAATTTTGAACCTAAAGCAAAAAATATTTTAATAAAATAGCCCCTTGGTTGGCTCGACAGCATGCTCACTTTCAGTGAGGTGGTCCCAGGTTTGATTCTCAGCCAGGGCAAAAAGCCATAGCTTTCTAACAAATTGCTTTAGAATCTGTAGCTGTGTGATGCAAAAAAGCTCAGGCAGGTCAAACAGGGTAAGTAAAGTGATGGGAATACATCATGTTTGCTTCATAACTCCCCTACCCCCACGTGTGGATAGGAAATAAAAACAGAACCCAGGCCTGGAAACGAAGGTTGCCAGCAAAAGTCACATTCATCTGACCCTAAAATGCCAAATATATACATTTTAAAATAAATAATGAAGATGGCTAAGATTTTACATATGTGTTGATAAAATTCTTTTAATCATTAGCCACACTACGACGTTTGGATGATGTGGATGATGAAGTACGTGGTGCTGCTCTGAGGTGTGCGGAAAGAGTATTGCCTCTGATACCTAAAATAGCAGGGGCTGCTGTACAGGCTGACAGTGCCTATGATGTCCTACTCATTCACCTCGATGATCCCTAATCCAAAGTTTCGGGCCAACGTATTAGGTAAATAATGCTTGAAAGAATATTACAAAGTTAAGATTATGAAAGTTATTGCAAGATATATTTATGCAATTTCTTTTAACTCAATTATGAATTTTCTTCTGTAATGCATTTTCCTTTCAGATGTCTTGGAGCATATAGGTCAGTTGTACCCCAAATCTTTATGTGAGAAAACAAGAACTGCACTTACAAAATTTCGTAATCCATCTGAACCTGAAGAATTATTGAAGAGATTAGAAGCATGCTCTGTTAGTACAAAACAATGAATTGCATTTTTTCTGTACATTTTTCGTTGTATTCACAGCCTGTTATTCATTTATATATAATAAATTGAGGCTAGGAAATTCTTTTCATTTCTTACATTTGTCGAAGAGGAGATAATAATAAATTCCTAGCACGAAGAAAAAATAAATTATTTTTCCACTAGTACTGTGGTAGAGAAACACAACCTAAATTTCATGCAAACAAATAGATTGGAATATGTTTTATGCTTCTAAAAAATTTTGTGATGACGGTGTGACAGTTGGCAATTAATTGTGGTGAGTTTTTTTGATTCCATAAAACAGAAAATTATCCTTGCTGATTCCCCCTCCCTCAACAAGAAAGTGGCAGGGCAGTTTGTTACTAGACCTAAAATTACCATTCAAACAGAATCCCACTATCTTGTACACTAGCTCCCAAATTTAAGTAACACTGAAGGGATCAAAGCAACACAAGTATAATAATAGTTCTGAAATCAAGAAAGTTTTTTCCACACCTAACATTTCTCAGTTAGTAGGTATGTACACTTCTTGCTGCTCTCGATGTGTACACACATTGTAGTACAGTGGGACATTGATTATCCGAATGTCAGTCATCCAAAATGTCATATCCGAACGCATATTCTCTCTGAATAATTATTTTTTAATTAGGTACTGTATACCATATGTATTCATTTTATTTTGTAATACAGTAATCCCCGAATCCACTATTCGCAAGTTCCAAACATTCGTGATTAGAGAAATATTACCGGTTTTTAACATTCGTGAGTGCGTCTTTTGGTCATACTACATTTTTTTTTTCCTCCCAAGCAGGCACATTTCATTTCCTTTATTAGCGCCATTTAGGAAAAGGAACTTCGCAGACGTCGGAGCTGAAGGTATCGCTTGCTGCAAAAATTTCGAAGTTGAATTGTTAATTCACATTTACAGAATTAACCTAATTGTAAATCAATTTATTTGCATCAAATTGGAGGTAAGGGTTTTGCCCACATGAACAGAAAATCCATTCAGGATCTGTGCAACTCTCATTATCATGACCTCATTGAAGAGGAGCTTTGGGAAATCATCAATGAAAAAAATCTCCTTGAAGGTAATGGCGAATTTGCTCTATGAACAACATCAATGTCAAAATTTAATGGCGTTATAAAACTTTATCAAGCTCGGGTGGAGAGGCCATTCGAATATGAATCTGGAGACACAAATAACTTTGAAATTAAAGAGAAAAATTAAAGCAGCAACTCTTCTATATTTGGATATTAGAACAACGAGGAGGGTGATGATACAAACAAATAACAAAATTCTATAACCAATTATTTTGAACTTTGAAATAAGTTTCAAATATTGTTTTATTTAATTTGTGGATGGGATGTTAATTGCGAATTTTGTTTGTAGCAGTGCTTTCTTAGTTCTACTGCAATTGATTGTCAAATATTTTTTCTTTCTTTTTAAACAGTTTTTCGATATCCAGGAATCTAACCCTACTTTCCTTCATTAAAAGGTAGACTCAACATTCACAATGGTTTTTTGCGAACCTAACTCACGCAAATGTTGAGGGATTACTGTACTGAATATTGAGAATGATTCCCGAGGTGATTGACAGTGATAAAATATTAACAAGATACTATACTATAGCCAATCATCTGACTTCAGTGAATTTTGACAAATCCTACAATAAATGCTTAAGAACTCGGAAAGTTTATTGTTAGCAGAAAAACGCTTTTCACCCCTTTTAAGTGCAAAAGAACTACCAATACATTGTCCAACAACCGATCGTAAATGCTGAGCAGCTGTCACTCATTTGGAATGTTCATTGTTGGGAGAAAACCCACTGCCTTTTATTGCGACGGTAGCCTACATAGACCTTCTGTTCTGCTATCCAAATTATTGAATATCCTAATTATACTGGGTCCCAATTAATTTGGATAATCGACATCCCACTGTACTATGAACACATCTGTACATCACTGTTTGTTTCATGTGGGAAATTCTTTTGGGCATATGAAATATAGGTTATCAAATAGGAACCATCTAACCTGTTCAGTTGTATTAGTGACAATATAAATAAAGACTAAAATCTATTCTATCTAAAATCTGACATCAAATTTACTGCTTAACAAAGTACTGACAGAAATCAAAATTGGTACGGCACTGTTATCCATTTGTTTTGAATGATTATACTTAATTGTTATGTGTTGAATTTGAATGAATTTAAGGTTTTTTGAATTTTAAAAATATGTCATAATGTGATTACTTGCTGCCTTTTGGATTTACAAAAAATTAGTGTTCATTAGTAATAATACAATAATACATTTATACTGCGATTTTCGTAACAGTGTCTCTGACAGAAATCAGCTGTTCACGTTCATCCAATAGGGAGCTTGAACTTCACCATAGTGATGTTCACTGTCACGAAATATAAGCTTCCGATTGGATGGCAGTGAAACAGCTGAATTTCTGTTAGGGACAGCTGTTACGAAAATCGCAGTATATTAGCGTTATTACAATAATTTATTTATTAATGTTGCAATTTTCAATATAAAAGGAGAAAAGTGGGTTCGGTTGCATGATCTATGAACAAGCTAAAAGAAAGTCACCTGACAAATAATAATTTAAATCTAGGAAAATAATCCATTTAAGATAATCTAAAATTAACTAATTAAGATTTTAAAATGTTTGATGTTTAGAATAAAGAAAAACAGTTGCTTGAAAATATGAACTTTTCTTTGTTTATTATCACGAAAATAATCTACAAGTGTTACATGATGTCTAACAAAATACATGAACAGATACTATACAGCACAATACAAGTAACTGGGAAGTGAATGGGAGACTGATTAACACTGCACGCAGGGTTCATTCAACACCACATTAAAACATTAAGACTGTGCACATACATTTGGGACTTAGTCCTCAAGAGTGACGTTCTTAAAAAGATAGGACATAGATTCCTTGTTGTGAATGCGACGTATGGCCTCAGACAGTAGTACACTGATATCTACTGTTCTGATTTTATGGCACTGCATTTTTTGCAATTCATGAGGAATTGTGTTTGTCACCACCACCTGTAAAATCATATAATAAATTTAATATAATTGTTTGTTGATGGAAACAATATCCTTCCACATAACTGTGGAAGGAAAAGAAAGGAGAAAAAAAGAGGGGTGGGGTGGGGAAGTAACCTACGATTGAAAAGTATTTAACAAATACATTGCTTTTGTCCTTCAACTAAGTTTGTGTAAAAGGGCAGTAAATGGAAACAACTTCAATAAGACCATTATTGAGAAGGCTGACGCATACATGACAAATGCACCTCGGGATCATTTTCTACAGTACAGTTGTAAACACACTACTAAACTTTTTGTGAAGTACATTAAAGAACAAATCTTTAAATTCAATTTTCATTAGCAATTAAAATTTTTCACAAATTTTCATCATAATACAAATTAATTGCACATTTCTTTTCTAAAATTATTAGAAATTTCCATTTAGGGATTTGTAAAGTCCGACAATTCTGATAAGATACCAGTCTGGACCCGATTTTGCTTTAAACTATTGATCTTCAAGCAGACCCATTTTAGAAATTTGCCCTCGCCAACATCTTTTTTTGTGATTATTAGCCCATCAAAAAATAAATTGAAACCTATATTGTGTCTCTCTTAACACAAAAATTGTACATATTGTTCAATTTTAAAGTACATATCAATAATGTAAAGATCTTCAAAAAATTAATACAATAAATATCTAAAGGACAATATTTTTTCTCTTGTACAAATTGTCTACAAGAAAATCCCATCAGATAAATATATCATCACAACTGATAAACTTCTGCAGTCTCAGAGGTTAGCACTTATGATCATCATTGGGCATTCACTTACGTCTACTATACAACTTAAAACAACTTTGAAAATATTTCTTCCACTAGAAAAGCGTAACTATCTCTCAATAAATACAATTAACTTCAAAATATTTATTACTGCATCTACATCATCAGTACTACATCTCTAGGCATACCTCATCAATTGGAGAATCTTCAATAAGGCGAGGAGCATCTGAAGATAACAAGCCATGTGTAGCAAGCACATAAATTTTGTAAGCTCCACGTTCTTTTAAGACTTCAGCAGCTGCCACAAAAGACTGGACATCATCCACCATGTCATCCTGGAAGTTTGATTCAACAATATAATTTTCACAAAAGAAGAATAAAAATAACCATGAAAATAACATCTTTCAACAATCATTCAATAATTTATTTCAATTGTACCAAGCTCTGATTTGAAATAAAGATTTACTAATATTCTCAAATACAGTAATTTGTAATGAGGATGTGAACTTAAATGTAACCAATAGAATATTTATTTTAAAATATGTTAAGTGTTTTTGAACGACTGATGAGTTTCTTTGAAACTTAATTGATGTTTTTAATTGTAAAATGCATAAAACCGTAATCAGTTCCTAATCAATGTATTTACAACTAGGCATACAATTCATCAGTATCTATATTTAATATTCTTAACTGAAAAAATTCATTATAAATTTGTAGAATTACAATTTTTTCTGAAATGTACAACCTCATCTCTACCTTCATTTGAATTTAATATTAATTTGTAGTAAATTAATAGAAGAAGTAAAATGTAGAACATTTAACTCCACTATTCCCATTTCAAAAGACACAATAAATCACACTACAAACACTATGTATTCAAATATTGCACCAAGTTGAATAAAATGGTTTACCTTTCTGACCTTGGAACTGGAAGAGCTTGTTCTAATTACTATATTTTGGCTTGAAGTATAAGATTCTTATTCCAAGAATAACATGAAAACCAAAAACAACCAGGGAATGAATATGCATGAAGATTTGCAGAAAGGGCAGAGTTCACAAAGATATCTCGTTATCACTAGTCTATTCATAACGCATGCTGACACACTTCAAAATGTTTTGAGGCATTAAGATGTTAGTAAGCTGTTCAAATGAAATCAAGTTTTACATATCTATGATGATTAAGACAATTCAAGTATCTTAGAATTGAATAAGTATATGATCCAGGGAAAAAAACAAACCAACAACGAATATTATAAACCAAAAAGTTCTAGCACTGTTTCAGTAAAAATGGATAGTAATATCAGAATGTCAAACTCAAAATAAAAACAAAACTCAATGGATACAGATAAATATTTAAGCAATTTTAAACAAATTCCAGTTTACAACATTTCAGTCATAAAGGTAAGCCATTAAATTCTTTAAGTTATTAAATCTTAAAACAGGACTTTGTAAATTAAATATATAAGCACAAATAAGATAACTTTATATAACAACAGATAATTTACTTGACTATATATTCTACCTGAAGTTAACACATTTTAACTAATTAGAAAAAGTATATGAATTAATTTATAAAATCTAAGATACTAACAGTGTTCACACACACACACGCACAAAAAAAACAAACACCTAATTTGACGCATTCAATAAAAATCAGTTATTACAATTTTTTTTCCCTTTCATTTTTGCTAGTTTAGGAAGTCTGTCATAACTTCACAACCAACAAAAGTTGAAATTCAGCTTATTCCTACCTAGTTGTAGTGAGAATATAAAATGTTTCTAATCAACTTTATGCAGATGAAAGAAGATTTTTGTGCCTTTTATACAATTTTCACCCCACAGAATGAACTGGCTTTATTTATTTAACATCCAAAATAGTGTGATGTACTGTGGGGACACTGCCACCTGATGAACAAGATTACTACATTGATGCTATAGTTACAGACATCTGTATTGGTTGAAAATATTTTCTCGCCCCTAAGTAAGTCATTTTTACACAGACCACTTAATTGAAAATCAAGAGGCTCGGCAACGGTACATTTCCTAGTTTAATCAAGAGAGGCTAATAAGAATCATGGGTGGAATTTGCTTTTTATTCATACAATTCATACCTGGGGGTGGGGGTGGGGAGAGAACATTTGTGAAATATTGTGAGCATCATGAAGGTTTACTGAATTTGAAAGAATTCTGAACACACAGATAAGGTTTTGATGGGCATTAAACAAAGAAGTTTTAAGAAATGTAAAACATTCTGTCTTTTCAAAATATTGGTGCAGAGAAAATAACAATAACTTAACTACTAATTAGGGAAAGGATTTTTATGCCCTAAAAAATTTGAAATAAGCACTGTAAAATGCAGTTAAAATTAATAATATTTAATTCCAGGTATAAAACTTTCTTGATAAAATTTCAGAAGAAGAATGCTTCTAAAGAAAAGGTCTGTTTTTACTACAAACATAATATCAATCTTACTTTTCAAAATAAATAATTGAAGTAAATATTCATCTTAGTTAAAGATAATAATTGTCTATTTGCATTTCTTCTGCCTGGTTTAAAAAATTTGATGTCACGAAATATCCTATATTTACACAAATATTTTATCATCTATAGAAAAGAAACTTCACTTTATGTTTTATTATTAGCTTTCTAGTCAATGAACGTTCACAAACAGATTTTATGGAAAGAATTAATGTTTTAGAAATAATTCTCTATTTTAATGAAATATGTTAAATATGGGCCTATAATTACATGAATATCCACCAACAGGAAAAATCAGCCAAATATGCGCAAACATATTAATCTACATAGCATCCAAATATCCACCAATAGAAAAAATCGGCCAAATAAGCACTAACACATTAATCCATTTCTAACTACATCTGAAGAAATTTCAGTTAGCTATGCCCTGAAAAAACAGACAAAAATATATAAAATCATAGACGTCCTCTCCGTACCAAAAATAGTAACAGTAATTTAGTATACAAAGAATATTCTATTCTTGAGTGAAAACATTTACCATGAGGAAAGTGAGGGAGTGCAAATTTTCACTTGTGAATAAATTCTATTACTTACATCCTGCATCATTCATTCACTTTTACCAATTAATAAAAACAAAAAACAAAAGCACATTAAAAAATAAATTTGAGACCAAGAACTATCTGTTATTTACATAAATCAAGAACATAATATTTTGTATTGCTTTTATCTTCAAAGATGCACTAACAGCTGCGGAGCTCACCTGTTCAATGTTATAAGCTTCAAAATGAAACGTGTTCTTTTGTATTAATAAAATTTCTTTTAATCAGGAATAAAGTGAAAATTACTAGAATCTTTAATCATAACTACAAACATTTTTATAATTATTAACTCTCAACTGTTTTACAATAAACAGACCTGTGAACATTTATTATGAATGATAACTCTTAACAATTGATTAATTTAACCATGCTTGATGCTAACGCTAAATTAATAAAGCAAACAAAAGTCATTATTGTTGGATCAAACTCATTTAAAATCTAGTTGTTGATTAACATTTTATACACTCAAATAGCAAATGACTCTGGGGCTGTTGTAGATAAAGTATTAAAATAATAGAGGATTGATACATGATAATGACTTGTGTTGTGATACTCGTATTCATATCAAAGTTGTTTCATTAATAACTATGAGACTATTGCCTAAGGGAGAACCTTAAACAGACACATTTTAAACAGTGTTAATAATATGAAAAGTTGAATTTGCATTAGAGAAGAATTATTTGAATCATCAATGACAATAAAATAAATGTTAGAAGGGTGCTAATAGATAAATGTTGTTGTAAATAAAAAAAAAGTTTAAAATACTATGTGGATGCATGATTAAGAAAATGGGTTCAGAATTTCGTATGTCAATAAACTGGGAATTAAATTATTATTTCACAATTAAATACAGAATTTCATAAGCACACAAGATATAGCATTAAAAGAATTGTAAATCCAACTTTACAATTAGCACAATTCATTTAATAACATTTTGACTAACATTTTGGGATGGAAAGTATTCCTTCATTTTAGACAAGAAGTATCCCTGAAGTATTGCATTTTGAAACTTCATACTTGAAGCATTTTTTAAACAAGTGTATTAATATTTTTAATAATCAAAATCTACATTATCTCCTTTCACAAGTATGGCTATTAGTAAAACTTTAAAATTTGAGTTGCATTTAGGCAAGAATTTACTTACCACCATGATAGCAATTCGACCACCCACATCACCTACAACATTAATGGGGGGTTTTTCCTTTGCAGGATGAACAGGTACACCCACACCCACATCCATTGTACGGGAACGAGGTACCGTAGGGGGAGAATATCGGCCATCCACCATGTCTGATTCAGCTTCTTTTTGTTCACCATGAATTACAGCAATGCCCAAACGTAAACGTTCTGCATATGATGTTGCTTTTTTAGCAGAACCTGGGTTTCGTGCCACAATAACTGCATTACGATAATCAGGAATCTGAAAATGGAACAAACAAAAGAACTGTTAATAACTTAATAATAGTCAAGGCTAGAATGGAATACCATTTGATGTAATAAATACTAATACTTATGTTTTTGTCTTCAAGGAATATTCACATACTCACTGTACAAAAAATGCCTGGGAACAATTATATACTCACACACTCCTGAATATATTGCAACAAGAAGGGTGATGCACGCAAGTTATCAACTGGACAATCAAAAAAGCCTTGAATTTCCTTCTGATGAAGATCCATTGTAATAACATGACTAAGACCTGACTTGCACATCATTTTAGCCAACAACTTGCTGACAATGCAACCACGTTTCCTCATTTTGCCTTAAAGAATAATATGAATCAATTCTCACAATCAAACACTTTTGAATGTAATAAAGAATTTAATTTAATTTATTAAATTTTAATTTATTTTATTAATTTAATTTATTAAATTAAACTGAATAGAATATAACAAATCTCCTTACATTGTTTGCTGTAGGGCAAGTATGGAATAACTCCAACGATATTTTTTGCCGAAGAAGTTTTACAAGCATATGCCATAATTAACAATTCCATAATGTTATTATTGACATCCCTGTAGGACAAACAAGGCTGATGATAAAACTTCTTTTATCCATATTTAAAACTGGTTCAAATGGTGTCAAAATACAAAATCAAAGAACATACTTGGTTCCTGTTTGTATGATGTAAATATCTTTGCCTCTGACTGAATCTCCAATCTCAACCATTGTTTCTCGATTTGTCTTATGATAAACAGCACATCCTCCTGGTTTAACTCCAAGGCGGCTAAAAAATAAAATTATTTAACATAATCCTTCGAACTAAATTTTCGTAACTGACAGAAGAGTAACATCATGGGAAGGAAAGGGAAAAAAGGGTTCATAAGCACTTACTTTGCTATTAAGTTTGCAAGTTCAGGGTGAGAATTTCCACCCAAAATCATTATATCTGATGATATCGGTACATCCATCATTTTGGAGAAGTTGTGTTGTAACGCTAGTGCAACCTGAGAACAAACAGGTAACAGGCGATTCAAACAAAACATTATGGTCACATTAGCATGAAACAGCAGTAAATAATAATGCATTTTCTTTTAACCTTTTCTGTCAAGCATGAACAGCTTAATAACGCCAAAAAATTGTCTAGTATTACACTTGGTATTACATATATATGCTTAGTCCCTCGTGACTAGCTGCACCGTTTACTATCTCTCCGCCCGCCGTCGCCTATGGCTTTCTATCCACAGTGAAACTGGTGGAAGCAAATACAAAACGTCACACCCCTTCGCAGGAGTACCAACATGTTCTTACAAACCATGAAACTCAATTGGCATTAACAGAATTGCATATAATTAAATTATTGTGAGATGAATATTTGTAAAGAATTTTCAGGGCTTACTCCAACATGTATTACATTGGTTATTTACATTATTTTTAGATTGTCTCCTTATCAAAACAGAGAAGGGCGTTTTCCCTTTCTGACAATTTTCTGAGTAGAAGACGTGTCGTGTCAACAGGTTAAAAATTCACACGAAGAACCTATTATAGGAGATTGGATCTCACAACATGGGAGGAAAATTCAACATTGACACATTTCTCAAATGGAGGGGATACACTTCGATATTTGTATTTCTAGACAAAGAATTATTTATAATATAAAGAACAAAAAAACAATTTGAAATGAATCTGTAGCACCAGGTCTATCTACTAAAAATACCTTGCATCTTCTATGTTGACAAAGACATGAAATTTTTGCATGAGTAATTAAGATTTCGTTCATTTATAGCTCTTTATTTTTAGAAATTATATTGCAATTTTTTGGATAAATAAAGCGGCGACAATCGGTGACTTTTCGATGGGGGCTCTAATAGGCGGCCACTCCCCCCCCCCCAAATGGGCGTTGCAGCTCTATCGAATGATGGAAATGTAGTTTAGATAATTGTATTAGTATCAATTTATGTATTGCAAGTGCGAAATAATGAAGCTGCTAATGATTTTATGTGATTTCCAGAAGAGCTATGGGTTTTCAAAATTTCTTCAGTGCGGTTTAAATCTTTAAACATTATAGAAAATCACAACTAGTGGTGCTACAGAATGGCACAGACTATCTCAGTTTCCTAATTTTTTTGGCCAGGTCTAGCTTTTCGGCCGTGCTCCATCCTTTTGCCAGATGCCATCTATCGCAGCCCAAACATTTTTTCACATTCGCTCAATTTTTCGATTTCCTAATTACAGAAACGAAAAATTACTTTAAGAATACATAATAGAAGAGTAAAAACTCATCATATATGGAAATTTTCGATTTGGAACAGTTTTTATGAAAATGGCCCTTATGCGTGACTGTAAATGCGAAAGTCGAAGCATTTTTCACAGAAAACTATTGAGTTTTCGAAAAAAATTATTGGAAGTAATTTGATGCACTTCTACTAAACAATTCAATCATGTATACAAATTGCTGGAAATGTGCGTATTAAAGGCATGATATATATTTAAAAAAATTACATTTGTGTAATTTTTGAAAAAAAAAAAAAAAAAGAACACAGCAAAATTAATTTTAGGTCATTTCAAATAGTGCAATTAGCATTATCAGTACAAAAACTTTGACGAAAAAATTTGGAACTGTTTTTAAGAAATTGACGTTTGAGCGTTTCTGACAATGCGGAATTTTGAGCTTGTTTTCACAGAAAACTTTTAAGTTTTCGAGAAACTTTAGACGACACTATATATAAAGCACATATACTTCTAAATGTAATAACGTGAACAAACCGCCATTATTGAAAGTATTAACGAAATGAAAGGCTAGTAAAAAAATACATTTATGTAATTTTTGAGAAAACAAAGGAATAGAGAAATATAGCGTTTATGTCAATTCAAAGCGTTATACTTAGCATTATTCCTAACACAAGTTTAAAGAAAAAATTGGAGCCGTTTTTGAGAAAATCTTGTTTTTGTAATTTTTTAAAATTGCACAAATTGCTCGCAATATTGCGCGAAAACTAGTAAAAGTTAAAAACAATATACAGAACCTTTGTGAAAGGACTAATTTTGGAGAACAAATTTTATTTGAAGGAAAAATCTGTCTTCAATTTTGTAGTTGTAGGAAGACGCCGAAAAAATTCATGATTTTGCAATTTTCGAAAGTTTAGAGTTAACAGGGAAAATTGTTTGCCGCTTTTGGTCATGGAAAAATGGTCAATTTTCGGCGGAAAAAAATTAATTGGTGGCCGTGAAAACGAAAAAGTGGATAAAATCGTTGCTAAATTAAGAAAAAAAGTCCCCTAACACGTGGTGTAGCCAGAAACCCTGTTTTCTAGGTCCTTGATACAGAAAAAACAATTGAAAGGAAAACGTCCGTCTGTCCGTCTGTGAACACTGCTATCGCCTAAACCATACGTACGATTTCTTCCAAAATTGATATTTCCCGGTCAATCTGGTTCTAGTCGAAGCTTTGAGATTTTGAAAAAGATTCTGTAAAATTTGGGGGTACTTTATATGAAGCTCAATTTTTTTCAATATTTTCTCAAAAACGGCTCCAAATTTTTTCTTTAAATGTCTTGCATGAATAGAGTAAAATTCACTTATTAACATGGCATAGGTCTGATTTTCATGGATAACTCCGAATTTTCGAAAATTGTGAAAGCTTCAATTTTTTCGGCGTCTTTTTCCAACTACAAAATTGAAGATAGAGATTTTTTTCTTCAAATAAAATTTGTTCTGCATATTACGTTCTTTCATAAAGGTCATGTAAATGTTTTTCAAAATTTTAGTAGTTTTCGTGCAATATTGCGTGCAATATGTGCAATTAAAAAAAAATACTAAAACAGGATTTTCTCAAAAACGGCTCCAAATTTTTTCATTAAACTTTTGGTAGGGATAGTGGTATATGTACTCTATCAGATGACATAAAAGCCATATTGCTCAATAGGTTAGTTTTTTTCAAGAATTACAAAAACGTGAATTTTTTCACATGTTTCTCACGTCGATAATATTTACATTGGCGGCGATTTTTTCACATTATTATATTTAGGAGTACATGTGCTTTAAATAATGTCAAGTAAAGTTTCTCGAAAACACAACCGTTTTGTGTGAAAAGTAGCTCAAAATTTCGCATTTTCAGAAACTCTCAAACGCCATTTTCTCATATATGGCTGCAAATTATTTCTTGAAACTTTTGTAACGGATAGTGCTAATTACACTCTTTAGTATAGCGTAAAGTTTATTTTGATTTTTTTCTTCAAAAATTACATAATTGTAATTATTTTGAAAGATCTCTCACATCTTATGGGAAAGATTGTGCCATTCTGTAGCACCACTAGATTAAAATTGGAATAATGATGTTCTACCAATAATCTATAATTATTCATAAATGGATCCATGTCTCCACTACTTAGAATCTACTGCTTAGAATCTAAATGTCACGATTCGGAAGACTTCATCAAGTTCAACCGTTTTGCATCGTGGCGCCTAACACTTTTTCAATACATTTCCGTATTCTGCCGCAGTATGAGAGATTATGAAGTATTATTTGTATTAAATAATGTAATTGTATTAGTTGTGAACAGAATTTAATACAGGCATTGTAACATAATTATTTGACAAAACAAATGACGTGAATAATTCTTAAAGCATTTTAATAATGTGCTTTGTAAAACTGAATATAGATACCTGAATTTGGCACCGTTCATTTGCATGGAATCAATGCAAACAAAGTTACTTTGGCATCAAAGTCTGTCAACATCGCACTCAGTAATGAACATTTTTTTTCAAAATTATTTAATTCTATAAAAATGTTGTAGAAGATAATATTTACAGTTTGCATAAATTAACAGAATGGTTAAGTTTATTTTCATGTAATATTAATTGAGAAAATTAGGTTGTATCAAAAACACGTAGATTTTTTACATATTTTCTCATTGTTTCGGTCCTCTAATAGTAGAATTGAATAATGACTTAAAGAAAATTTAGTAGGGTCAAACCTGGTACACATTTTCATTGAAAAATTGTTAGCTGTTTTTGAGAAAATGTCGTTCGAGGAAGTTATTTACTACGAACAAGAATAGTCTACTTTTTCGGTGACAGGCGAAAGTGGCAGCTTTTCTGTCGAAAAACCGCTATTTTATTCTACGCAATACAATACTTTCTCCGTACCACGTAGGTGGCATGCGAGAAAGAAAAAATTAATTGCTTTGTTAAAGTGTTTGACAATTTGAATTTTGATTCATAAGCAATGTCAGCGGCGAAAGTTTGTCTTTTAATGATTCAAAGATATGTGTACAAACTAACCACGTTTTGAAAGTAAGCTAAAATTTTCATTGAAGTGTAATTCAATTTCCTTCAAATCAAAAATTCCCTTAAAAAAACAACAACCAAAAACAAACAAGTCAAGAAAGTCTGGAGGAGAGGTGTAGCATCTGGAAGGCATTTGAGAGTCTGGGAAAATCGTCGGAAAATTAAAAGGCATCTGCTTAGGGACAAGGAAAGCAAAGAAGCGATATTTAAATATTTCAATATATAATTTTATTAATAATTTGTTTTTTGAAAGATAACATAGCATCGATCTTTTCACAAATGTTTAGATGCAACCAATTTTTGTCTTCTAGAAAAAAAATCACGGACGAATATAACCTGAAACAAACCACGTATTGAAAAGTAGTTGAAGTAGTAGAAGTGTAAAAGTATATTGAAAAGTAGTCAGATGGATGAACCAAGCAAAGACACAAGTGGAATATAAATGCATCTCTGGATTTGCCAAAGGTAGTGTCTTTTCCTAATTTTTTAAACTCTGATTTTGTAGTATGTTCTGATGTTGCATGACCATCAAACAATAGCCAATCAATAAAATCCAACACCGCAAGTAAATCGAGCTTGGGATTCAATGAGAGATAATTGCTAGTACAAGAAAACTCCTAGAAAGAAAGTAATGTATTTGGTCATTAGTAAGACGTTGAAATTTATAAGTAAGACATAAAACTGAAATAGACAAAATTCTAAATCCATAGTATATCCAGGAGAATGTAGGCATGCATATTTGAGAATGTTACCCTTCTGTTTTATGCCCTCCTGCTTCCCGCTGGATGTTCCTCGGCCCTTATTGCCCAAACACCATATTATCTATTTTCAACATTGTTTTAGAAGATGACACAAAAACAGCTACCTTTTCTCAAAGAAGTAATTTTATCAGCAAACCACTTAAAAGATTCTATAGTCGTAACCTTCGACTTCCCGTACATGTTTGATGAATTGATAACAAAATGTCCCGGAATCGACGCTTGTTGTAGAGATAAAGTCTGTTTTTGATATGAATGAATATCGCTTAGGTACTAATGTACCAATTCGAGATCGAGGCCTGGAAGAATCTGCCTCGTCAGGGCCGGATTTAAGGATATGCCGCCTGTAGACTAAAGTCCATTTGCCGCCCCCTTTATTGCTCATAGTTGCAAAATACATATTTTTATACGGCAAACGATAGAGTTCATTCTTGTTTTTATCTTTTTTTAAATATTAAAAATATTTATTACTAAATATTTTTAATTATTTTTTTAAATATTTAATATTAAAATATTAAATATTAAATATTAGATTTCATTTATTTTAGATAAAATTACAATTTTAATGGTTTAAAAAATGACATTAGTTCTACTTGCCTTTTTTTACTAACATCTTTCGAGATTCGTTGAAAAAATAAAATGGATTTCGAACTTAATTAATTTGTTCCTGGAGATCAGAGATCGTTTTTTAAACATATTTTTATACTTTAATCCTAATGACTACGTTTTGCGGAATTGAAGATCTGGGTTCAATTTGAATTGAGTTGTCCTACGTAGTGAAATATAATTACAAAAATGGAGTTAATTATTGATTTATTGAAAAATATAGATTACTCTAATACAGAGATTAATGTCTAAACAATTTACTGTTTGTTAGTAAGTAAGAATTGCATTTTATACCTTTGGCCATGTTCAAATTTACACAGCTTTCTTTAGAGATTTCTTAATGGCAAACTCGTTAACAATGTCATCATATGAAAGTGTTTTTGCTGTATTTGCCTCAATTCAAAATAAAGGAAGTGAGCTTAAACGAAATTCAGAAATACTAGTTCGTAGATAGTTCTTATTTCTTCTAAGGCAGGAAAAACACCGTTCTCCCGCGCAATTTGTAGTAGGTATGCACAAACATCCTTAAAGCAATGTCCAAATTGGGGTAAACATCTTGTAAGGAATTATATCTCAGAAATTTCGAAATTCCTTCCAACGATTTATCAGATAGGTCAGGGCTGTCCAACTTAGAAAGGCTCATGGGCCACATATCAAATTCTATTTAAGCCGCAGGCCGCACCGTAATTTAAGCTGGTTTTTACCCTAACTACTGAGTTTACACTGAATAAGATAATATAAGATAATCTCTGCCAGTCTCATTAAGTGACTAAGTGTTGAATCAGTGAGGTTACTTCAATTTTTATTTGTAATAATGTTCATAGTTGCAAAGAGAAGAATCAGGCAGCGCAGTTGGACGAGTCAATGTTGTGATGGTAGGGGGTGGACGCCTTTCGGAATTCACAGTGCAAGCACAAACGATTTGACGAATACAAAGCATTATAATACAATCTATAGTCTATCAGCCATCTCTACAATATAAGACCTTCGGTAGACCACTAATGTTGAAGGTTATTTCACAATGCATAAAAGAATAACTAAAACAAACGTTGTATTTGGTTGGTATAATAAAATTTTTCAAAGCAGTCGCGGGTCGCACAAAAAGATCCAGTGGGCCGCGTGCGGCCCGCGGGCCGCCAGTTGGAAAGCCCTGAGGTAGGTGATCAATCCCTACTGCACAGTGCTTTTGAAAGTGGCTGCAGCTCTTCAGTGAAATCCGAATCCAAATCATTTGGGTAAACGTGGTGGCCTTTTTCCTCAATTCCTCTTCCATATCTGTCTAATCACACAACTGAGTTAAGAAGTAGAATCAGTCTTAAAACTCGTCATAAGCCATTTTTCTTTTCTTGAATTCACAAACAAAAGTCTATGATAGGTAAAATTTATTTTAAGATAATCCCTGCCGGGAAAGATTACTTCTCCTTTTCGATCTTTCGAAGATTACTTGTCCATTCATGTTAAAAATGTTATAACATTGATTTTAAATTCGCACGGAAAATATTTTTAACGTCCCAATTATTTATTTTTAAGTTTTGAATAAATTGCCAAACTGCTGCCCCCAAAACTTTGCCGCTCTAGGCTGCAGCCTACTCAGCCTATTTAGAAATCCGGCCCTGTGCATCGTTGTTAGAATTTATTCTTTGACCTTTCATGTAATTGAAATTCCTCTTCGATCATTAATGGAAAAACATTAGCCGATAGTATTAACATTCTTCGTATAAAAAAACCGTACACTTCATTTCAAGTTTCTTCTGTAATAATAAATTAGTAGTAAATGAAAGTGTTAAAATATGAGAAAATATTTTAAAATTCAAATTTATATGGACAAACAATAGAGAATAATAGTTGATTATTCACCAAGGGCGTTATAAGGGTTCTAATGAACCAGCGGTGACAAAAGACGAAGGGTTTTTTGTTGCCTGAGATCGTTAAAACAAGTTAAGGCCCGTGGTAACCCGAGATTTTATTTTTTACCGAAATTCCACGATTCAGATTTACTTATTGGCTCATAAACTAGATGTTGAGTCGGTTTGTCTTTTCATATTTCCCTCCCCTTCATAAATTCTCATAATTCCCTCTTTAAAAGAACGTGTAGCTTCATTCAACTGTTCTCATACTTCCCTTTTAACCATGATCTTTTCGATCCAGAAGAGTTACGCAGTGTATATCGAGCTCCGTATTGAAGGCAATAACCAGCAAACTCCGTATTGAAGGCAATGTATCAGTAAAAAATAAAAGTAAGTTTTTAGGCCATTGAATACATATAGAACGAGCTTTTGACAGATCTGAGCACAAAATAAAGTAAATTCAGTATTATTGTCAAATCTCATTGTATCCTATTTATACGATAATAAACGAGTAACCTGCGTCCGTCCTGCGCTGTCCGTCCATCACTCACGATTAGACCCCTTCCGATGCACCAATCGGAGGAAATGTGGAGTCATTCGACGCTTCTCAGTCTCCTGGTCCATTTTACGAGATCAACTGAAAATATAAAAATTTAAAATGCGTTTGGGATGACTTACGACACCTTCAGGGGGTGATTACTGGTTCGTTCGATGTCTCTCGTCAAGATGAATTGATTGGCACTATAGAATTGGCCCTCCCGAATTTTCTGTAAAAATTCTGACAGAACACGTGATTTTGATGGTTTCAATGCACCTTCATTGGTGAAATGCTACGAATTACTACACTGCCTTTCTGGCATAACATTAATCGTTATGACGACTCATTACATTAACGATAATTAAACCTAACTTTGAAATTACAATCAATATTTCTTCATTTAACTTTGAATGCCCTAAAATTGACAAGTTAGGTATTATGTTTAAAATTCCTTTTTATTACGAACTTGCAGAGCACAAATCAAAAACTATTTAACACGAAAATACTTGCCAAAGGCACCACGTAAATTTAGCACCGGTACATAGTTCTTTGCAAATATCCGAAGTTGTGGCGTAGTATTCTGGAGAATTTGGTCAGACATTGCACAAATATTTAGACAAAGCAAAAATTCATATATATTATTATAATTGCGCTATTATGCGCTTTTTATATTCGAAGAAATTATGCATGTGAAAGCAGAAATATGATCAATCTTCAAGAAATAGTCCAGAATTTCCTTTATTTGTTAGGAAATCGAATCTATATGTGCCAACAGAGCAAAGCAAGTGTAAGGATGCTCTTTGAATACTAGTAACGTTCGTCGTTACCAGTGAAGAAGAAAGTGTAGAAGCGAAAGTTGGCACGTCTCTCGGTCGTGTGAACTTAGGGTATGTTTGTTCTGGAGTCTCGCACCTAGGTTACAATTGGTCAAAGTAGCAAATTTTTGAAAGGGATATAAGTAGGTCATGAATCTATTCAGTAACTCTATAACAATAGTTGGTTTATTTAGAAATAGTTTTGGAAATAGGTGTAATATATTAAAATTTATTCATATTTAAGTCAAATGAAAAAAAAATTAAATTCTTAAAATTACATAAATTCATTTTGTTCAAAATTCAACCCAACCGATTTCAAATTTACTCAAATTTGTAAGTAACGTTATTTATATTTTGCTTAGAGGTTTTAATCGAACAGGAGAAGTCATTAAACGAAGTGCACAATTTAATGTTATTCCAAATGTAAAGATAAGTACGTATTCTAAATACAAACGCAATTTTTCCCGAGTTGGAAGATGCTACTGCTTGCTGGTCCACTATAAGTGCGGAGTCCCTTGGTGCAGATTCTTATCCGACATGTCAGCCAAGTTCTTTGCTACTCTTCTTTTTCTTCCACCTCCTATTCCCATTCCCCCCTCTCTGACGTGAGTCACATAAGAGGGCTTGAGAGCTGATGGAGGAGGCAGTGATCAGCAGTTCTTCACCAGCGCTGCTCGCGGCTAGTGACTCTATCGCCAGTTGTCGCTTGTTTCACGTAAGTACGGCATTGTGTGTCGAACGGAAGTTCTTTGAGAACAATTTGGTTCCTCATCTGTTTAATTTTAATACCATCTGTTTAATTAGTCAAGGCGCGAACTGATTTAAAAATAAGTAGAATTCACATTCATACAAAAAATATAAAAATGAATGTTTTTACTTTGTATTATTGCCGTAATGTCTAAAACAAACGAAGTGGACCTCGATATTACGTAAACTATTACTGTATTAATGATGTGATTTTCACTGATCTTTGTAACTGTGTGTGTGAAGTACTTTCTCGGTATGTTGAAAGTTTATTTTCTCCCACTCAATCGTTTACAAAAGTTATCCAATTTAAATGTTGTTCAGTCCGTTGTTAAAACTTGGACAACCACAATAAATATTTTAAGAATCTTTTTACATCAGAATTTTATTAATTTGATAATTTTATAAATTAATATGTAATATAAATTTAGAAAATTCTGATGAAAAAAGATTTTTGAAGTATTTATTGTGGTTGTCCAAAATTTAACAAGGGACCGAACAACATTTATATAGAATTATATATAACAACCAAATTAAAACTAATCTTAATAAAAGTGATCCAACTTTTACAGAGATTAGACACAAGAGCATACGCCAGCCGCACGCCCACACACACACACACACACACACACACACACACACACACACACACACACGTCCAAACACGCGCACACACACGCACGAACACACTCACCTTGTGTTTAATTTAAAAAATTAAAATGAATTTGTTTGTATTGAATATTCAGTATCATATTCTCAAAGCGGGAAGAATGAACATTTTTTAAAAGTATTGGGGCCCTGTCTTTTAAATAAATGTTTTCAATTTTTTTCTGTTTTTTACATTTATAATAGTTATTTAGTTTCGTGTCGAGAATATAAGTACTTATGTAAATAATAATAATATTAATGACAACAAGTACTAATAATATTAGAATGTGTGAAAATTAATGAAATGGGAGTACGGATACATTTTTGTGATTTTCTACAATATGAATTTTCTAGACATTCTCGGAATAAATAATTTACACGTGTAAACATAGTGGCAATATACATTTAATGAAATTAGGTGTATAATGTTAAGGAACAATAAAACATGTTACTGGAAAATAATTTATAAACATAAACACAGTAACATTATCTCAAAGGATAAGAGCCTCTCACTCACTATAAAACCCAGTTTGGAATCAGCTTCGCAAGTAGTGTACCTAGAATCAGTTAAAATCTTACGTACTCCTCGAAAAAAATTGTTCCCAAATGGTATTGACTACGATTCATAATGGAGAATTCTGAACGGTGTAAAATCGGTAGAGGAATAAGGTCACGAGAGGCGACAGATAAGAGAAACAGATAAGAGACACAAATGTGATCGCCAGCAGGCATCCTGTGATATTCTAAATAGTTATCGTTACTTGGCTAGGATACGAGAGAAAATACAGTGTTTCATTGGGTGAGCAGCCTCTTGATACTCATAGCCATTGTGTAGCCGCTTTTACGTCACGGGCGATCCTCAAGGACGGACACGTTTTTCGTTTCATTATGACGTAATCGAGGTTCATGGTCACGGGAAACTTGTAAACAACCTGTCATTCACATGTGGCTTTTAAAACTGTATTTATTTTGATGAAAAAAAAAATTCGATGGTTGATATTGCCGTTTAGAAATTCAACCCATGGGTTCTGCAACAGTGCATTGAGCTAAGAGTATCTGAATTTGCATTTTCAGAATTTAGGAGTAAAGACCTAACTCAACTCGTTGTATATTCGAATATACAACAATTTTGTCGCATTCAGGAAATTCTAAAGTAGATCTGAAATATAAGGTCTCATTCGTTATCTCTAGTGGAATTATTTACACGGATAAACAAGCTAGCTATTTCTGGCATAGTGTGTACTTTCTCCAGAGTAGTTTTTCATGTTGATTTCAAACTTGAAAGCCGTTTTGCTCTGTCACGTCAGGTTTTTAAGATATGGACAAAAATTAATTTTCATGGAACACCGTTCAAGGTTTTTTGTCCCTACGTTTTTTGTATATTTTCACGCAACGCCATGCATTATTTTCTTCGTCTGTGAAAATATTTATATTGAAGGTAATACTTTAATGCATTTTCCTTATTGCATTACTAATATTTCATTTGTTTATTTTAATTTTCATTATTCTGTCACTCGTAGCACGAGTACTCGCGTGCTGGACTACATTCAACAAACTCATTATTTAGTTTCGTTCGTCTTATATTATTTACGTTTTTGCGTAATAAAAAGAGAAATGCATAAACATTTGTTAACACAATATGTGAAATATTAAAAAAAGATGTATAAATTGTATATCTGTGGTGATTTAAGAATCATCACAATTCTCATTGGAACGTCTGACAGGGTAAAACAAGCACTGATTTATCTGCAAGTAGAACAGTAGAGATAGGACGCACCGCTACTTAAAGAAAAATTGGCCTATCAAACTAGAATGCAGCCAGAAAATAAAAATGTCCTTCGTGTACCGTGACAACGACCTCATGTAACCGCTTCAGATCAAGCTAGGAATCAAAAAATTCGTGAAGACACTGGGCGACAACTCGGATGCTTTTCAGTACCTGTGCAACAAGTTTACAGAGTTGAGTTACGTAAAAGTGAAACAAGGTGTATTGATTGGTCCACAAATAAGGAAGTTAATTGCTGATAGACACTTTCATTTACTGAATGATACTGAAAAAGTGCATGCAGGGCCAATCAGTTGTAGCCAATTTCCTTGGAAATTAAAAACCTGCTATGTAAATGTTGTGAAGAAGTGCATGAGTGCATTCAAAAATTTGGGTGTCAACATGTCCCTCAAAATTCATCTCCTTGACTCGTATCTTGTCTTCTCCAAAAACCTAGGTTCCATCAGTGACGAACATGACATTTTCACTAGGAAATCATTACGATGGTAACGTATCAGGGTCAATTTTTTCTCAAGCATAAACTTAATGTATTAAAAGTAATAATAATCATCAATATTATTATAATCATAATCTCCAAGTATTGATGTAACTGGTCCCCATATTTAATGCTTCATATCCCTGGCCTTGTACTGATTTTAGATGTAGATAGATATAAGCTTTACACTAAAATTAGGCAGATGTTGCCCGGTGGCAGGCTGCAGAAACATGAAAGTACATTTACAATTACAAAAAAACAATTTTAAGTAAAAACAATATATTAAAATCAATATAAAAACAAATTATCTTCATTGCCTAGAACATGCAAATGCATTTACAAACATATACAACAAATGAAAATACACATATACTAACATTTAAGTAAATAAACTTACACATTACACAAATATTCATACATACAAACATACACGCTTACATCCATATCATATAAAGACCTAGGAACCCTCGCATACACACCAGCCTGCACCTATTCACTCATAATCGTATTCAGACAAATATGGATAAACATTTTTACCTAACACTGCAATATTATAATATACAATACTTATATTATTTTGACCTACCTTTCTGTATATGTGCAGCCCTCGGCCACCGGACACCGCAGGGCCACTCCCTGGGCCAGGATGTTGGAATGGGCGGGTTCCCTGTGGCAGGCGGCGGGCACCGTCCCCGGGGGCCAATGGGCGCTACTCATCTCCGTCGTGGCGGTGCTGCTCTACGTGGCAGGCACCTGGACCCACGGCCATTTCCGGAGCCGGGGCCTGCCGTTTACCAGCCCGCTGCCTTTCCTGGGCAACATGGCGCCTCTCACCTTTGGCATACTTTCCTTCAACGATTACGCGGAAAAGATGTATTACCAATTCAAGAACTATTCCGTGTTCGGCATTTTCCAGTTCATGACTCCAGTCGTTTTCGTCCGTGATCCCGAGGTCATCAAGAAACTCGCAGTGAAAGATTTCGACCATTTCGTGGACCACCAAACCCTTTTAACTGAGAAACTGGATCCTCTCATGGCCAAGAATTTGTTTGCTCTCAGAGGTAGGTGACAACTATCATTGCAGGCTAATTGACTAATAATTTCTCCGTACGTACTGTGAAAAATAACGACGAATGTTTCAGGGCAAGAATGGCGAGACATGCGTGCCACGCTCAGTCCTGCCTTCACTACAAGCAAAATGCGCAATATCTTCAAGCTGGTGGATCAGTGTGGTTGCCAGACTGTGGAATTTTTAAAAGAAGAAATTCGTAAATCCCCATGTAAGTGTTTAGATCATTGTTCTTTTTGGCTTCCAAAGATGCTCCAAGAAGAGTAATTACGATCTCTGCATTCTGAGTGACGCTGCGTTTTATATGATTTATTCTAAATTTTCAAGATTTTTGGCTTACTTTTACATGTGAATTTGTTAGCGTTACTTGAATCAAACGACTACGTCTTGGCTTTGAAGAGTGATTATGGAAACGGATTCTTAGCGTCTGTCGATGGCATTTTTTCGATGTTCAAGAATAAATATCCCAAATTCGGTAACATTTAAATTTATTCAAATAAATAAAATGTAAATCCTTGAATGAGCATCTAGTTTGTAGCAACCCATGAAATTCCTCTTCGTTAAGAAAATCTACTTTATTATCTTCCATTGATATCTGAAGATCATTTCATTCTACTTTATTCTTACCATCACTATTATTCTAATCATTCTTTTTCTCATGCTTATCATCTTCAAAAAGTACTGCCAATACTCGGCGACAATTCCTACAGCCTCATTAAAGTACTTTGCGCTTAAAATATATTTTATTTTTAAACGTGATTAAAGTGCGGCCTAATCACACTTATGTTAAAATGTATATTTTAATTGTTACCCCCTATGTTAAAATGTATCTTTATTCCTTCCGGGATTAAGGTGTCTCTTCCGGGATTAAAGTGCCTCTTTAATCCCTCCAGGATTAAAGAAACCATACCTACCAGCGACTCTCATTATCATTAGAATCAGAGAAAGAAAGTTTGGATACACCGTAAGTCTAAGAGAATTGACATAAGTTAAAAGCTAACCTTCAACAATAAATACTGATTGTCACAAGCTTCTTTAACAAATGTAAAATTCATGTTTTGTGAAAGTCTTAGTTTTTGGGCTAGTATGGCGCGTCGTGGTTCAAACATGAGCTCTATTTACAATCTCTTCATTTACAAGATTTTTACAACTATGTACAGCTCTGGGGTTATGTTCGCTATCTCCCTCCGTTTCTCCCACCCACCCGGCTGCCCACACTGCATCCTCCCTGGCGACTGCATCCTCCACCCCGATGCTTTACCGCGGCGATGCCTAGATAACCCCGCACTCGCTGTGTCACGAAGAATTCACGTCTGCCTTCCAAGGTAGCATTTCCATCCGCGCTCGAGGCACTCTCAAAGCGAAAATCCTTGGCGTCTGGCATCACTGCTCACTTTTTGATCGCGTGCAGCCTCTCTGAATGTGAGGGTGGCCGGTCGGCCAATACATACACTCCGACGGGGGGGGTGTCACACCCAACTGCCCTGTTCGCCCTACGTAATTACATGTAATTTACATGAAGCTCACGGAAATTTTCACAAAAAACGGCTACAATTTTTTCTTTAAATTTATTGTAAGAATAGAGTCGCCTTCAGATGGCCCTATTATGCGCTGCTCTTTTGTTCACATGTGTCTGACAGCCTTCCAACGCCCACTAGCATTTCGGGAGTCTGGCTGCCTACTTGTGACGTTACACTAGTAGCCTTTTTCATGTCACTTCAAAAATACAAAGCATTTACAATATCTAAAAATACTAATATGAATTAAAGAGTTAAACACGTATCGGCAACAATTTTTCCCGGAGAAATACGTACGTACTTACTTACTTAGAGATATCAACATTTTCCTTGAGTCATAACGTTACCCTCACCATTGAATAATATCTCAAAACGATGAAGTACATATAACATATTTTTGATTTATTGTTAAAATATGCAAGTACAATTTCTGACATTTCTGACATTTTTCCATTTGCAGAACCATTCATATACTCTTTTGCGTAGATACACCTCGACTTTTCAGGGAAAAATTTTAAAACATCACATCCTGCTTCTTTCACGATATCATTAGGAATTTGTAGCTATTCATCTTCAGAGTCTAAATAACATGTATTGGTTGAAAAAAAATTCGTTCATTCTTTCATGCAGAATGCAAACCAGCTGAAATCACAGCAACCTAAAGGTGACCGCCAGAAGTATGCCCGCCATCTACTGTACTGCTTTGTCTTTCCTGGCATAGGGATGCATGACAATAAATATTGTTTAAAAATAAAGTTTTGTATATGACACGGGGTTTACCAGAGCTTTATTCACTTGGGAGAATTATGTCCCTCGCGATGCCGTGCTCGGCACACAACTATTCTTCCTCGTGAATAAAGTTCTACTTAAACCCCTTCTCATATAAATAACTATTAAACTTCACGAACTTCATTATTTGACCTATCTTCTTCACGTAAAACATGTGGTAGTTTTTTAAATAATAACACTAAAACTACCACATGTTTTAGTTCCATTATTTGGACACTAATATTTCTGTACAAAGGCATCAACTGCAAAATCTGTCCTTTAAAAAAAAATAGTATTTTTAAGTACATTGATGTGTCGATGGGAAACTAAATGAAATTAATAAGTCGAAATTAGTAAATTCGTCATTTCTGAAAATGAATCTCAAGATTTTCTCTCACATGATGCTAAATAATTAGATAACCGATGATGCTACGCTGGTAGCATTAAAACCACATAATTACAACATTTGGCGGCGTAGTGAACGGAAATGAGGACACTGGTAAAGACTTCGTATTCCTTTTTGACATTTAAAATTTAATCCCTGACTTATAATTTAATGCATATGATCAGGGCTAGTGAACCGGGTTGGGTATCCGAATGATTGACTAGTGATTCTGGACGCGTTAACTGCTAAGGTAATAAGTCACGTATGTGTAGTGTACGCTTTTATTGCGGAAGGTGGCGATCTTCCCCTAGATGGTGAGATCCGGTGCCGACCTGCCCGTCGGCTAGCGGGATTTTCCCCAGCCAGGTATTTCCCACCAGCGGAGCACTATCTCATCCGGGATAAGCTCTAAGCACCCACCATGTGTGATATAAATATTTGTATAAGTAATGGGGTGAGGATAGGTAGGAAAAGAAAGAAAAGATCGCGTGCGGTACGTGGCCCTTTTGTTAGGGTACTGCTTCAGCATTCGCCTGGTGTTGATCGGAGAAACCACGTATAGCTACCGATATGAGAAGTCGCTACAATTATCCTATAGACAGCGGCTGAATTCGGCCTGACAAGCCAGTGTCGAAAATCCTGCCGCCCTCGGGACTCGAACCCAGGACTTCCGGGATAGAGGCTCTCCAGTGACACCACTTGATGCCTTGGGACATCTCTCCCGGAGGTTGGGTATCCGACATGGTTAGGGCGGCTCAACGTGTCCGCCTGATAGGTTTCGGGAGGGGTTCCCCTGGGAGAGGGTGTTTATTTGTTTGTTTTTTGTTATTTAAGGTCACATGAACTACTACGTCATTAGCGACCACTATTGGCTTTTACGTTATGGTGTGAGGATGAAACGATATGGTGATGATAGGGGGTGAAAGGACATACAACCATGCCCGAAGCGGGACTCGGACCCTGCGGTCCGAGATCACTACGGTACTGCTGCTTTAGCAATCTCGGCCACAGGGCGGACGGAGAGGGTGTTTGTTCCTAGCGTAATCCAGTTTAATATGTGCCTAGTGGTAACCGCCCACCTAAGTAATGGTTTAAGAGGTATCTTAAACCACTGCTTAGGTGGGCGGTTCCTAAGCTCTCCACTCCGACTGGCGTCGCCTCGACCTTCAATAGCGGATACTATGATACCATCCACATTCTCCCATTTCATTTCTCCCACCTGATGCAGCCTTTGTATTGAGTGGGTTCTTGTTCCTTGCAAGCGAAGTCCGCGGGCTGTTATCGGCTAGGTGCGATGGAAGCGGTTTAGGGGGTCATAAGGCAGCAAATGAATTGTGCCAGCTAGGTCAGGACGACTGTAGTAACCGCGAACTGACGGCACCGGCAGATATAACTCACTGTGTTCCATGCAAGGAATAACTCTGTCCAGTTGCAATGCGAACATGTCACAAACTCTATTTTCCTGCGGCACCCGTACAGGCCAGGAAGTAGAATGACCTTAGAATAGACATGCGAGGGTGGCAGTGGTCACCACACTACAATGTAAGAGTAAACGTCCATGCCCCGGTGGGATTCAAACCTGCAGCCAATTCGCCCGATATTGCCAACGCGGTGCCGCTTTAGCGATCTCGTCTATCCCTAGTTTGTATGTTTGTATGTTCGTATATATCATAGCGTATGCTCATAGCGGGAGCCAGTCGGGCAGTGCCGCCCTGGAAATTTTGAGAGGGGCATCGTAGCTTTAAGTAATATAACATTTTATTTCTTTAAATATGTTCAACCTCTCATTTTTTAGTTGCCAATTTGTAAATTGTTATGCGACATTTGATGAATAGACTCTCCAAACCATCTGGCAGACGTACAAATACTTTAATATAATCTCAATTGTACATATTAAATAGTAAATAGAGTTTAATTTAATTATCCATGTAGTGTTTTATTTATCACGTTGCTAATAAACTATGTCATATGAGTATAAAAAGGTTCAAAGGAAAAGAGAAACCAGAAATTCACTTACCCCCCCGCAGGCGTATGGTTCTGATTATTCCATATATGAAGAGCTGGAAAATACGCGAGTGTGCAGTGCATACATCGAGATCCACCCCGTAGGGATAAATAGGTAGTGATGATAGAATTTAGCACTTAAAATTTTTTAAAATCGCATTTTGGAAACAATACTACACCAATTTATGGCATTATAAAAGTTAAAATTTAGCATTTTGTAGTATTTGTTGAGAAAATTATTATTAAGGAAGAACTCTTTGAGGTAAAAAATTATTTTGATGCGTTTTAGATTTTTCCATTAAAATCAGGAAATAAAGGAAACTAATTTAATACTTCGCCATTTGTGAACTTCAGCACATATAAAAGCGTAAGAAGTAAAGAGTGCACCGTAGGCGTATGGCCTCCTCCGTGCAGCGATCAGAAGAAAGCTAAGACCCCTTGAGACGACCCTGAGCACTGAGACTTTCAGGATCAGTTTCTTTATATTGTTTTTATTATTTTTTTACCTTGTCTGGTCAGTTAAATATTAATTATAAATTAATAAACACGGATACTCTCATATTAAATGTTTTCAAAGATCGATGTATTGTTATTGATATCGCATCTCTTGTTAAAGAGAAAACACGAAGGAATCCATAAAATGCAGTTAAGCAATTATTTCGCAATTTTTTCGCGATTCACACTATTTTGCACTTTGTGTGTGATTTCGCATTTTATCGCAGATTGAAAACCTGCCCCGACCGTCAGTACAATTGTTAATTTTTTCAGCGTATGGAAACATTTTGTATTTTTAGCACTTGCTAAAACCTATTATTTCTATGAATAGGGTAACTGAGAAGGGCTGAAAATATCTTTGAGAAAAATCGGGTTTGTGTGATATGCTCCGTCTGCAGGGGCGGATCCTGCTGATCATTTTGGAGTGGGCCATCATAGATTTTTGTTAAATAATAAACATTTGTTATAGTATTGAATATTATTTTTGTAGCGTTTATATGATTCTATACAATCTTATTTTTTAAATAATTATATAATTCTAACATAAATAAACATTTAAAACAATTTTGCCAAATAAACGCAAACTATAGGTCTTTTGGATGGGACCATGGCTCGCCTCTCAATCTGCCGATGCCCGTCTGTTGGCAGTGAAAGTGTACGAGGCCGACATGAAGGACTTCTTCACGCGGTTCACCAACGACGTGATCGCCACGACCGCCTTCGGCATCCAGTGTGACTCCCTGCGCGACCGCCGGAACGCCTTCTACGTGATGGGGCGCGACCTCACCAACACCAAGGGCGTGCGCACGCTGCTCTTCCTGGGCTACCTCCTTAGCCCCAAGCTCATGGAGGTGAGTTGTGCTCTTCCTGGGTTACCTCCTCAGCCCCAAGCTCATGGATGTGAGTTGGCGTATATTGGAGAGCGGTTGTTGGTAACTCGTAAATATATCTCGACTAAGTTGAGAATGATGTTTACAGGTGCGCGCCACCGTCTGTGTTTACAGTCGAAATGACAGAGACGGAGATATAAGGATACTCAATTCAAAATTAAAATGGCCGTGCCAAACTATTGCGAAAAAAATGCGATTTATTTCGTTGCAAATCTAGTATCTTCACAATTAATATTTTCACTGTATTTGGACATGTCTGCACCTCATATTGAAAGAAATAAAAGTATACTTTTCTCTGAAAAACGATTAAAATTTTTGAAACTAATTCTTTCGATGAACAGTAACATTCATATAAATCGTTTATTTTAACTTAAGGAGTTTCTCAGAATATATACCAAATAAAATTCCTTTTTATGAACGAAGTAACTAACACCATAATGAAGAATATTGCAGATACTTACGACTGTAAAGTTAATGTTTTGGTACTTTATTGCATATCTAACTAATCGCCTGTGAAAAAAAAGATGAATGAAGAAAAATACAAAATGTTTAAATTCAATGAAAAAGTATTAAAAATTATATGTATAACTTTTTATTACATTCTTGTACTAGAACGGTGAAAAGTAAAAAAAGCAACTTAATAGGACAAAAATAAAACAGTCAGTGCACATCTTCAATAATGTGTCTCTGAAGTCATATTTTATCAGGTGATTCACAATCTCTATGAAGATGGCCATGGTGATTCCGTAGAAGCAGTCTCTGAACTCGCTTCACGCTCCTGGAGACTTTTGTAAGCGAAACTGACTGTACACTCCAGTGTTTACACTGTTAGTTCCACGACGCACCGCAGTCGCATCCCTCTTTCTTCCCTTGGTCGAGTAATAACTGATGTAGATGTCGAATTACCAATGTTTCTATTAAGAAAAAAATCCCTAGAATACCTGACGCGAAATAAGTTTTACCGTCACGAATTCCAGCAGCAAATTTTATTGGTTGTTTCAAAAATACTTCATTAGAAGTGTCAGAGTATTAATTCTGGGCGCGTCAACAAGTGAGGTAATTAGTTTCCTAAGTGTAGTGCGTGCTGCATTCTGGGAGGTGGTGGTGAAACGTGATATTCGGCTCCAACCTGTACGTCGGTTTGCGGGACACTTCTAAGTATCTGTCCTAGTGAGTCATAGCACCAATCAGACCAATCTCTAATCTCTCGACTGGACTCCCGATGTGTCTGCAGTCCATTTAAATGTGTTTGCATGGGATTTGTTTGGAAAGGAGGTTATGGATGAGGAAGAAATGATTGTGCGCCGTCTTTGTTTCGTTTGTTAGGGTACAGCTCTGGCATTCGCCTGGTATTGATCGGCAAAACCACGGAAAACTACCGATCAGAACAGCTGACCACTAGAATTCTCCTTCACACTGTAATTGAATTCGAACAAGTTATGTAGCTAATGTCGAAAATCCGCCACTATCGAGACTCAAACGGAAGGTTTTCCCATTCAATGATCCAGTAAAAACGACGCTGAACTGCCGAGCTATCTCAGTGGGTGTTAGATATTCTAAACATTGTTAAATTGTCTTCGAGAGACTAAAAAAGCAACAAAACATTATTACACGGCAAAAAGAAGCATTGTAACTGATTACCTATTTATTTTATAGCCTATATATAGGCCTGGGAATATCAGAACAACAGTCGACTTCCTTTTTGGAACCTTCTCTCTTGATCCACTATGCCTCGTTTTATCGCTTTCAGATATTCAAAAGTAATGTAGGCCTGGAAATATCAGAACAACAGTCGACTTCCTTTTTGGAACCTTCTCTCTTGATCTACTATGCCTCGTTTTACCGCTTCCAGATATTCGAAAGTTGTATAGGCTTGGGAATATCAGAACAACAGTCGACTTCCTTTTTGGAACCTTCTCTCTTGATCTACTATGCCTCGTTTTACCGCTTCCAGATATTCGAAAGTTGTATAGGCCTGGGAATATCAGAACAACAGTCGACTTCCTTTTTGGAACCTTCTCTCTTGATCCCACATGCCTCGTTTTAACGCTTCCAGATATTCGAAAGTTATGTAGGCCTGGGAATATCAGAACAACAGTCGACTTCCTTTTTGGAACCTTCTCTCTTGATCCCACATGCCTCGTTTTATCGCTTCCAGATACTCAACCTGCCGTTCATCTCCCCGAAGGTGCGCGACTTCTTCCACAACAGCGTGCACGAGACGATCCGCACGCGCCAGAAGCAGGGCATCTTCCGGCCCGACATGCTGCAGCTGCTCATCCAAGCGCGCGCGGGCCAGCTCAAGGCCGAGGCGGGCGACGAGGAGGAGGTGGTCAAGGGCGCCCGCAAGCTGCGTAAGTCAGCGCCGCCAACCAGGGAGCCCATTGGTCGGGGGCGGGGGGAGATTACATACATACATACATTTATTTGAACTGCAATTGGGTGTGATCCGGTGGCAGTTGATTAACTATAATTACAATAATAATAATAATAATAATAATAAGATAATAAAAGAATACAATACAAAACAATGCAATAATCATACTATCTCTAATATTAAGTGTTATAACAATTATTTCAACTCTACTATGATATACAACAATTATGTTAGTGATAATTAAAATCAGTGCGAACTACATAGATATTGGCTAAATTGGATTGAAAAAAGGCATTTATCACGTTCACTACACTTCACTGCACTACACTATTTTGCATTGAATTACACTAACTAGCACTTCACAGCACTTCACCACACTTCAGAACAGTTAGTTACTCTTGTAACATATATAACTCTCAGCTTGTTCTAACTTAATTCAAAAATTAGTGCAGTTAGAGGAAAGGTCTTCAAAATTGCTGGGGGTAAACTGCTCCAATGTCTAATTGTTCTGTTACAAAATGAGAATTTCCCAAGATCTGAATTTTGTTTCCTTGTTCGAATTTTGTGGATGTAATCGCTTCGGCCTAAATAACTTGTTTTTTCCAGTCTAACCTGAATTTCCTTCAACGCAGGTTGACTTACGTACGATTTATAAAGTGCACAAAGCCTCGCCCTTTAAGGCTTTCAATACGGAGAAAATTGGTCGAACGGTTTAGCCGCTAGCGATGTTCACAGACGGTCATTCGATTTTTCTGTATCAAGGATCCACAAAACATGGATTCTGGCTACCATCGCGTGTTAGAGGATTACCCCCTCCCTAAATTTAACAACTGGATTTATCCACTTTTTCGTTACCTGGTCCCTGTAATAAGAGATTTTCTGCTGAAAATTCACCGTTTTTTCGCGCATTACATAACTGTCTCTCTACTCCGTAGCGAGAAAGTAAAAAAAAACAACTGGCACTTCTGACACATAAGGCAAGGGCGCGTGCTGATGGCGTTGCAGAGCTGACGGACACTGACATCACGGCCCAGGCGGTTATCTTCTTCTTCGCGGGCTTCGACACCGTGTCCACGCTCATGTGCTTCTCGGCGCTGGAGCTGGCGCGGCAGGCGGGCGTGCAGCAGCGCCTGCAGCGGGAGGTGGACGCCGCCGTGGAGCGCTCTGGCGGCCAGCTCACCTACGAGACGGTGCAGGACCTCAAGTACCTCGACATGGTGCTCAATGGTAAGTTCACCTACGAGACGGTGCAGGACCTCAAGTACCTCGACATGGTGCTCAACGGTAAGTTCACCTACGAGACGGTGCAGGACCTCAAGTACCTCGACATGGTGCTCAACGGTAAGTTCACCTACGAGACGGTGCAGGACCTCAAGTACCTCGACATGGTGCTCAACGGTAAGCTCACCTACGAGACGGTGCAGGACCTCAAGTACCTCGACATGGTGCTCAACGGTAAGTTCACCTACGAGACGGTGCAGGACCTCAAGTACCTCGACATGGTGCTCAACGGTAAGATCACCTACGAGACGGTGCAGGACCTCAAGTACCACGACATGGTATTCAACGGTAAGTTCACCTACGAGACGGTGTAGGACCTCAAGTACCTCGACATGGTGCTCAATGGTAAGTTCACCTACGAGACGGTGCAGGACCTCAAGTACCTCGACATGGTGCTCAACGGTAAGTTCACCTACGAGACGGTGCAGGACCTCAAGTACCACGACATGGTGCTCAACGGTAAGTTCACCTACGAGAAGGTGCAGGACCTCAAGTACCACGACATGGTGTTTCACATGGTGTTCAGATACGAAACGATGCAAGATACTAAGTACTTCGCTAAAGTGATAATTCTATTATTTTGCATTATTTTCACATCTTTTTATTACTTTATAACTTAAAAATAATGTTCAAGAAGTGAGATGCTCGCAAAATACACGACACTGTTACATAAACACAAGGTCGTACAAAGGCCATTTTTTTCTTGCTGAAGGGACAATGACTTCATTTTGAATGCTTGTAATTAGCTTTATATAACTTGATAATTTATGGTAAAGGTTTTGCCAGTCATTCTTACACATTTATTAGGAATGCAAGTAATGTTGTTGCCATGAATATTAGATTAATAATTTAGAAAATGCTTAGTCATTGATATTAGTACACTTTTTTGTTTCAAATGCAAATTGTTACGAAATGCCGAATCATCATTCTATTTTGAATGTAGAAATCCCGGGTACAGACTTCGCTTGGCCAGGTAACGCCTGTCAATTACTACAGCTGAAATTTTGTATTAAAATTATAAATTTAAAATCATACCTGTGCTTATATTATTTATACACTCATTCTGAAACCAGGTTACATGATTAATATGAGTATTATAACGATCTAATGTGCATCATTGTCATTTTGCAGAAGTGCTACGACTCTACCCCCCTGTGGCATTTTTAAATAGAAAGTGCGTGGCAGACTACACTATTGAAGCACAAGGAAATCTGCCGTCATACACCATTAAGAAGGAGGACATCGTGTGGTTTGCTGTCTCTGCCTTGCATCGAGATCCCAAGTATTGGAGCAATCCAAATCTATTCGATCCTGAACGCTTCAGCGAAGAGAACAAGGCCAACATTAAGCCGTTTACGTACATGCCATTCGGAGTGGGTCCTCGTCTTTGTATAGGTAAGACATATCCGAGTTCACATATCCGAGACATATCCGAGGTCTACATCGACACGATGTAGAACGTTGTTCTTTAGATGAGAAATAAGGGCGCAGAAATGATGCAGACTTGCAGTTTTAAATGATTTTGAATAAGGTCTTACATTTTCTCATTACATGGCCAATTAAATACTTTTACTTCACAGACTTTGTCCGCAAAATCTATTGCTTTCTTAAGAAACTACGTTTTAGTGGCATTTGTCATTGCAATACCTTTGAAAATAAATAGGAGTGGAGATAAAACAATGCTTACACATACATGTTCCCATTAAATATCACGAATTGGCATCTGCAAGTTCTGAAAATGTTATTTTTGGGACCACAACACCGTCATTCCGATTAAATAACATTGCAAGAATTAAAAAAAATCATTTCTATCTTGTGTTGTACAGTCGTAACGTTAAGGGAACGTACACACTGTTAAAGCAAAATTTGAAAAGTTGAGAAAACCATAGTTTCGAGCGTGATTTTAAAGGAGAGAGGATACGGCACTCTGATATCTTGATATCAATATACCTAGTTATACTATATAATTTTGCTTATGGAATAAAATTGTGGGGAAATCTTGACATCTAAAAACCTGCGCTATGTCCCATTCGCGTCCTTGTTATCCCGAGATCTCTGGATAATTAAGAAATTTGACATTCATCTATTTTCTTAATTATCGATTGCAATAGCATTTGATTGTGAATTCACAACACATTTCATAGATCGGGAACTGGCATCGATCCTTCACCCAAGTAATTGGGCTTGTCTGGATGGCTATTACATAAATAGGTGGTTTAATCGGTTGTTTCTTGGCTCTTTCGGATTAATTTCAGACGAATGCGAGGACAATTTCTTAAAAATAGTTCAGAAATTCCTTTTCTCAACATCTTCCTACTTCAATGGAATGAATTCTTTTCCCCATACACATTTCTGATGATCTCAAGACTGGCAATACTGTGAGGAAGCAGATATCAGCGGAAGGCGCGAACTGAACTGCAGTACTCAGAAAGATAGAAAATATCTAATTCGAATGAAATGAGTCGTTAAATAGATCAGCTTTTGCTAGACATGCAACTAGATATTTTTACTGGCTAGGTATGTTTTTTATAGATAATACGATAGCCAACCCATTTGGGATTAGTTCTATCCATTTGTCGGGGTATTAAAGAAACCAATGAATCACCTTATTGCCAGAGGAACATTTTGTAACTCAGGATTGTGAAAAATATTTTAGCAAAATTATTAATACCAAGCTTAATTGTTTTGAACATTTTACAGATGCTACTTTTCATATTTTGAGAATGTTATTCCTACTCTACACGTGTTTAAATAGATGTTGACTACATCAATTCGTACTATCATCTCAATGTCACAGGCAGCCTGTTATTGGTGTGAAACATTGCTAAATGTTAAAATTGAAGTAGTACTCTGTTTTCAAGCGAGACATTTATAAAAAAGTAAACTAAAAATGTTTAATTGAGCTCTGTATTACTTCCAGGTTCGCGATTTGCACTCATGGAGACCAAGATTGCCCTGGCCCACATCTTGCATCACTTCAGCTTCGTTTGCACTGAAAAGACGCCAAAGGTCATCAAATTCGCAAAGAGGGATTTCAATGCCTCCGTGGAAGGTGGCTTTTGGTTGGGCATAACTCCTCGTGCCAAATGAAAGGGAATACTACACCACCGCCATGGAATTTTCCTTCCCTGATGCTTCACCAATTACTGTTCCAAACAAACATGATGAATGCGATACTTCTCGGAAGTTACATAAGGAATAGTGTTTACTATGTCTGGAGGAAAAGTTTCGGACTGCAGTGATGACTAATGATTACTAAATGTTAAAGTAAAGAAGAGCATGCTAAGTAAAACCAAATATTTTAAAAATATTTTTGTAAATTCAAATTGTGTATTAGAAGTGTTTGTTTGATTACTGCAAGCGCTTTCTTTTTGTGAAGTTACAAATGAACATAATGTGATGTAAATTAGGACAATAACATTATATTATATACTGTTTGAATAAGTTGCCTTATTTGAACATTTTCTGCGCCCCAAAATGTTACTTTTAAAATTTCTTACTATGCTCAAGGCCAGAAGAAATATGGATTATTTTTAAACCTGTTTCATATTATTAATATATGCCAAATTTTTAGGACACAAACACACACACATACATACTCACATATACACACACAAACATACATAAATAGACATGATTATAGGTTCATGTTCCTTGTTCAGGTGACGTTTTATTGCGTTTAAAAGTGTATCTTCAAATGATAATACTACACAAGAAAGGAAAGGAAATGAAAAGTACAATACTAGGATACTATTCTAAGAATTAATTTATTTTAAGTATGATTCTCATATTTATTTTAGAGCTTATGACATAAACATATCTTACATAGCAGCCATACATAGTATGTACAAGTATGTATTAAACACTTAGGGGACTAGAAGAGCAATGATGTGTCAAAAATAATATTAAATCAATAAAATAGTGTGAAACATTCTTTGCAGACCGAGTACAACACTATAAATACATTGCTCTCCATTCAAATTACAGAGTCAATCGCACAAATGTTCACGTATAAATTACACGTTGCCCTTTCACATAAAAATTAACAGGTTTATCTTGCACTGAAATCCAAAAGTCTATAAAACAATGAATTAGTCGTAGATGAATCAGGGTGAATTCAATTTTAATGTACAATGAAGATCAGACAATTGCTTCTAGTATATTTCTGAATAGCAATGAGACTATTTCAGTGCAGAATCGCCTGTTTTTTGTATTATTAACATTAATTGCATTGTTTGGTATTTTTCTTGAATAAAATATTAGCACTGTAGAACATTCTTTTGTCAAGCTTTCACTCTTTTTTTGGTGATGTCTCTGGTACGATATTAAAGAAGCCGCTGCTACCTGTTTCGTTGTTCGCATAAACTGTTACAAATCTGTCGGCCACCTCTGCCTTGTTCATTGTTCGTACAACGGAAAATATTACGGTGACATATTAAACAACGGCACTATCCAGGCTCGGGTACACGGTTTGTTCCTCTTTTGGACCCTTAACCCATTACCGCCCGAATTAATTTTGCTGCATTTAGCGCCGGATCACTGTTGTTGTACTAGTGCGTGCAGGGGAATTGTTGGAGCTATCTAGTAGCGTCCGTTTGCAACTTTTATAATCCAAGCCAAGCCGCTTTTAGTTATGTGCATGGTAGAAAGATATGAGCGATATGAATTATATGAGCGATTTTTTCTAAAACTTTTATCATAGCTGCCTTCACCCCGTCAACTTCAGTGCATACGACAGCTACATTTGCTTTACACAGGCGTATGGCGCCCCTCCCAAATACTAGCAGCACATGGCAGCTAAGCACGATTTTAGAAGAATTGAAGATTCAACGTTTAGCGATCAGAAGTTTCAATATGATTGCGTAGGCTTCCTCGGCCGGAATTCATGTGGTCCAGGCTATCCGGGATGAGCCGCGTAGTCGATTTGGTGGCTGACGTTTCGGCCAACATATTGTGGCCTTCATCGGAGCGTACTGCTGCAGTACGTTCTGTAGGCGGCAGTAGGTTCTGTAAGTTCTGTGTACGGCAGTACGCTCTGAGGAAGGCCACAATATGTTGGCCGAAACGTCAGCCACCAAATCGACGACGCGGCTCATCCCGGGTAGCCTGGACCACAGAAGTTTCAATACTTTTTCACATGGTCGAATGAAAATGTTTGTTGAGACATTCGGGACCCACGAAGTTCGTCGGGGCGCTTACTGCGCGTCGTGGTAGCCGCTGTAGGCCAGCCGGTGGGCGTCGTAGGCGTCGCCGCCCGCCGCGTCGTCTCTGAAGGCCACGCCCCCTCCGCCGCCGCCGCTGCTGCCGGTGGCGCCGCTGGCGGCCGCGTCGGCGTCGCGGGCGTAGTGGGAGCCGTAGTAGCCACCGCCCCCGCCGCTGTGGAAAGGAGGTTGGTCATCGCGCCGCCGAACTAACACTTGCTATTGTCCGTAACAACAAAGGATGAAGAACTGGAGCGCCCGAAGTTTAATATGTGGTTCAGGGCCATGTGCGGTTTTGGGACAGAGGAATATATCCTCTGTTTTAAAATTTCAAAGTCTCTTGTAAATTGTCATTTTTTGTATTTTTTTTTCGTAACGACCTTCTAAGTAATTTACGTTCATGTGAAATGTCCAAAATGTGAGGACATGATAGGCGTAGAATAGGTTCCTATAATCATGATTTTGTTACAAGAGAAATGGTGAAAAAATATAAATAGTAATAAGTATAGTAATAGTAATATAAATAGTAATATATAGTAATAGTAAATAGTAATAAGTATTTTGACTAATAATGAAAAAGTATTAAAAAAACTAGTGTTGACGCAGCCTATCCAGTTAAGTAGGTTGGTGATAGGTCGAGGAAGATTTAAATAAGTTGATTACCATTAGATCAAGGTGTTAAATTTAAAATCCCAATAATTCGAGGCGAACATTGCCGATAATGAAACTGATGTGTTCTGGATGATTCTGAAATATACCATTATTTAAATTGAAATTGGTGGTTATTACTAGAGAAACTTTTCAGGAATTTGAGGAGTGAATTGCAGCGACGTCTTTGGGTGAGTGGAACTCTGCTGAGCCACTGATATGAAAATAAATATTAGAGAAAGTCAAGACGTTTTGCTGGTCTCTTGCAATAGTCGAGAGAGTCAAGCGAGATATCGTCGATTGGGGTTGCAGAGCTTACTAATCATTAACAATATTTTTTATGAAAATGAACTTATCTTGACAATTATGTAGGAGACGTGCCATATATTTACAAAAAAATATTTTTTTAAATCTGAAGTTTTATTTAATTTTTTGTAATTAGGAAGCAACTGATCCGGTTGTTGGAACACTCTGAGTCATACTGACACGCCTTTTGATAAGCATCGCTCCAAGTTCTTAGTTACGCATTCCGGTTATTCCAAGCGTGTGGTCGTTCACCTATTTTCATCACTGTGATGTGTTAGGTTTTTGTAATTTTAGCCATTAACATGATCGATTTTAAACAATAACTGTCAAAGAGAAGGACGCATCACTGTCTTCATAAGAGACCGAATTACAAACTTAAACCTAGGTCACGACATAGGTCATTGTTTCCGACGATCATACATATTCAACAGCTGAGGTCCCTTCCAATCTTTGCAGATTATGCTTCAGGTCCTGTCCGCCTATTTATCTCCGAATATGCAAACATAGAAGTTGGACAATTAATACCAGTGTATTGTAAAGAGGAGAGAACAGGCAACAGGAGAGTGAGAAGAAAAAAGACCTTGAACATTTTTGATATTCGAAAATGTTCGAAATATTTTGAACCGCCTTAAAGTATTATCGTGATAATAGACAGGGTCGTCTATCCTAACAGAGTAGAGACAGATTAATATCTTAATAAGAGCAAAGCCTGACTCAAATAAAGAGAATTATTATAATATTAAGTATTAAACGTGTACAATAAAAATGAAAATAAACAATAACCCTTGCAATTTAATATTGAAATTACATTCTTTTTCGATTTGATTTGATGTATCCTCCAAAGCAGTAGAACTGTTTGTAGCGTATTTATGATCAAAAATGAAATTTTGATTAAAACATAACTAGGAGTCCCGATCCAAATTGGTTTCCAAGGAAGTGCATAGTCTGCTATGATGACAACAGTCCAATTTTAGTCTAAGTTTCGAAGCACAGGTGGCGGCAATTGATAAGTGTTAATGTAACGTATTGAATAACAAAAATAATGTTGTAGAACCGAAGGACTTAAAGGCTGTTTAGGTGAACCACTCAAGATTGATTGATCAATACCGCGTACAATACCGACTTAAGGCACGGGCATAATGGGCAATCACCAAGAACATCCGAATATTTTTTCAGAGGGGAGAATATTGTTATTAAGCAATAAGAATTACCTTTCTTTACTTATTGAATGCAAAAATCTTGCGTTATTAACTTTTAGTACACTGACATGGTGGGTTAGCTTTTAAATATTGTAAAATATCGTGTGTTTTTCAGCACTTCATGTAGTTCTCACCGAAACGTCTATCGAATTCTAATTATTTTCTATGTAACAAGGAAAGCACCGCCTTCAATGAAGATAAAAATAAGCGTTTTTGTGATTCAGTTTCAACTCTGTGCTTACCTGCCATGAAGAGATCCGTATGAAGGGTACACCGAATACTGCGGAGTCGGTGGCTTGTGGTAGTAGGATGAATGGCCGAAGCTGCCGTAGTTGTGTTGTAGGTCGGGCTTGCACAGCTTGAAGAAACCAATGAGTCCGGGGACCACAAGTGCCAGCAGCCCCAACACCTTCTTGAAGGAGGCCAGACCGAGAATCAGCGGCAGGAACAGCAGCAGCTTCAACTTGAAGAGCTTCAGGATCACCAGCAGCGGCACAAACAGACGCTTCAGCTTCTTGCGGGCTGCAACACGATTAGGAAGAATCTTAATATACTGGTGCAGTGACTCAACGTGAATTTTTATGTGCGAAAATCTCAAGGTGTGGTGTCCAATCAATTTTGTATTTTCTTATATTTTTTTTTTCGGTTTGCTACATTGAATTTTTTTATTTGTTAATTTGTTTTTATTTTTAATGTATTCAATTGAGATGGCTTTCATTACTACATAAAATTAATATAAACTAGCATTTATGAATACGTTACGGCCTTCGCCGGGAGGGGGGCTGAAATCAATATACATTAATGAATACAAACATGTTTTTCATTGATGGCCAACATTAATGACATTTTGTATACAAAGCATTTTCGTGTTTTTCATTAACGTTTTACTATAAAAATCGCAAGTAAAATATTGATTCCCAGGCCTTCGTTTCCTACTTCCCATTACGTGTCTATTTGTAATGGTGTACTTATTTTATTGAGGGATAGCTAGAGTCGATGTCATCTAGATGCTGAAAAACATTTCTGTAGTATGTTTCAATAATTTATCGATATTCAGTCGCTCCACATTGTGAATATATTTAAAATACTGTTTCAGTGAGTTTTATCAAGTAACAAATGAAATAAATAATATAGAATTACACAATTGGCAAACAATCACTTAAGGTTTATATGACGTTACCGTAGTTTCTCTTGATTATTTTGCGTTTACTTCAAAATCAGCCGTTAGCCATCCAGACATCATAATTCCTATTCATTTTTTTAACCATGGAGGGATCCAAAAGCAGAACTTCAATTGCAACATCGAAAAGTTGTAAGTCAGAAAAACCAATCAAACTGAAGGAAAAGAAGAAACCTCAGAAGAGAAATGCATCTGTTCACAAAACGCGGTCGAAATCAAAGAACGCCCGAAAATTGCATGTGTGCTCCTTGGAACAAATAAGAAACTTTGTTCCCCTCAAGACCGCGTCGACAACTAGTGCACCTAATGCAGTTCCTAGCAGTGATTCACTTCGGTTAATATATGAAGGTTTGAAGAATTTGCGATTGCAATTAAATGATGAAACATCCAAGTCAAAAAGTAAAATTAGTCTGCCAAAAAAAGTTTCAAGACGTCTATTACCTTGTAAATCAAAAGTAAGTCAAAATAAAGTGGCGGCATCGAAGTCTAGAAGAGGACTGCATAAGAAAAAGAAGAGAAAAGGAACAAAAGCAAAGAACAGAAAAGCAAAAACCGAAAAGAAAGAGGGTAAAAATTTGGCCGAAAACCAATCAAGTTCTGAAAAAAATCCTGCGTTGTTGTGCGATTGTCTTCCAAAAAAAGATTTTAAGAAGCGGATGACTTCTTTTATTCGCGACTTTTTACTTATGCAATTGAAGAAAAAGCATAAGTAAAAATAAGACAAGAAGAAAATGTGCAAACGGATTACAGCAAAAAGTCAACGGAGGATGAGGTAGTTGCCCCAGATATGGGTACAGTGAGAGAAAAGACATCATCACAGGGGAAAAGTACATGAAAATTTGTACTTTTGACTCCTTGACTTAAATCTGTATAGAACCCACGAGGTGGTTGTGGAAGATCTAATCAAGCAGGTAGGTTGAACAAGCTTTTTTACGACGTGTTCTGTTGAATTAAATTATATAGCGATATGAGGAACAATGTAAACCTATTATGTCATATTACGGGAATACATTGCGTGGTTAGGCAAAAAAACAACATTTTTGAAATGAATTTTCAACTGATGGTATTTAAATTTAAATGCAAATTCGTCAAAAATAGAAATATTTCTTTGTTTAAAAGATAATAAACTATGTACACTCTATGAAAATGGGGAAAAGAGATTTGATCAGTATTAATGGGCCTCACCAACACCAAAATATTGGTGTTGTGGACAAGTTACGCTGGCGGTAACGACCACGAATTGATGTAATTTAGACAGAATAACGTATTATTTTCGATTAAGAGTACATACAATCTTTGAGACGCCTCTCCACATTTTTATACATTAATGCACTTTTTATTGCCTTAAATTGTTCGTTTATGTCCACATGAACAAATTATTTTTTACCCTGGAAATGATTAAAAAATATTACTGAACATTTGAATGTTTTGTATCTATTCCCAAGCTTATTTCCCCTTTCATGTTAAGAAATTAAACATTGTTTACGATATATTTAAAAATACGCTCTTTTAAATTAATAAAGAAGATAAAAAATACAAAATTGAACATAATGTATTTCAACATATTATTAATATTATAATGAGTTTTAAAATGAACATTTTTTATATTTTTTCGTTTTAGTTAAAAAAAGAAATAAGAGACAACAACATTTTCTTGTGTTAATCGATTCTGTGGAAGTTCTTTGAAAAGAAAAAAAGTTTACATGTTCATTCAAGATTTAAAAATAAATGCATAACATTCATGATTTGCTTACCAGAACAACATAAATGCGACAATTTCACAGCCAAACTCAAAAAGCGATTGTGACATATGAAAGCATGCGCTGCATTTGTGTATTTGTTGATTTGACATGACGTAGGGCAATAAAGTTTCTTTGCGTTTGTTACAGATTTACGGATATCGCACATGAAGAACTGAACCGAAAGGAATTTATTGTTCTTTATGAAATACAGAATTACTACAGTTTTTGGTAAAACAAAATTTTAACGTGTAATTAAACAAAAATCTAAAAAAAGGACTGTAATGCCAAAGAAGGTACCAACATCAGCATAATGGATGGTCAAGAATAAACATTTTACATTCAAAACTATGCCCGTGTCCCTTCAATTTCGCAAAATGAAAATGATAAACGCCTACTAAAAGTTTATAAATTTAAACACTTTTGTTAGAGTTTTGTAACTGATACTAATATTTATGAAAATTTAGAGAACAAAATGGATTTTTTACCACATTAGATTTCGGAAACGAATGCACAGACTTAATGTAATTGATTTTGCATCATGACATTTTCTTTCAAAACATTTTACATGTTTCAAGGAAACTTCCTTCGAGTAACTGCTCATCGTGACTGTTATATTATTAAATGGCGAATTCGATATGTAGATAAGCTGAAAATTAGCGGTTTCATAGATTACTTTCAGTTTTCGTAGGGGCGTAAGTTCTCATATAAATTAATAACTTTCATTTTATTGAACAACATAGTTTTTGAAAACGGCGTGACTGACGTTCATTATCAAACAAATCAAATAAAGTGACCTTGTTACTGTTATTGTGATTAAAATTTATAACTTTTAGTTTTCTTCTAATAAAAACAATCTAATGGTTCTTCAAATAAAATCAATCTAAAAGTTTATTCCACATTTTTCCGTTTCTGTACCCGTACCCAACGCGAAATTATTGTAATATACATTGAAGGCATTGCAGTTTTTGTAAAAGAACACAAACGTGACAAGGTCGCTCAGTTCATGCACGTTTGTTTCTGCCACAAATATATATTCAAAGGTATCAAAACCGAATCGAAGAGTACCGAAAAGAAAACAATGCTTATCAAAAGTATCGTATTGTCCTTAAAAGTATTATTCCTAAAGAACTTTTAGTTTCAAAATGAACTTGAAGCGAGATTGATTGATCAGTTAGTGATTCCGGGCACATCATGGATAAGGTCATTATCCCGTAAGTGTGGTGCATGCTTTATCGCGGGAGGTGGCGGTCTTCCGCCGCTGAATGGCGAGATATGGCGTCGGCATATGTGGTAGTGTAGTGCATGTATGTTTACGGGGTGAGGATAGTACAAGGAAGGGGAAGGAAAGATCGCCCGATGTCCGTGAACTCTTTGTTAGGGTACTACCCCGGCATTCGCCTGGTGTTGATCCGAGAAATCACGGAAAACTATCGATCAGAGCAGCCCTCCTCCAGACAGCGACTGAATCGACCTAGCTATCTAGCTAGAACTTAAGGCGAGCCGATAACTCTTGCCTCGAGGGTGATGTGAGGCGGAAAATCTCGAGGAGGGTGGTGGCGACGGCGACGGCGGCGGAGGCGGGTGCGTCGGCGATGGTGGTAGATGTGGGACGCGGTCTACTTGCTCGCAGCTGTAACACAACGCCAGCCACCTCCGCCGCCGCCGCCGCCTCACCTCGCGGACTTTCGTTTCAGTCAGGTGAGCGCGTCGGAGGGACGCGGAGGAAAGTTCGATGGCCTCCAGGGAAGTGCGAGTGAATCCACAATTTTTCCTCTCGGCCCCAAATAGATATTTTTTGGGACCGCTGTTTTCTTTTGTTGCTCCGTACCTGGATTAGAATGACATTAAATGTCTGTTTTGTTGCTGATACTCATTGCCTGATTAGACTTTGGCAGAAAGATAGGTAGGGATTTTGGAAATATGAACTCCGTCCCAATAATGTTCCGCAGGGTTACATATTATTCTTAACAAAAGCCCTTGAAGTTTTTTATCTTTCGAAACCCCAGGAAAGAAAATAGAAAGTTGTAGGTACCAGACAAGCGTTTTGTTCCTTGATTACCAAGTTTTCATTGTTGTTCACAAACAGTAGTTTCAGGCAAACCAGAGTCTTAAGACTTGCTTTTAACTGAATGATGGTGACCACTTTGCACTTTCGTTTTCAGTTACATTATTTAATACTATCACTTCGTAATTGTTATCGTGAATAAATACCAATAATAGTGAATAATTTTCTTCAAAAACAATGGTTGTGTACACAACGTGTTGAAGAAACGGGAACATGGAAATCAAAAACTACTGGACCAATTACAATTTATTGAGAGTTGCTTTGCAGGATCCCCTTTTACTTTACAAAACGACTAAAACAATTTCAATTTCACTTAAGGATTAAATAAAAAACCTTAAATTACTCAACTGGGTATCGAGAGAGTAAGGGATAAGAAATGATTATATTTAAGCGATATGGCAATAACAAATCATTGTATGATAAAGGCATTAAATATTCTGTAAATTCAATGGCCATCGAAAAATTTAGTTACTCGTAATTTTAAAACATTATTCCCCATGTCTTTTCCAACTAACATCTGAAATGAACGATATAATCTCACTAAGGCAATAAAGTTATTTGTAAAATAAAAAAAAACCACTGACGCTTGTTTGGCTTGTTATAACCCTCTATCTATGGATTATCCATTGTTTCTCATCAGGTTCCCTTGATTTTCATTCTCGGTTGTCAATCGCCAACTATCAACTAAAATGTTGGATAAAAGATGAATAATGCTTAGAGAAGAATATAATTCCTTTTGTTTACACAACATGATCGCGAACTGAAAATACTAATGTACGGCGGATCCGAACTCACAAGAAACGTTTACGTGGAGTGTCGTTGCTTGTAGCGAGTTCGGGTACAAACACGACAATTCAGTAGAGAAGAAAGTTGGAAATGAGGATTAAGAAGAGTGATAAACAATGGGAAGAATAAGCAAACCACGGGTGTGAGGAGGAATGGACCTGGGTTGGCTAAAAAACGCCGCAAAGACAACAAATACGAGTTCACTTGGAGGCGTATGAGATGTCCTCAGTATGATGACCGACATGAGTACTGGCCAGTGATTTCATTACTGGACAGAGAAACGGGATTTGAAATTACAAACAAAAAACAAACAACAATTTATTGTTTGAGTGCGCAATTTACGTTTCTCACTCGCTGAAATATTCAAATTAAGAAAATTGGTAAAGAGAAGTTTCCCAGGAGTATTGTTAGGATTTATTCAGACTGTGACACAAAAGTGAAGAGGGATCATTTCATTCGACAATTCATCGATTCTTCAGTCACTAACTTTTCTGACGTGGGTTTTGGAACGTCATCTTAAAAGGTTTAATTTCAAAATTTGTTTAATGCCGATTCACATTCTGCACAAACGTTTGGGGTACAAACAGAACGCGAAGCGGCACCGCAGTGTCAGCGCGTGACAGGTACGCCATGACGCCCTCAAATATACAAGTTTACGTTCAAATGTATATGCTTTTGATTCGATTGACTGCTGTCTCCGGGTCCGTCAACTGCTATGGTCATTAACGCATTATGCCGCATTAACGCATTAACGCATTACGCCCTGAGGAAGGTCGCAGAATTGCGACCGAAACGTCGGCACCTTTGCCATGGACGCGGCGTCACCCGGACAGCCAACTTAATATTGCTATGGTCATTAGTCCCGTTTATGAAGTGAATGTCTTTTTTGCCTATACTTCAGTTTTTCTTTCTTGGCGCGTGGGGGGGGTGTCATCAAAATGGAATATCTTACGGTATTTCGCGTCGTTCTCGGTTGTGCCGGTGGGACTCGCATGATCGCGACTGTATCGAGCAGTGCGGGCGATCATGCGACTTCTAGCTCCATAACCGAGAACGACGCGAAATACCGTGAGATATTCCAATTTGATTACACACTCCCACGCGCCAAGAAAGAAAAAGCGAAGTATAAGCTAGGATCAGCCGCTGCACGCATTTGATCTTACCACGTAGCGTCCTGTCTGTATCTTACTCGGAGAAAAGCGACGATGGCGGCCGCTGGGAGGGCGGAAGCGGAGGCGGCGGTGACGGCGGCGGCGGCGCGAAAGCGGACGGAAGCCGAAAGGAGCGCGACCTGTGTGACGTCACCGCTGTGCCCCTGCTCCTGCGGCTGCTATACTATCGCCGCCGCCGCCGCCGCCCCGCGCTCCGCGCCCCTCCGCGCCATGGGGAGAGAGCAGCGTGGCGGGGTGCGGCGCGGCGCCAGCTGGCATGCCGCTCTCGGCACCGGAACCGGGCCACACGCGCGCTTCACTTCCGGCGCGAGTGGGCGGTCGACGCCTCCGCTTCTCTGACTAGCCATTTATACTGCGACTAGGAAAACCCGGCAGACGTTGTTCTGCCCTTCATCTCCCTCTTTCCCCTCCCATCTCTCTTTCTCTCTGTCTCTCCTTCCTTACCTCACCCTGCCCCTGTCTGCCTGTCTCTGTCGCTCTCTGTCCCTCTCATTCACATTTACTTGCAGATTCTGCACGTCTCTGAGCAGGTGAGGTAATATCGAGAAACGCCGGACCAGCAAAAATATAATGGAATGTTGGAGAAGAGCTCATTCTGTAGGTTACGGTGTGAGGAACGTTTCTTTGAGGCCTTTGGCCTCAAAATTTTTAGGCCCCAAAACGCGTCGTTAAGGAGTTATTTAACGATATATATTTTAAAAAATGCTGCCGAGTGTGTTGCGGGTTGCATTTGACGTGAATATCTGCTTTTGTTCTACAGCGCCATATAGTGAAGTTACAACAGAATTAACACCACACAAACCTTCTGGATGAAAAAAACACGTAGAAGTGCCAACTTTCATGGCGATCGGTCCAACGGTCGGTCGGAGTTTAGCTTATATATATATATATATATATATATATATATATATATATATATATACATACATGTATGATGTTACTGTATTTCGCGTTTTTCTCAGTCGTGTCGCTAGATATCGTGACCGCACCAAGCAGTGCTTGCGATAATGCGACTTCTAGTGGCACGACCGAGAAAGACGCGAAATGCCTTGTGATATTCCATTGTGGCTATAGGTGCTTGAGAGACAGATATAGAAAAATCGCACTATACTTGTTGGATGAATTATATAGAGGAGTTACTCAAAGAAGGGACCAGTTTGACAAGTCGGGAAAGAAATGACCGTCATTAAGGACGAGAGCATTGCAAGAAATGAAACCATTTACGAATGAGCTACTTGTGAACGAAGGTATTGACGAATTGAATGAATGTACATGACCTGCAGATATGTTGTCAGAAGCCAAGCCGTCAAAGCGGTTCCTCCTCATAAAAATCTCCCCAAAATACGTAGTGGGATGTACAAAAAATTCGTCCATTCCTTAGAACTCAGATCAATTCTAGGCGAATGCCAAGGCAGTACGTTAACAAACGGGTCATGAGGGCGATTTTCCCGTCCACACTTAGGGTATCAATTGATGGCACTGGAGAACCTCTGACCGGGAGGTCCTAGAAAGGTAGGATTTTCGACACTATCTAGAGAGCTAGGTCGTACTGAGTCGCTGACTAGATGAGAATTCTATCGGCCGGGTGCTCTGATTAGTAGTTTTCCGTGATTTACCGGACACCACCAGGCGACTGCCCGAACAGTACCCAACCAAATGGGCCAGGGACCGCGCTCGCCGGATCTCGTCATCCAGCGAGCGAAGATCACCGCCATCTCTCGTGATAAAACATGCACTGAACGTGCGGGACTAATGACATTAGCCGTTGACGCACCCGTTAACACTAATCAATCAATTAATCAATAATTGATTGGTGTTCCACTTGGATCTTAGCCCTTGCAATATCAAAATTACGAAAATATCTTTTTTAAATTAATCGTGTGTTTAGATTGACTGTACCATTAGTTTGTAACTATGAATGATATACTCTATCGAAACACGTTAATAGGGGAAACGTGAAGTAATTGTTCATTACATTACATTAGTGAATCCTCTTATCGATTAAATTGTAGGTCATACTGGTATTAGCGTTTGAAATATTCTTCGAAATGTCTGATTACATAGGGAAGAAATTTTAGGGATACGTTTTCCTAGATCCTACAAAAGGAAGTTCTCTCAATATTATTACGAGCCAAAAGATATTTCACATAATATACTGAAAGTTAAATTAACCCAACTGACTGGTTGTTAAATCTTTTATAGAAAGTATATATTTTTTAATTCTTGAAACAGAAACACAAACACAAATTTTTTGTATTATAGGATATTGCGCTCAATTTAAACAAGCGTTCTGTGGTACAACTCGTTTCTACCTCACTCTTCGAAAACGACAGTTACCTTACGGTATTTCCATCAAGTTTCATTCGACGACTTTAACAATTGAGTAGGGTTCTACGTATGTTCGTCTACTAATTTCATTTTACAGAAATCAGCTGTACACATTCAATGGCACCCTTTGAAAGCGCTTTCAAGAGCGTGATTCATTCAGTTTACACTTCCTTATTTGTTCCTTTTCTGCCATTGTATTATTCCGGAATTGTGTACATAACTGCTTTTCAGAAATTGTAATGCTAAAATCACACATTGATTGAGTAGCTACATACAGAATACGGTTCGATTCTTTAGTCTGTTAGAATGCAAATGAGAGAAATGAGCAACTTCATTATATATTAAAATAATTATTTATGATGTTAATAGTAAGTTGATACATAGTATTTAAAGTGAATATGAGTAACACATTATTTTTTCGCATTGATTAATTTTTGATTTCAGAGTAGAAGAAAGTAGAGGAGTAGACCTAAGATTAGTTATAAATATGCGAGAAATATAACCTTCAATTTGGGTAAGAGAGTAATAAGCATGACCATTTACATGCATGACATGCTCTCAATCATCTCACATTTATTCTATGATGATATAAATAAAATAAAGATAAGAAAAATATAACAGTTTTGCGGATACCGGCAATTCAGATTAAATCTTCTGGAAAATACGTGACGTATGCTGAAGGGAGTGAGTTGACAAAATGAACAAGCTACATTATTTGAGAAAAAATAATTATTACTTTTGCTAATGCTCATGAGAGCGCTGCGGACTGTGTATCACATAAGAACGATACCCAAGGCCGTCACTTTCTGTGGCCTTGCAAAATAATTTTTTAATACTTATTAATTATAAATTTATTGAACTTTTCACCACGGTTAACTTCAATAACAGGACGACACTCAATGACAAACATCTATATTTGACAATTGCTTGCAAAGAATGAACACCTAGCTAGAATCCGACAATATTCGGGAGTTGTGGACCACGAGTTCGGACTGGGATTTTCACATAGCGAGGTGTACCTTATTCCGCCGCCGGGAAACGTAAAGTAAACAAGAAACACTTGCAGTTCGCTGAATGGGTGGGGATCTTCAAGGCGTTGCAGGCTGCAAGTAGCCAACTGTAAAATTAGCGGAACGCCGCTGTGCCCCCGAAACGCAACGTCGACCGAGCCGCTTCTTTCGAGAGCTTTCGGCAAATCGCGCTGCCAGGGTCACGCTCCGCGGTATAATGCGGTGATAATGCCATTGAAACAACGAGGTTCGAAATGTTAGCGCCGTTTTTTGGTCGTTATTCACGCTTCGGTTTCGCAAGGATACCGATTCAGAGTGGAAGAGAGAGAACACTGACATTTGTACTGCTGTTATTGAGTGGATCAACAGCGCTATTGCGTGAAACAATAGCGTTTTGAAAATTGGTAGCGCTGATAAATGCATTCAGGCTTTCAATGCGCGTGGAAAAAGGAAACTTCTCGCCTTGAATATGTGGGAAGGCCGAGTTTTTGTTTTATACAATCGAGGTCTTCTCGAAATACGAATATTGCTCATCGATGAGGGTAACAAACAGTGGTAAAGGTAATTAGTGTACACAAATTTTGTTTATTAAGTTCTTTCCATAGGAAGTAAATGTCTATTTCAATTTTTAATGTAGTAGTTATTATGTTCATGAGATTAAATGCTGTAAGACTTCGAAAAATTAAGTTTTGAGTTAATGGTGATTGAGATTTTTGCGTGTGGTTGAAATACAAGAATCTCACGTTCAGGATTCATAGAAATTCTGTTAATAATGACTATTATTATGAAACGTTATATAAAAAATGTCTTAGCTCAAAATCTGCAGTTTTTCCACTTGTAAAGTTTGCCAGAGTTCAAGTCCATGGTCGATATAGTAAATGTTCGGCGAAATATATTTCTTATTATGGAATTAAAGTAGCATTTTATAGATCAACAATGCTAGTTCAGGCGTCTTTCTACTTGAGATGGACGTGCTTAAATATATTTTTACATTAATTAGCCGTTTTTGTGTATCTTTGGAAGTTTTTAAGAAATATTTAAGACTTTAATTGTATTTTATAATCAAGAGATTATACTTTCAATACTAAATTTATTTGGTCTCGAATTTTGTTTTATAAACGAGATGTGAAAACAATTACTGAAGAGAGATTTAGTCAAGCTTCTTCCCTACTTCTTCCACCTACTTCCCCAAATACTTGACCTCAACACGGCCTTTCCTCTGTTCTGTGGGGATCAACAAAAAGGATTTTCTATAACGCTAAGGCAGCGGTGGCTCCTGCATGTTTCTAACGAGGAAGAAAGAATCCAATTGCATAAAGAACTTCGAATTCAACATACAACAAATCAGATTACTTACGTTGTGATGGGTTAAGAGAGAAATATCTACAGTTCTCTTTTTCCGTGGATTCCATCAGGCAAATAGTAAAATTACATCGACCTGCTGCTCGGCTCCCGTCTGACCCTCTGATCTGATCCTTGCTTACCAGCGTTTCAAAAAGAAGCCGATAGATGTCAGTTCAAGGGAGGAGATTCTCCCCTTCTGCCGTACAGTTTAATTAAAAATCGTTTCCTCGTCTCGCCATAGGAGCGCTGAGATACATGGACGATTAACACGCGAGAGGAGGAAAGGCAAAGTTCCATCTCAGAGGGACTTCGATTGATTGTGATCGTTTGCGCGTGGCTTAAGCGCGCATACGCTAAAAACTCTATCAAAATAAATTTCCTCTTAGTTATCAATTCAAAAATTGTAAATTTCCCCTCCAACAGCAAAGCAAATACTTTATTTGGTAATTACAGTCGGTCGAAGAAAATAAGCGAGGAGAACATTCCTGCCATGAGACACCGCCATTGCTTTAAGGACGTTTCCTGCTATTGAAATACACCCGGCGTTACAACTGCACGCGTGCGGTCGCGAGCGGCGATCTCCGTGCTAAGTAGGGCGGTGAGGAAGGACGTGCGTCGAAAGAATCTCTCTCGGCTCTTTCTCTGGAGAGAGACGTTATTCACTGACGTCACGCTTGCGTATTTAGCTTCTGATCTATCTGCGGACGTTGGGCATGCATCAAATTATCATGGGAAAACTAATGTTCGTGGTGATTAAATGTGGAGATATTTCATCTCGCTTCTATCATCAGCAGTTCTACTGTCCGTTGTGGTAAATTTATGTTTTTAATAATAATTAAGGTAATACTGAGAGTAATGTTATACACCACGGAATAGCGAGTGATTTATCTGGAAATTTCCGCATCATGAAAGTTTGAAGAGTGAAAATGATAAGTGAAAACAATTACTTGATATTAATATTCAAGGAAGAGCTCGAAAATTATACATTTCCTTCAGTATCATTTGCTACAACACGCCACTAAAACATATGATGAAACCAAATCGATACACCTATGCCGAGAAAATCACACGGTAATTTGTTTCTGATTGTTTTCAACAATGAAATTGTAGAAACTTAGCTGCTCATAATTTACAAATGGTTCATGTATAATCAGAAACTTTCATTTTGTTTCTTATACAGTTAAGTGAGCATGTTCATTAGTAAACACGAAGAATGTAACGAAGTGAGAGTACGTCATTGTGAAACATGAAAAATACAATTATAAAGTTATACCTTGTTGAAGTCCTAAACATAAGTGTAACAGTATGTCAGAAATTTTAACACCCCTGAAGCGTGTATCACGACAAAGAATATGATGCGTTGAAATGATAGGCTAAATGTCTGGCTTTTTTCTAGTCATGATGTAATTAAAGTGTGACCGAACCATATGGTTGCAGCATAAAGGAAATTCACGTCATCACTATGAATAAGCTATCCTTCCACTACCACCAACAAAAGAAAGTTTGTTATTTGTTTTTGCATATATGTTTAACGGGTAACATTATACAATATTTTGCCGTTCCGAAATACTGACGTCCCAATTTTAAAATTTATCTTTCTCGAGAACAAACCCCAAACTGATTTTCATTACGGGAAAAATGACGCATTCATTGCTTATAGAATCGCATCCGAGAATCTTCAACGGTAACTTTTTGTGGATTAGTCATTTTAGAGTCTTCAAGGAGTTTAAAATTAGCCGTGTGACAAGTATGAGACAATTAATTGTGATAAATTCAATTTCATCCGTATATGACAATACAACAACATAAAAATGAAGGGATTGCTTACTATACTTTATATGCTTTCCCTTGCACCAGAACACATCTATAATTTGAAGAGTCATTGAAAGTTATTAATTGCCATGAATAATGATTAATTTATTATCAATGGAGCAGCAGAAAATCAGGAGAATCTTTAGAACCCTCTTTGACCACAATAATTTCCACTGAAATTTGTCTTCTCTGTCACATGCGGAACACTACGCATGTGGCAGAGCGTTAGGCGAAGTAATAATTAATACACGTAATGTTGCAATAAATTGATGATATTCTTTCCATCAGGCCCCGGTGCATAAGAAGAGACATTTAAACAATCGTCATTTTATTACAAAACAGATTTTTTCCGGAGTGGCGTTGATTAGCAGCCAAAGACAAAGTGTTTTACTATACGCTATCCCGGCTTTCTAATGAACCTTCTTTCTAAAACGTTTCTAGGAAAAATAAAATATTCTTTTAAAAGATTCTTCACTTTACCAAAAAATACGATTTTTGAGGTGTGTCACATTTCTTGTGCTCGAACAAAATGTAACAGTTTGTCAGAAAATGTATCAAGCTTGAAAAGCCTCACAACAAAGAAAATAATGCGATAGAAATGTGGGTTAACTGCTCTGCCTTTTTCAAGTCGGAGTGTAATTTAAGCGTGCGCCATGCGAGTATTCGGACCGGCAGAGTTGGGACAGAGTCTCCGTTGCTTCTGCAGCGGCCCTGACAGGTACGTCCTTGGGCTCGACAGTCTCGATGGTGGTGGATTTTCGGCACTAGCTGCATAAAGATCGAATGGTGGGGAATTCGAGTGGTTGGCTGCTCTGATCGCTAGTTAGACGTAGTTTCCATTATCAGGTGAATGCGAGAGCACTCCCTTAGAAAACGGGACACGAACCTTGAACGCGCTTGCCTTTATCGTCCTTCATCTTACACCCACACATTTATACTTCGATTAAAATATACAGTCTGTTGACGTCAGCTGTGACGGTGACATCCAATAGGGAGAATGAACATCATTTTAGTGAGGTCACTATAGTGACGTTTAAGGTTCCGATTGGATGACAGCGTCACAGCTGACGAAGTGTCAATGGACTTCATGTTTTAATCGACGTATACATTTACACGTACTACTCTACTACACATGTTGAGGGACCATTCGGAAGCTTAGAACTTGTCGCGGCTGAGGCCCCACTGGGGTAGATATTTGGAGGGGGCTCACAAGCCGACGTTTAGGTTGGTGTCGGGTATCACGTTTCATCGAGGGATAAACAGCGCACCTTCCGAGTTATAAAATGCATCAATCTCACTGAACTAATGACCATAACAGTTGACGCGCCCGGAAAAACAACTCACATACTCGATTGAGTGTCCATAAGACAACATAGAGAGAGCCTCACTTGAGTGTCCGGGAAGCAACATAGTCTCCCTGGAGTGTCTGTAAGGCAACAGAGAGTCTCACTAGTGTCCGGAAAGCAACAGTGTGGCACCAGTGTGTCCGTGAGGCAACAAAGAAAGTCTCACTTGAGTATCCGTAAGGCAACAGAGTCTCACTGGAGTGTCCGTAAGGGAACATAGAACCTCACTGGAGTGTCCGTTAGGCAACAAAGAGTCTCACCGGAGTGTCCGTAAGGCAACATAGAGTCTCACTGGAGTGTCCGTAAGGCAACATAGAGTCTCACTCGGAAGGCAATATAGAGTCTCACTGGAGTGTCCGTAAGGTAACATAGAAAGTAAACGCATGGTACTCACAGAAGGGGCTGGCGGTCTTGTCCTCGAGGATGTCGAGCTCCGTGTTGATCTCGTCGATGAAGCGCGGCGAGTAGCGGCCGCTCTGCGTCACCTCGGTGGGGAACTGCAGCTCGAGCGCCGTGGACTTGAGGAAGCGCTCGGCTCGGCGCAGCAGGAACTTGACCAGCTTGTCCCACTCGGGCTCGTCCGCGCGCGGCGCCACCGAGTACTCGAAGGGCTCGGCGTGCAGCGAGCGCAGCTGCGCGCGCGGCAGCCGCACCACGCGCGCGTTCTCCGTCATGGGGTAGACGTCGCGGTCGAAGAAGTCGTCCAGCGAGGAGAGCGCGCGCGACTTGAAGCACTCGGCCAGGTCGCCCGTGAGGCACGCCGCGTTCGCCTCCGCCAGGTACGGGTCCGTCTCGGGGCCCGTGCCCAGCCCGATCCAGTCCAGCAGGTTCTTGCCTGCGGGGAGACGCGGGCGATTAGAAACGTTGGTATTGGAAGGCAGGGATCGATACTGAGCATTCTTTGATTCTTGTTAGTTTGATTGTCATCTGATATTAAATAATGATACTTTTCATTTCTTGACAATCCTGCGACAAGTGAAAACAGCAATTTAAATTAAATATATTGCAAATATAAGCATGCAAAATTTTTGAAAAAAAATTATAATTGCATTTAAATTGCTGTTTTCACCTAATGAACTATTATCAACAAATAAAAGGAATCGTTGATATTTAAAGTATTCTTTAAAGTCTGCTTCCTATTCGATTTAATTCAGTGGCTGTAGTTTCTTGCACGATGATGAGACCCGTTTCGCGTATGCGTTGGAACTACGTAGAGCCTTTCCCCAGCAAAAGAGGCAATGCAACTATGGCAGACGTCACAGGGCCCTTCTTTTGTAACCTAAAACGACAGCGTCATTCAATGCTTGGGCTCAATTAACCAGAGCATTTCTTTTGCTTGTGACTAGAGAATTTGTATCTTTACAGTAAATTACATATCTGTTAATATATTTACAAATTAAAGATTTTTAAACAAGTGAATTGTCGGCCAACACCGACACAATGGCTTGATGAACTCGCAAGATTATGTGTTCACTGTACGTGTCAGGCGTAGGCGATGGCGATGGGAAATACACTAAACTCTCACAAATCCTGTCCACATTCTGACTTAAGTCGCTCAAGCAGAAATGGCACGCAAAACAATGAATTATCTTATGCAGCAATGTGTTGTTATTTAAAAATGTTAAATCATGCTAATACATATTTGAAATTTTTACTTTTCTTATAGTGCAGTTCACCCCTTTGGCTTGCAACAGACAACAAGTTACGCTAGGACTCGAGGTGAAACTCGAAATTTTAGATCAGTTGAAGCGAGTTTCTTCGCAGAAAGCCATTGCTGATGAGTACAACGTTGGGTGAGTAACAAATTGTCTGTGAAAATAAATGTACGGTATCTTTGGTTGTAATAAATTGTACAGTCCCTATGCGTTTAAACTAATTTCAAACCTTCTCAATAGTCTGGCATTTCTACTAATCCCCCACCCATATATCCAAGAAAAAGCCACATTAGCGGGAGTTTAGTACTTTCCCTTTCTCTATTGCACTACACTCCCTCCACGTCAAAGGTTTTCATTAAATAGCTCAATGAATTACCATATTTTAATTTCTGAGGAATAAAATAAAATATTTTTGCCACGAGTACTGTAAATGGTTCATGAAAACGGAGTTTTAATAGAACGGCTAAATATTTTGTCTATTTTAACATTCCTACAAAAAGGAAAAAATCTGAATAATTACATTTTTCTCAGGAGAAAAGGATAATTTTTCCTTAATAATATTTTTAATACAACTCTCCGAAGAATTTAAAGAATATTTATTTTAGGAATAAAATGATTGCCAAATTAACATCAAACTGTTCAAAATATCTTTAACGAAAAACGAAATCGCTCTCAAGAAAATGAGTTGGACAAGTGTTCCAGAACTGACATGCAGGACGACGGCTCCAGCACGTGCCGTGTTTCACGATCGCCCTGCATAGTGGGGAACGCCGTTTCGACTACCGGTTTGGCCAGACCGAATGAGGTTTCAGCAAAGTATTCTTCATTACCCGTTGGAATATAAAGTAATATTCGCAAACTTTCTCACCTGGAAAACTCTCCCTTCTAGTTCATTTCCTTTGCAATTAGATACACATTACACGAACGAATTGGACGCAGGAGGATTGAGCTAAAAAAAGCAACTCCGAATGACAGTGAACTGTAAGGTTCAGGCTTGCGCTCGTTTATCTCCAAACTGGTTTTCGAAGAGAGCAGTTTAAGATGCATGATCTCTTTTGCGTGCTCATGAAAGCATTGAGGTCATTTATATTAAAGGTATTATTCATTTTGTATTTTTTAGGAGTCTCCCACATTCCATAAGAATTCATTTATACTTTAAACAAACCAGCAGGAAAAACATAAACACATCATTCAGACGATGGGGTGAATTTCTTTGGTCTAAAACGTTTATCGCATTAACTTCTAAAACGTTATCTAATTAATCACGATATTTACCAATGATTTGACTTATAACTCTTGAATTATATATGAGGCTCTTGTTAAGCCAGTCTTTTATCTCAATTTATTCATTACACTTCTCTTATATTCATTACATATCTCTTATTTTCGACATAGCCATAAACACGGCTCACACAAGGATTCTTAAAGGACAGAACAGTACGAAGCGTATTTTTAAAATGATTTAGAGAAAAGCGTAAGTGAACCATGTACTGGAACTTAGAAATTTGAATTTCAGAATTGAAATTTCGAAGCCCAAAATATCACATTGTAACAAAAATTGTTATTTAAGGGATCGCCACATTTTGAGCAATACACTATATGTTGATGTCCATTGACAAAATGGATTTAATATTGCAAAACAAGTTTTTTCACAACTTTTACATGTCATAGTTGCATTTCACTGCTTCTTCAGATCTACAAGCAATATAAACTAAGCAACGTGGTCGTAATGTGCCCGGAGTGTCTGTCTAGCGCATTTGGACAAACGCCATTTGTGTATATTATTCTAGTTGCCACCGAAAATGGAATGAACACCTATCGAGTTAAATATAATAATTCTCCGTGGAATAATATTTTACATTCCATGAAAACATACTATGATGGAATTCCATAAAACTTTGCTGTCTATAGGAACTATTTCATATAAAATATTGCTGCTCTATCAATAAATCTGCATTATTTGGTTACAACAAGTATAAACAGACATACGTAAATAAGAATAACTAATCATACATATGTCTGTTCAGGTGACGCCGCCAGGCTGTCATGCATTTTTGCCCATAGTCTTCTTCAAGACTCAAAGAAGACGACGACATGATGGTCAAAACATCGGCATTGCACCCTTTGACATGGCGCCACCCGGACAGTCATTTGTATGATTCTGGCCTCGGTACTCTATGAAAACATTAATAACAAATCAACTTAATTTCATAGTACATGTTACTGTCCCTTGTACTAGGAATCACATCGACTGGTTATTGTCATTAATATTAGCCTGTTTATACCAGGCATTATGAATCTGGATTAACAATACAGACATTAAACCTCGTTCAAAAATATTTCCACACTCAAAGACGTTGCGATATGTAGTACAAAGAGATTCATCTATGGGCCGCTTTGATAGCTAATTCTTGGCTAGTACTGCAAATTATGTTCATGCACTTAATTTGCCAATGTGTTCGTTTGCAGGTCACTCATTAGTAGATGGCTTCGGTACTTCTTGCAATGCCATCGACCGCCATTATTATTTGTTATTCAAACTGGTCCCTTCTTAGAGTAATCTCTTTATACTTCATATTGGATGAAGTCCAACTGGTCCCTTCTTAGAGTAACTTTTCTATACTTCATATTGGTTGTAATTGGCTGCGACCTCCGCGAGCAGAACCTACCTTCTCTGAGCCCTCCGAGCGAGCGTCCTTCACCCAGGGGCAGCCCTTCGCCCAGCGACCTTCCTTCCCCGGGCGCGCGCTCCTCGCCGAAGGTGACGCGGCTGCCGTTGGCGGGCGGGCCGTCGGCGGCGGCGGGGGCGGCGGCGAGGGCGAGGGCGGAGAGCAGCGCCAGGGCGGCGCCCACTCGGCGGAGCGGTGCTCGCTGCATAGCGCAGCCTCCTCGACTGCGGCGGCGCGGCGCGGGCGGCGGTGGAGTCGCGGGGCCGCGGCGGTAACGGGACCGGCGCTGGCGCTGTGGCGCGGGGCTGCTGGCGGCGGTGGCGGCGGCTGCGAGGAAGGAGAAGGGGGCGTGGCGTCGCGCGCCGACGGACACGCGCCTCCGCGCGTCACACATTCGGCGCGTGCCCACGCGTGCGGCGTGCGAGCGGGTGCGGGGTGGGGGTGGGGTGGCGGAAGCTCCTGCTTCGATGTGTGCGTATGGGTAGTATGTGTGAGTGAACTTTCATGCGAGTGCGTGCCGGTGGGCACGTCTGAACGAGCATCTATGTGTGTGTGTGTGTGTGTGTGTGTGCGCGCGTGCGTGTGTGTGTGTGTGTGTGTGTGCATGTGTGTGTGACTGAACGATCGTGTGTTCTTAAGTGTGAACGTCCGTATGTGCATGCATCCGTGTGCTATGTCCGCAAGCGACGGTGTGTGCGAGTGTCCGCATGTTTGTGTGTGTGTGTAACGGGCGTGAGTGTGAGATCTCGTGACTGCGAGCATTGGGGGTGTATATTGTGAGTGCACATACGTACGCATATACTTGAAACAGTATATATGAGAGTACGTGTGTGGGAAAGCAAGGTCGGAAGTGAGAAAAAGGAGAGAGAAGTGAAGGAGACGGGGGCGGGAGAGAAGGGGATGGGAGAAAAGGGGGGTGGGAGAAAAGGGGGTGGGAGAGAGGGGTGGGAGAGAGGGAGTGGGGGAGAGGGGGTGGGGGAGAGGGGGTGGGAGAAAGGGGTGGGAGAGAGGGGGTGAGAGAGAGGGGGTGAGAGAGAGGGGGCGGGAGAGAGGGTGGAGAGAGGGGGTGGGAGAGGGGGTGGGAGAGGGGGTGGGAGAGGGGTGGGAGAGGGGGTGGGAGAGGGGGTGGGAGAGGGGTGGGAGAGGGGGTGGGAGAGGGGGTGGAAGAGGGGGTGGGAGAGAGGGGGTGGGAGAGAGGGGGTGGGAGAGAGGGGGGTGGGAGAGAGGGGGTGGGAGAGAGGGGGTGGGAGAGAGGGGGTGGGAGAGAGGGGGTGGGAGAGAGGGGGTGGGAGAGAGGGGTGGGAGAGAGGGGTGGGAGAGAGAGTGTGTACATGTGAATGGACGATTGATGAATCGTCCGTGAGGGGGTACATGTATTTGACTGAGTCTTCTCAAATACAAGTACTGCTAAGGATACTTGTTTGTAAGCATACGTGTGTGTGTGTGTGTAAATATGTGAGTAAATGCAAGTGTAAATCGGTTGTCTTTACGTGCATACTTGAGCATTTACATGCGAATGTGAACAAGGGCATGTGCGTGAGTCTAATTGTGCAAATAAGGGAAAGCACGCGTGTATGAGTACGCAAATACGAACGATTGTGCATGTACTTTCACGTGTGCGCGTGTTAGTTCGATCGTCTGTGCATTAGTCTGAACCTTCATGCGCTTGTGTACGCGCATGCCTGGCCCTTTTGAGGAACCGTATTTTTAAGTTTCTGAACACAAATAAAAAGACGTTTTGTAGTGAAACTACGTAACAATTTAGACCTGCTAACACTAAACATGTGAATTAATGTAAAGACCACGCGGTAATTCATAATACATTGGATGAGAGTTTGAAGTTTGAATAATAAATATAAGAAATTACTCTGTGCTACAAAGCAATACATCTAGCTAAACCTAATATCATAATATAGGATGCAAAATAAATTATTCAAAAACAAAATCTAGTAATTATTGAGTAAAGCACAGTAATGCATATATAGCCACGAGTAATTTTAACGTATTATAATTTTGAACTTCAATTGAAATTATGATCTTTCAGCATATTAATGACAGTAAACTATCATAATTGAATAACATTTTCCCATAATAATGTTTGGAAACACTACGTCGATATCGGCACTATATCATAAATTGCCAGAGTTCCAGCAAGTTTTTTATTACAAACAAGTTATAAATGCAAGTGTTGACATAACTTTTCAAAGAAAGCATTCCGTAAGATCCCTCATTACCGACACATTCCTCATCAAAAGTGTAACGTTATTCAAGTCACGACCATTTTATAACTTCCATTAGTGTCATTCACGACGAGAGTAAACACTCATATTATGTCAGTGGTGTGTTGCAGCGTCTTACACACGAAGTCCTCATTCCAAACCGCACGATGTGACAGCTACTGTGTGGTGGTACTCACCGTGTGGCCGGAACACTGCAGGCTCCGACGTCGGCGTGAACTGAGTGAGGTACCGGGCACCGGTGGCTGTCGTATTTATTGGTGGTGGCGCTGCAGGGCGGTGGCCGGGGCGGTGGCGTCGGCGGTGGCGTCGGCGTTGGCGGGGGCGGTGGCGGGGCGGGAGCGGGGGCTAGGGTTGGCGGGGCCCAATGAAGGAGAAAGCGCATCCTTTTGACGCCCGCGCTCCGTCTCCGAGAAAGGCTGCTGTGGGTGGGGTAGGGGTGGGTGGGGGAGGGGGAGTGGCGTGGGCGGGCAGGCGGGCGCGACCGGCGTGGTGCTCGGCGGTGACGGCCAAGGTGCTCGCAGAGAAGCACGGTGGTTGTTTCAATCCAATTCCGGGACGAAATGTCGCAAAGGAATGTACACGAGGTACAGTTGCGTATTGTTTCTCTTCCGTGAGGAATTATAAATTCCAGAACTGAACGGATCATAAAAAATCGATTTGATGGATTATATCCCTACCTCAATTAAAATTGCTTTCATCTGTCTGTCAAGGAACGTTGGTATTTGTTGATCTTTACTTAAGCCGCCAGGCTTCCCTCAACCCCCGTAGTCATTTTGTGGCTTCCAAACACCAGACAAGAAACGACTCAACTTGCATTTCATGCTTGTGTTATAAAATTTTACGTTTTCAATTTCATTTACTTTCTTGCATATTTTCACATAATTACTGTAATATTACATTATTTATTACCCCGCCCCTTTTCTTTCATTTGTTATGATCTTAATTCTATTTTTTTATTATATATTGAACCATAAATAATCATGTATCTATTAGTCTTTTCTTGATATTATGTTTAAATCTATTTATACGGATTTGTATCGGGAAACTGATAATGATGGCTAAGCCAGTAAAAACTGCTATTTCAATAAACAATATTGTTGGCAAAGACAACGCCTGTAATTATTTTATTTTATTTTACTCTCTTGATCCTTCAACCCATTCTCCTATTTACATTGATTGGACTGAACATGGGGGAAAATGATAAATATTTCTTTTGATTTATACTCTGCTTTCAGATCTTCCCGGGTCTTCTGAAATCCAGTATCTTTACTAAAAAATTCATTTTAGATTTCTAATTATGGAATCACAATACTACTTAAATGTTTCGTTATATCTAATGCATCATACCTCTTCTTGAAATTCTGGTCATTGATTCATGATTATATTTTTCTTTCGTATGTTCGAAAGCTTGTAACTGCGCTAAGTAAGACTCGAATGAGTTATGGCAGGTTTGTAAATTTGTTTTAAAAAGTAGCTTCCTTAATTACATTCAGATATCGTGGCCATCTAATGCATTTCAAATCTGTTTTAGATCAAAATAATGTTGCTCACTTCCACGTTGTTCCATCTAGGCAACAAAGAATGAAATAGTATCTCTAAATCTCATTATGTAAAATATTAGGTTTTGTATTATAGATTTATCTTTTAGTTGTTCTAATAGAATTTTCATTCAGTAGTGCTGACCCTGGCTAATTGGTGTAAAATTTCATTTGGTACTGAAACATTTCTGGTCAACAATAAAATATTTTTTGAGGATGCCGAATCTGGTATTTAGTTTTTTCATTTTTCAATTTACGTATGCACATCCTGTCTTGTTCCTATTTTTTCAGGTCACTGTGGTTATTGATATAGAGACCATCCAGGGTAAAATATGAACTTGGGGCATGATGCCAGGGACCGCTATTCCCTTAAACGAAATTGGTATCCCCTGCTGAAAATGTTTAAGCTTGCCCCCTTTCAGGAACACAATCAACCCATACCTAGGTACCTCGATGATGAAATTTACTCTTTGAAATGTTCAAATCAAGAAATCCAAATCATGAAATTAGAAAAAAAATTCAAGAGGATTATTTAGGAGGTTTTATTTAGGTTGTGCTTCGTAAGCCAAGAAGTTACTTTTGTGGCTCTGTATAGCAGCAGACGATCCCCACAGTCTTGAAGATACTATCAACATCAAAATACATTGGTGCAGGAAAAGTTCTTACTTGTCTTAATACTCGTATTGCGTTTTGAATGTCCTCCTTAAAGAAAATGTTCAAATCAAACGTCAGATTAAGGAAGTTATAGTGAGTATTCTTGATTGTATCCACGGTTCCCAGGTTTTCCGGTCATACACGAGTATTGGATGAATGTTTTTGATGGATGGGTAATGATGTTTTGGATGATTATGGAGCAATGATGCAATGAGAGGAAACGAAAGAATCTCAAGAAAACCTGCCGCGAAATAGGTTTTGTTCACAATAAATTCCACAGAGGGCGACTAGGATTTGAATTCAGGGCCCAGTTATGGAAACCAAGCAGTCTCGCCTCGGCTCAACGGGTGGCCCTAATGTTTTTTTAGGAAAGTGCATCACTATGATTTGGTATTAGTGAGGAAAATAATTTGTATGTTTGTTGCTTTCGTTCTTGCAAAATGGTGCGCATTTTTGCTACGAGATTTGTGTGGGAGTCATGACTCCTTTCCCCTGGATCCGCCGAAATACAGAGGTCATTGCATTTGGAAAAGTCAGGAATGGATTAATACAGAAGCATATTGAACACATGGTTACGGACTTGTTGGATAAGAAACCGATAATGTTCTCAACAAAGATGTATTTAAGTTCAGAAATATAAAACTAATATTTTTAATAATTGCATTTACGATACAGAATACTAATGATTTTAATGCACCAATTTTAAAAATAGGTAATGGAATATGAATAAGATGCCTTACGAATTATACTCGTAAACCTACACAAAAGTATGGGAGGTCAGAATAAATGTTACAAATTTCTAATACATGAAGAGGAGTCGACATGAAAATGATGACTACGTACCAAAGACGATGTAGTGGAGAATTTCATATAACGAGTACATTGCTATACATTTATGCATGTGATAACGGCCCCTGACACAATCAAGAGGTTTTCATATTATTCAATATCCAAGTACATACATGTATAGTATTGCCATTTGAATACTAAATTTGTAAATTGAAAGATACTAGTTTCATTTTCATATTAATTTTGTTTACATATATTCAATATTTCAATACTCTTAACGGGACCTATGGATTAGCCTTGCGTAGGGTTCCTGAAGTTATTAGTTAGGCCCTGGGAAAAGTATATCCCTGTGCGTGCGAGTGAATGTGTGTGAAGATTAATGCACCACTGTGTGTGTATGTGTGTGTGGGGGGGTTGGGTGCATAATGTGTACATTCTTTTTCTCCATGCATTATTATACCCGCATTACGAACAATATTTAGGGAGAATCATGGCTTCTGCTCCCTGGATCTGCCCTTTTGCGTAGACCATTCATGCTGGATTAATCAGCTGATTGATTCGTGATTCCGGGCGTGTCACGGCTAAGGTCATTAGTACCGTTAGTGTAGTGCTTGTTTTTATGGTGAGAAGTGGCAGTGATTCACCTCAGGTTGGCGAGATTCGGCGCCGACCTACGACAACTTGCGGGAATTTCCCCATCCAGGTATCTTTCATCCGCGTGGCAATGCTCCAGCTGGGACAAGCTCTTAGTTCCCGAATAATCTTCCGACATGTATGGTAGGGGAGTGCATTTGAGTGTGTGTAAGTAAGGCCCGTGGTCCTTTTGGTAGGATACTGCTCCGGCATTCAACTGGTGTTGATTGTAGAACCCACGGGAAACTACCAATCTGAGCAGCCAGCCTGTAGAATTCTCCTCCAAACAGCGGCAACTAGTCATCTAGATTTTTGACAAAAATCCTGCCACCATCCGGACTCGAATCCAGGACCTCCTACAGTCAGAGGCACTGCAGTGACATCAGCTGATGCCCTGAGCCACCTTCACTGGTCATTCATGCTGTTCCACTGTGCGTGCGCGTGGGGGTGGAGGAGGGAGCGGCGGGAGTCCCGCCGGATCCCGGAGCACGGCTCTCTTCTCCGCGCCGCCCCGCGCCGCCCGGGAGCGTCGAAAGGGAAAGTGGCCGGGAAGGTGGCGCCGGCGTTGACGCGCCGTTGCGCCGCCGCCGCCGCCGCCTCTCGCCAGCCGGATGCGTCGCGGCCTTTGTTCCGGGCGCTCCGGAGCCGAGAGGCTGGTTCCGGTTTCCGCGCTCGCAGGCATGCGTCTGTTCTCGCTCCGGGTTGGGTGAAATGGTGCAAGAAGTGTTATGTCAGATGAGGGGCCGAATTCGTGGTCGACACATGAGGAATAAGAAGATACCTAAGCAATGGATGATTGGTTAGCGCGTCAACAGCTAATGTCGTTAGTCCCGTAAGTGTGGTGCATGTTTGTTTGCTCTGGATGTGGTGGTGATCTTGCCCCCGCTGGATGTTGAGATACAACGCCGATCCACCGACGGTTAGCGGTTTCCCCCCACAGGTATCTCCCACCAGCGGGGCACCACCGGAACCGAGGCAAGCTCTTAGCTCCCGACCAATCTCTCAGCATGTGTGGTAGTGTAGTGCATACTCAGTGTAAGTGTGTGTAAAGAGTGAGAATAGGACAAGGAAGAGGAAGGAAAGATCGTGCTCGGTTCGTGGCCCGTTTGTTCGGGTAGTGCTCCGGCATTCGACTAGTGTTGATCAAAGAAACCACGGAAAACTACCGTTCAGAGCAGCCGGCTGCTAGAATTCTCCTCGAGATAGCAACTGAATTCGACCTATCTGATAAGCCAATATCGAAAATCCTGCCACCTTGTTACTCGAACCTAGGACCTCCCGGTCAGAGGCAGTGCAGTGGCATCAGTTGATGTCTTGAGTCACTTCTCCCGGCACGACACATGAGGAATAATGCGATCCCTAAGCAATAGATGATTCATTAAATAACACGTCACTTACAGAGGGGTGTGTTTTAAAGACGTTCCACATGAATGCAGAATGAATGCTCCCTGAAGTATTTGGAAACGTGGCAACTTGTCTTTTACAACAGTTGTTTCATGACTGAGTGACCATCGTAGTCCACACTGAGTAATGTTGTTTTTTGTACAAAGAGCGTATAACTTGTTTTGACGTTTACGAGATGGTTTGCAATTTACAATTCCAATGGATTATCAATATTTCTGATGTACCTTTTCTAGCAAAAATTGTGATTTTTTTATAAAATTTAAAATATTTTGTAAAATCACTTCTTAGTGGGCGTTGCCTAAAATCAGAACCAAAACAAGTAAAGAGAAGGGAGTATGAGGAACAGTGAAAGGGGCGGATGACCGTCTTTGTTCGCATGAAAGCCACTTACTTGAGAATAAGGGCTAATTATGAATAAGAATCGTTCACTTATGGAATACTAATTTTAAGTGACCAATATGAATTCGCAGTTTATATTGTGTATGAACACAAGCTAGGTGTCTTCAGATCTGGTTCATGTAGATTCTGGGTTATCTGGAAAGTCTGAATACATAATTTTATTTTTATTTTCGAAAATATTCATTATCGCTATATGACAGATACCAAGTAGAAATGGCGTCAATTATTGATTTTAAGCTACCGACTTCCAAATAGAGATCACGAGAGTGTTATGGAAAGTTTCTTTTGAATAGTTATCCGCAACGTTCTTAAGGATGATATAAATACTATATTTTTAAAAAATGGCCAATAAATAAATCGTCATTTCGAAACAAAATGTATTTCTAGTTCCACTACATAGTTTATTTTGTCGGTGAAACGAAGATCGAAGCTGTTTGAACCGATGACCCTAAAATACGAGTACATCAAACTCTTGGTTTTATTCATCTATACAAATGTGTTATCCAATTTTTTATACACGAAAATTTCCATTCCTCTATTTGGATTGTTTCTTCTTTTGACTTATTTTTAAAGTCTTACGTTTTTTACATTAATATATTATTATATCTATTGTTTTTTATTGGTATAGTTTTAAATTTTATTGTTTGTCTTGCAAGTCTTCAACCTACTATTTTCTCGAAATTCTCGGCAAGGTGAAATGAAAGTGATGCAGGTGGAAAGATGCTGCGTCATGACAAATGACCTAAAATAGGAGTGAAAGCAAAACACGATTTGATTCCTTTCAAAACAGTCCGCCTACAAGAAGAGTATAGTAGAAAGACGAAGAAAATAAAATGTACATAAAAGCAAGGCACAGACACTGAAGACGTTAAATGTCAAAATACTGAACGCAGAATGGTCAAAAAAGCAATGACATTTACAATTAGTATAAGATTCACAAACAGCGTTTCTAAACACTATGCAAGTGTATACAAATGGTTTGAAATACTTAGTTAATAGGTATTTTGCAAATATCATACAATTGTTTCCGTATGCAGTCCAAGGCAATTTGTTGAAGTTAATTTGCTAATGAGCTTAGTATTCACATACTCCTCTTTATTCTTTTTATTTTATAAGCCAGCCTGTCTCATCGCATACTTATTTTTATGCAATATTTTACAATATGTCTTATTTGGAAAAATGCTAATTTAATAATTACAAATTTTGTGATAATAGAGAAACACTGAATTAACAAACATAACACATTTTGCTGAGAAATAATGAAAAGATGGACGTTTTTTAAGAATTAATGAAATATGACTTGACAACATGACAGAATTATGAAAAAAGTATGACTTAAAACAGGGTACCGCTGCATGAAAACCACAATTTAACTCATTAGAAGAGAAACTACTATTATTTGAAACGTGCATATTGTTAATAGTTACTTAAATTTTCACTTCTTCAGTTACTATTACATTAGTTTCAGTCAAAGTGATATAATAAAATGGTTTTTAGGTGGTATAAACAAATTTTATTTACGACTGTACTTTTCATTGTAAATACAAACTAGTTTTGAAAATGTAACAATGATCAAGCAAATGATTCTGTTACTGAAAGCTAAATTAATATGTGAAATAAATTATTTGTAACTTTTGACCTTAAGCAATAGAAAGAACATAGAATAAGGACAGTGTTACTGGAGCGCAGTTATTTAAACAAAGAGAGTCTGCTTCAAAAGAAGAATGTAAGTATCTTGACCTGTAAACAGCCACACACAGAACAATATATTCGCCGGCCTCGATATCTCTAACAGTACTCGCAGCACTGCAGGCGAGGGTTCGACTCGTACATTGACCCGTGAAATGTGCATCCGCCTGTTGCATAAAGTGAAGGATCATGCTTCGAGGAAGACAGCTCCTCACCTTGTCACGCGGTGCTGGCCTCGTTTGTTCCCCCAGCGGCGCACAGTGGGTCAATTCAACGAGGAACAGAAATTATTTAATTACATTTCTGTAATAGAAATAAATATGAGGCGTTGTTGTGTAGTAAATATTTATCACTACGTAAATATTTTTCGGTCGCATTGCGACTGTTATGTTTGCGTAGGAGCCTACAGAATCGCACTGAAGATGGCGGCAATGCGGCCGAAAAAGCTGTATGCAGCAATAAAAAACGTATGACACAACAACGCCTAATATTTATTTCTATATTGACGCCAATGTAAACTCCACACCATTTTCTAGCATTACCGTTTACGTGCTTTCAGATCATGTTTCCAGGCGTGTCAACTACTTTGATCATTATTCACGGTAGTTCAGTGCATGCTACATCTAGGGAGGTTGCGGTGTTCCTACTCTGCTTGAAAGAGATCCGGCGCCAACCTACCCGTTGGTTTGCAGTGTTTTAGTCCCTCCGGCTGCATTAATCTCAGCGGGGCCCCGCCCCAGCCGGGATAAGCTCTAAAGCTGCCGACTGGTTTATAGATTTGTGGTAATTTAGTACACGAACCTATAATTGTATGTGTGTGTAAGGGGATAGGGGGGGGAGGAATGATCACGCGGTCTGTGAACCGTTTGTTAGGGAACTGCTTGAACATGAAAATTCTGGCCAATTATAAATTACAATAAATAAATAAAAAATTGTGATGTATTAAATAGTGATCAAGAAGAAGAGTGATGAGAAATTAAATGCTCACAGGTGTTGTCATTGCCAACAATGTTATTTACTTCAAGAGCAGCTTTCGATGGCTTAGCCATCATCATCAGTTTTCTGTTGTCTGGAAGCCACGAAACAACTACCGCCTGTTTTGACTACCGTCATTTAATTTTAAATGCCAACGACATTTCACCACTAAACCAATAATGATGTGAAAAATGGACGACAACACAGCAGCATCACCAACTATTATTAATCACGACAATCGGATGTGGTCATTGTGCCTACTGGAGCTGACACATCGAGCAACATTGCGCAAACTTGATGACGGGTGCTACGGTAAATTGCAATGCAGATGCAGAGGATAGATACTCGCATTTGGTGTTAGACAAGTTGAACCATATATCGGTTGAACCATATATCGTGAACCTGCGCAGAGAAGTGAAGTCCTTGCTGGCAACCATCTACGTTCATCCTGGCACGCGGTACAGGATATGCAGATGATGATCTTCTCTTAGCTGGCTCGATTCTCGATCGAAAGACGTGACACATGTGCTCGACATGTTCACACGACGCTTTAATATTAACGCAGACAGCGAGGAAAGCAGTACTTAAGGACTTCACGCTCACGCAGTTTGTCCTTATAGCCGAGTTGATTGCTTCCTCTACCACACTCGGCAACACCAAAATCAATCCACCATTTAACGTTTGTACTTCTAGGTGAAACGAATGTAATATTAAAGAACATAATATTTAAATCACATGGTAAACATTTTTTACGATTTCATCCCAGAAGTTTTAAATAAAAACTTATGGATACGGCCATAAATGTGCTCACCCCATTTTTTATATCTAGGGATTCCACAGGAGGCCTTATTAACGAATGAAATATTTGTGAGGTAAATTAAAAACACAATGGCTTTTCACACGGACGAATGGTCACATCTGTTTTCTCGTCCATGATTTAAAATGTTTGCATTTTGTACATTCAATGAATTCACTTTTCATCGTATTGGAGCAGCAAAATTGTGCAAATACCCAAAGAAAATTAAATAATATTTCTCGCAATGCTGCAGCTTTCGTTCCCCTGCACAGCTGTGCAACGTGTGTGTTGCGGGATGCGTTGGCAGGCATCGGCGGGGGCCGGGGCACGGGCGAGAGGGAAAGTGCGAGGTGCGTCATGGCCCTCTGTAAGCGTCGGGAAGTCCGTGCTAGGGGGCCGGGCCACGCAATGGCTGGGGCAGCCCACGATGTTGCTCTGTGGTTACTTGGGCTTATGAATCTTTATGTAACGCCGCGAAATTGGGGGCACCGGATTTCGTTGGTCCCCAGCTGCCATAAAAGTTGCGAAATGCGTTTTCGTAAATATTCTTCTTGTAATAAAAAACGAAATGAACTACTATATGCATACCACAATTAAGCGATACTCTTCATTTATACGAGGAGTCAGACAATATCAATGAGGTAGACAACATTTAAACCATGACATAAAATAGATAGCGAAATACGGTCGACTCCGGTTATAGTGAACTTCTGGGGATTAACATTTTTGATTCAGTATATCAAAGGTTCACTATACCCGATTATGTCAATATTAAGAAGAATTTCTCCATAAGATTGATTTTATTAATATAGAGGTATGTCAGAATACATTAACAGTATGAACTTAATATTTCAAAACCTTAATTTGTTCTTAAAAATCAATTATTTTCAATTGTTTGCTTCGTACATTTACCATTAGTAATTTCTCTAGATCCTTCCCTAGAGTCGGTGCTCCACGATGTTGCTCTGTGGTTACTTGGGCTTATGAATCTCTTGGGCTCTGTCCATACTTGATTCTGCGTTGTCCTCTGTGTATAAGTATCGTAATGCATTCTTGGCATCCTTCCTGCAGAGTTGGATCACCGTCCCACTCCTCGATAGCCCTTTTGCGAGATGCTTTCGGTAGCGGGATGGCGCAAGCGGCTAATGAAGTGATCACCAAGCTGTGGCAGTGGCGTGTTTCCTGTCGCCTCCGCAGAACTCAATGCGCTTTGTCCCGCGGAATATCAAGTAACACCTGGAAACTGAAGCAAGTAACTCCGCATTGCCGCCGCCGCCAGTTGTAACCCACGCATGACACTGCCTTTATTTACGCCGTGAAACTGAGTGGCACAGTTCATCAGTAAAGTACCCATTCCGGGTCCGCTACCTTCACCTCAGGGGAGACTTCGATTATGAACTTTGGCCGACAATATTGTTTTCAAGCTGTCTAGTGTTGCAATTTGTGCCACTGAGATGATATTCTTTTCCATGAGTGAATTAATTTCCAGGACGATGTATTTCCTACGTTCACTATAGCCAAGGTTCATGTTCACTATAACCGAATATTCTTATGCTTATTTTTAATGTAAATGAAACGGGACCAGTGACTTAGGTTCACTATAACCTAGGGTTCATTATATCCGAGTTCACTAAAACCGGAGTCAATGTAGACTATTTACATGTCAGCTGAGTAAAAATGGAAAAATAAATATAAATTATGAAGTATTAAAAGATATACTGCATCCCTCTTTCAAAAACAAATGATAGCAAATAACGTCTGAAACGGAGTTCAACGATAAATCTACCTATTCAACGTCATTTAAGATGGTAACATCTCTTAAGCGTTGAATTTCGTAGAAAATGAAAAGATTATTCATGAATTGCTTATCTACAAAGTATAGTTTTTGATGTTACGAAATTTAATAAAAATGTTGAAACGAAGAACTCAGACAAAGTGAAAATAATAGAAGTGCATTTTAACACTGTAAATTATGCTAATATTGAAATGAAAAACAGAATTTAATCCGATTTATAACTTGGTTGAAAATGTCTCAAATATAAAATGAAAATGGAAAAATTTTAAATGCCAACAATCCTATAATGTGAAAAATTCAGGTTTACAACACCCTACACTTTTGTGCATGGATTATCATGGATAGTCATGCACGGTTTCCATCTAAGATATTGCCTGGCACCTAATACATGCATTTGCGCATCAGTCCCCAGGGACATGCCCGCGGTACTTAGATCCGGCTGTAGGAATCGAACGACAACAATTCACGTTTACTTGGCGGCAAAGGGTGTTTCTGTACACAAGATTATCTAAGTATTTGCTTACTGTTGTTGGGATTATCGATCTCGCGTATCCTCTGCAGTAACAGAAAAAATATCTTTGAAGGGAATTTCACCTGGCATATTTAAGTTCCATTTCTAGTTATCATATCAACATGAGAATAATTTAAGTGTTTTTATAGCTATCAACTTACCTATAAATATTATGAGTGTTATTACTGCCGAGGCCACAAGTAAAAAAAATGACTATCGGCGAGGAAAGTGGCGCATCTAATTCCAGTGGAGACACCACACCGTCAGTAAATATTATTAGAGAAGAGATTTATTTCATGGAATGACATGAAAATGATGCTAATTTACCGAATTTTCTAATTGCACCATCAATAACATTACAATTAACAATGAGCATCCCCCGAAATAATGAGTTACTTTCATTCCTATTTGTCTCGTAAATTGCCGTGTTGTTTTTTCGTAATAAAGTTGGCTTGCGATGAATCGGTGGTTGTTTGTTTACTTTGCTAAGAAAGTTAAAACCCGTTGCTAAGGATGTTAAATTTCTTAACATACAGGTAGGTATAAGTGTCCTTAACAAACCTGAAGGGTTGCACGGTAACAGGGGTTAAAGACGCATAAAACCTGTTTAAGACGCATAAGACCGATAAAACCTGTTTATCCCCTGTTATCTCCGAAACATTTTTAGATCACGTTTATATAAACTCCACGACGGTTTTCCAAGAAGTTATTTCATGTGAAGGATCGTTTACGCGGCGGTGGACCGGATCTCCTGAAGGGAAGTGGAAGGGCGCCGGCGTGGGAAGAAGGGGCCCCTCGGCGGCCGGCGCTCGTCGCCCGCTGGGCTGGCCTTGGCGGCGCTTTCTCCGGCGGGTGAACGCCCTCGACTTTCGCCGCAGCCCTTGACCGCCGCCCGCGCCTTACCCGCCTCGAACCCCGGCCGCCACGCTCCGCCGCCTGCCCGCCGTTCGCCCGCTCGCCCGCTCACTCGGTGCCCGTTCGCCTGCCGGCCCAACCCTCCGCAAACCGCCAGCTCCTCGGTTGCCTGATATTTGCTCATCTGTTGGCCTGTCCGGACGTTATTTCCGCAGCCCGCTTGTTTGCCCTTTCGTCAGCCCGTTCGTAAATTTGCCCGCTTGCTAGTTTGCCCACCTACTGATTTCCCCTCCCACCAATTTATCCCCCACCGGTTTGCCCGTCTACCAGTTTGCCCGACTTCCAATTAACTCACCCGACAGTTTGCCCGTCTCCCCAATTTTCCCGCCTACCAATTTGCCTGTTCACGAGTTTGCCCGTCGACCAATTTGTCTGCCTACTATTTTGCCCGACTCCCAATTTGCTCGCCTACCAGTTTGTCGGTCTACCAGTTTGTCCGTCTACCAGTCTGTCCGTCTACCAGTTTGTCCGTCTACCAGTTTGTCCGTCTACCAGTTTGTCCGTCTACCTGTTTGTCCGCATACCTGTTTGTCCGCATACCAGTTCACCCACTCTCTTGCCTGTCCTCTTGATCGGTTTTTGTTCATCCATCGCTCATCGTGTCGAGCGTGAACCTTTCGCTCACCTGCTAGTCTAATATCCCGTCGATTACCCAAGTTCCTGCCACGTTATCACCTGTTTACCAGTCCTTTCGTCCGTTTATTAAAACATGAGACTGAAGAGCCGCATACGAGAGCTTCATAGCTAGGTCCAGTTCAGTCTCTGTCAGGAGGAGAATTCTAGCGGCCGGCTGCTCTGATCAGTAGTATTCCATGATTTCTTCGTTCAATACCAGGCGAATGCCGGAGCAGTACCCTAAGAAAGGGACCAGGGACCGCTTGCGATCTTTCCTTCCCCTTCCATGTTCTATCCTCACCCCTTAACATATACTTACACTTACATGCTCTACACCATCACAATGCCGGGAGACTAGTCGGGAGCTGAGAGCTTGAAACCGGTTGGGGCGGTGCCTCGTTGATGGAAGACGCCTGATTGGGGGAAAACCCCGCTAGCCGTCAGGTAGATCGGTGCCGGATCGCACTATCCAGCGAAAGATCGCCGCCACCTCACGAAGGGAAATTATGCACTACACTTACAGGAATAAACTTATAAGTTGACGCGCTCGGAATCACTACTCAATCTGAAAAGCAGCTCGCCCGTCCATTTCTCGCCAGCCCGCCCGCTCTTGGTGGCCTTCAGTCGCTTGTCCGTCTACCTATTTATCTGCTCGCTTCCCAAGATAATTAAGCGCTCATGTTCAGCTATGGTTAATGTCGAAGGAGGAAACGATTTTTCAAAGTAAACGAGAAATACTTCAGGACACATAAGAGCCACGTGAGATGTATTGCTACCTTAGTTTGCGTTGTATTCATAACTTACTAGCGTACCCGTACGAGAACTCTCGCATGTTAAATTTCACTCTCTTCCCTATCTTTCCTTTTCCATATTAAGAAGGGAAGTAGTTAAAGAAACTGTTTATTTGTTTAAAATTGTATAAAGGTAACTTCCAGTGTACTACTTGTAGAATTTAAAATAAAAAATGAAATTGTTGTTTGAAACAAATTTTGAATTAAGTTTTATTCAGTATTATAGATACGTTCTTGGAAAAACCCATAAGACTTTTTAAAAAACATTTGAAGTAATTATACAATCTTCCTTGAGAGCTTTTCGCTTTCCTTGATAATAACAAAAATATTACAAAAGTGTTTTACACTCGAGAAAGCTACTTAAAGTTCTCCATGAGAAAATACAGGATCGAGCAAGCATAACCATACTCTTTGGAATATTATTTAAGGTTATTACCGAACTGAGATGTACATCCGTCCAATTTAATCTCCTAGAATATCAAGAAATTATTTTCGGTACAGTTGCATATTCTGCACTTATCTGAACAGGTGGGGTAGTATCGAGAAGCTCCGGAACAGCAAAATGTAATAGAATGTCCAAGAAGCTCTCGTCCTATAGATTATGGTGCGAGGAACGTTCCTTTGTGACCTTTGGCTTCAAACTTCCAGATTTTAAGGAGCTAAACTTCGACACCGTGAGACCAGTCTTAATGAATGTTGGCACTTCTATATTTTTTTTCACCAAGAAGGTTTATGTGCTGTTAAATCTGCTATAACTCCACTACATGGCGCTGTAGAACAAAACTAAATATTCACGTCAAATGCAGCCCGCAACACATTCGGTAGGAGTTTGAATCTATATCGTTAAATAGCGCCTAAACGATGCGTTCTATGGCCTTAAAAACTCAAATTTTGAGGCCAAAGGCCTGATGTAATAGGATGAAACATTCTTGAACATCCTATAACATTTTTGCTGGTCTGGCGCTTCCCGATATTACCTCACCTGCTCAGAGATGTGCAGAATCTGCAATTAAATGTGAATGAGAAGGACAGAGACAGAAAGGGACAGGGTGAGAGAGGGAGTGAGAGACAATGAGAGGGTGATGGGAGGGGAAAGAGGAAGATGAAGGTCAGAACAACGTCTGCCGGGTTTTCCTAGTATATTTTATATGTTCTTTGCCTCGTCTTTGCTCGGGAGGTTCTAGAATTCGAGTCCCGACGATGGAGTATTTACGATATAGGCATCGTTGCTCTGTTGAATTCAATTGTTTTTCTAGAATTCTCGCGTCCGGATACTTTAATCGGTAGTTTTCTTTGGTTTTTCCTATAAAAACCAGGCCAATACCGGAGCAGTACCCTTGCGAATGGGATAGGGTCCTGTGCGAACTTCCCTACCTCATCCGTCTCGGAATCTCTTCCCTTAAACATACCAACAATTACATTTACATTCACTACACTACAATACATCTTGGAAGACCAGTCAGTCACTTGAAGTTGTCTCGGCTGGGGCGGTGAGCCCCTGACGGAGATACCAGGAGGGGGAAATCTTGCAAGCTGTCGTGTCACCGGATGTCACGTCCCAGAGGAGGAAGAACTTAGCCGCACCTCTATGGGTATATTAAACACTACACTTAAGGGATTAATGAACATAAAACAATAATGTACGAATGAATCAGTGAATCAATGGTAATGTTTTGGAATTGAGATGTCTCATGGAGTTTAGGACGTGGGTGTTTGCCACCTGCCTGTCACTCTGGACCTCCCATTGTCGATGCAAGCGATGGTACTCAACTGCTTTTGTGGCAAGAGTGGATCCAGTACTCAACTGCTAATCAAAATCTCGTATTAGACGTTTCTTTCCACTGTTTATTTCCAGAACACATTCCTTTCCTACCTTTCTCTTCTCCCATTCTCTTACTTCTTATACCCGTTGCATATTAATAAGGATGTAATCTCAATCCTTTCTCCTAGTCACAAGACAGAATTAAGTTTACAACTACATTAAAATGCAATGTAAGTTTGATGAAGAAGACCTTATGGAAGCATGCAGCAAGAAGACGCTATTTTTATCTAGCATGTAAATTCAAAAAGTACATTTTCACGCGAAAAGTATACTACATTCTGTAAAAACTTCTCGATTCTAATATTTAATAGTTATTATTTATAATATAATTTATACAATACTAAAATAATATAATTTTTATGTGTGTTTACCTGATACTTCAGTTAATTTAATCTGTATTATAATTCTCAGTTCTATCCCGGAATGACAACAAAAAGTAAATCCTAAATTAATTCATTTTCATTCATTGGATCTCCAGTATAGATTAATATATCCTTAACGTCAGCTCCATCGCCTTCTCTTACATTCATTAGAGACCTGGCTTCTTTACAGCCGACGCATTAATTTTCTGAGAAAAGACATTAAGTGCTGACCGTGAAGCAGTGTGAAGAGGGAAATCTTCAAAGAGAGGCCTCGGTAGTCAAAGAGTTTACATTGAGCACCTGTCTGTTGTGTAGTGAGAGTCTCGCTTTCCAAAGGCATTCACGCCGGCGGGCAGAGGCATTTGCATCCCTTTCAGGAGGCGTACGTGCACAGCCACCGTTAAGCACAGGTTTGGTAGCCTCGCATTTGATGATGATGAGGGCCGTACTCATTTTCAAGCTTAACCTTCCGAGGCTATTTTTATGTTAAATTTTTTGTGTGCTTCTCAAGTTTGTGATAAAAAGAAATTTGAAACATGATGCCCTAGAGTATGTATATACATACATATATATATCACATCATCCTATTACCCCACAATTTATTATTCAAGGCTAAAAACCTCTTAACCAAGGGATGCGACCGAATGGCTGATCCCCATAATTCCACACGTTGATCTTTCCAGGATAGATTGGGCCTCGGGAGAAATACCTCTACAGCTGTTCAATGCTGTTCAAAAATGGAAAAGAAAACTGTACATTTCGACCTTCTGCCGTGGATTTTGTGGCAGCACGTGGCGTTATGAAGTGAGAAACTCTCCAATCAGTATTAGCAGTCGTGTATGCGCATATGCATTTGTGTAAACTTTTAGTAAATTTACACTGACAGACTTACAATTTCAAAATTTTTATTGCTTTGTTCTTTTGGTATGTGTTTATATAAGAAATTTATCAACAGTGAATAATAAGAGAAAATATTTCCGTATCTATGATATGATGAATTAAACGGGATATTACATCAAAAATCTTTAAGCATTCATTCCTTTACCATGTTTTAAAATGGCAGCTTGTTTCTGTCATAACACACTGAGCTCAATTCTTGTCTCAGTCTGAAAAGAATCTTTGTTATTATCGTCCTTTCGCTACAAATTATTTTTATTTTATTCTTTTCGATTATCGTTTCTTTGGAATTTTAGTAAAAAAAAAGAAGTTCAATTCAGATGAACAAATGGGTAAAAACATCTCATTCTGATCGTTAATATTGATGTTTGTTCATACGTTCTTCGTGTCACGCCTCTATCCATCACGGCCACCCCTCTCACACTCCTGTCTCCAAGAAACAGCCTCAATGCCGCACGCACACACACACACACACACACACACACACACACACACACACACACACACACACTCACACACACACATATGGATTAAATGGATATATATATATATATATATATATATATATATATATATATCCATTTAAAAAATCAAAGATGATTAAATTTCTCAGAAACTAAAAATATTATAGACAATTTCTCTACGACATGTTACTTGCCTCATGATTCCGCATTGTTAAGGGAAAACTGTTTTTCCATATCCTGAATCGTTTAGAAGTTATGGGAGTGATCTATAGTTGGTGGGACACATGTTTATATAAAAATAATGCTGGTATAAGAGGTAAACTCCGATACCGTGAGACCGATCTCCACGAAATTTGGCACTTCTACGTGTTTTTTTTTACCAAGAAGGTTTATGTGCTGTTAATTCGGTTGTAACTCCACTACATGGCGCTGTAGATCCAAACTAAATATTCACGTCAAATGCAACCTGCAACACTCGGTAGCATTTTGAATCTATATCGTTAAATAATTCCTAAATGAAGCGTTCTAGGGCATTAAATACTAAAATTTTTAGGCCTAAGACCTGAAAGAAACGTTTCTCACACCGTAATCTAAAGGATGAGTCCTTCATTCTATTACATTTTTGCTGGTTCGGCGCTTTTAAATATTACCTCACCTGCTCAAAGACTTGCAGAATCTGCAACTAAATGTGAATGAGAGGAACAAAGAGAGGTAGAGACACACAGAGACAGTCGGACTGAGACACGGACAGACCGAAACGGAGAGACAGAGAGAGAGAGAGAGAGGGAGGGGGGGAGACAGAGAGGAAGGGAGATGGAAGGGGAAAGAAGAAGATGAAAGGAAGCAGAACGTCTCCCGGGTTCCGCTAGTAATTATATATATTTCAAACCAACTGTTGAGTGATTATTGTGGCCCAACCATTCGGATTTTCGAAAGAGTTTGTTTTACAAAAATATGATTAAAATTGTCTAAGAGCTTCTTTTCGAAGTTTCGACATTTCCTCCCTGCACACCATGTATATATTTCATTCATTCAAAGATTGGTTACGATTCATGAACCTTCCCACAGTAAACAAGCTTGTGCAATGCACACTGTACCAACGGGAGAGGAGGGTGTGTGGGTGGGCGCGTGCGGTCTAACGTTTACGGAAGAGCCAAAGGATTGCGCGCAGTGAGTCACGGGCGCCCCTTGCAGGATCCGCGCAGCGAGCGCCCGCGCTTTCGCCCGAGGACTTCCCCGCTTTCGCACGCGCCGCTTCCGGATCCGGCTGCCCCAGCCAATGGCCGCGCGCGGGCTCCCCGCCGTCACGACGCAGCCAAGGGAAGGGTTGCAATGCACCACTCGCTTCGAATAGAAGTGGGGTATTTAACGAGTGACGTTGTATTATTGATGACATAAATGTAGCAGTTGCGTGTGACGGCAATCCGTGTGCGGTAGGTTCGAATTCCGCTTAAAGAATGTAAGTTTCTTTTTTGTGATTGTGACTGGGAAGGCAAGAGAAATGTTCCCTAATACCTTCGACAATAAATTTTTGCTTCACAATTTCTCTAAAAATAGTTATTTACGCACCAAGGGCGTTATAAGGGTTCTAACGATCGAGCGGCGAGAAAATGATGTAATAGAGAGTAAATGAGGTAGTAAAGTAGTAAAGATGAGGTAGTAAAGTAGTAAAGATGAGGTAGAAAAAAGTAGATGAGTATATTTTGCAGGGTGATCTAAATAGATTACATCTCTGGCCGGAAAAAAATATCATGACAATAAATAGTTCGAAAAGCAAAACCATCACGTTTGGTAGGGGCCGCAAGTATACTGAAACTCAATACCGTTTAGGCAACGAAAATATTCCAAGAGTCGTTGTGTTCCAAGTGTCTTGTAAGTATCTGGGAATAATTTTTGATAGCAAATTGAGTTGGGAAAATCAGGTAAACTTTGTCGTGGGGAAAGCGTGGAAATCTTTGCATTTTACTATGCGAATACTAAAAAAGAGTACTGCGAAAGCAAGAGAATTAGCTTATATATCTCTAGTTCGCCCATTAATGGAATACGGGACGGTTTGTTGGGACCCTTATAGAATCTCACAAAACGAATATTTGAATAGAGTACAGAGAAGAGCATGTACATTTATTTTCCGAAGCAATAGGAAGAAAGTAGAGTGGGAGTCACTAGAAATCAGGAGGGTTAAGGCAAGACTCTGTGCTTTGTACAAAGCGTATGGAAAAATATCCATATCCGGCTCAGTAGACCCACGTATTTTAGTAGAGGGGATCACAAGCACAAAATTCAGTTTAGGCCACACAGAACAGATGTTGGAAATTTTCCTTTACAAATAGAACTATAACGGACTGGAATAAGTTGCCTGCGACAGCCTTGGAACCCTTTCCTCTAGGTATTCAAAGATTTAAAAGTAAATTAACTAATGATATTTGTAAATTTTATTAGTTAGTAAGTTAGGTTCATTAGAATTGTTTATTATTAATTATAGTTTCCATTATTAGTATTGTGATAATTATTAGATGCATTGGTTTATAGTATTCGTATTGACGTGTGGTGACGTGTTGTGAAGTGTGGTGCTATATACAAGTAGAAAGAGAAGTGAAGTGATGTGGAGTGCAGTGTATAAAAAGTCGTATATGTTAGTATAAAGTATCTGTACAGGACCACCATAAATGTAGAATTAATGCGGGTAATGTTATTAATGCATTTATTGTTAACATTGTTATCTTATTATTATTATTATTATTATTGTTGTCTTAAAATAATTTTAAGTTACATTGTATTTAATTCATAATGATAATATGTAGATGTAATATGTAAATTTTAGTGTTCCGCCACCAGGTTGTATAAACCTATCTGCGGAAATAATAAATATCTAAAATGCCTGAGGGCGTTTAGTCGAAGGGCCTCCTGTCGCTTGAGATTATAAGAACCAGTTAACGCCTGTGGTACATACATTATTTTATTTTTTACGTAATTTTTTTGATTCAGAATTACGTATTTACTAAATAACTAGATGTTAACTTGACTCGCTTTATCTTTTCGTAAGGGAACATGAAGGATCATTCAACTGTTTTCATATTTCTCTTGTAACCACGATCCTTTTGATCCAGGTAAGTTATGCAGCGAATATCAAGCTCTGTATCGAAGGCAATAACAAGCTATAATGTAACAGTGAAACATAAAAGTTATTTTCATCTTGATCGTCAACATTTCGAAAGAATTATTTTCTTACACAGAAGTAATTTTTTGAAAAAAACGCAGAAAAGTTAATATTAAGTTGCTCACTGTATCAAATAATATTGTTCTCGAATTTTGTCTCGCTTTTAAAATTAATGCATTGATCAAAGGACAACAAAGCTATTTTTCATAGAAGTGCAACATTATGAGTAAAAAAAAGTTTGATTTACACGGAACTCTTTTTCGAAGTTCATAATTTCTGCTACATTTTTTGCAATATTGGAGAAAAATTTCCTATATCTTCCAAGTGCCTCATTTTTGGGGTGCTTAGATTGATATTTTTTTATTTTCAAGTTACTTCAATGTCTCCATGATTGATGTACTGTAGCGCTGGTGTTGGTATCTTTGGATCTCAGTCAACTGTTTTCCATCACACATATTGTTTCGCAGTATACGCATCGTAGACGAAAAAATTGTATTCTTATTGACAGCATGTCTTCTAGTTTTTGGTAAGCTGCTTTTCTTTTGTTTTTGTTTCAGTCTTTATAGCTTTATTATTTTCTTCTCAATATATCACTTGTAATGTATATTGCTCTGTTCAATTCTTTGATTACGAGTATATTTCTATGTCATATGTTTTGTACGTCTACCATCCCAAAAATGGGGCAGTGGCCATTGGCCGGTAGGGGTATTTTTCTTATGCGTGAATGTTTTAAACTTTTTTCATTGAAGAGAAATGCTTTGTGGTAAATAATTTAGCATATTTTTAGTTAGTTCATGGCAGATAATTATTGTTTTCTTTCATAGGTTAACTGGATGAAATAACTACGTTGCTTGAATCTCATGACGATCTCGTCGGTGCTCCAATTACATAGAATCCCCGATAATCATCAACTCAGTGATGGAGAAAGTGGCGATGAAGAGTGTGATGTTGCAAACAAACAATTTGAATGGAAATCAACTTCGCGCCGGAGCAGAAGCTCACTTAAAAAGATTAACTCTTAATGGAGTGGAACTGTTATTGGCGTAATGTATTCGTAACAGAGGGTAATACTGATACGTGTGAAAATGATTCTAGCAACATGTCTCTCACACCGAAACCAAAGAGATCTCAAAATATTCGAGTCGCTCAGAGGAGATTGGAGAAAAGTGACATAATCCTCATTCATGAGCGTACATGAACCAAATCAGAGTACCCAAATAATGATTTAACAACTGAACAACTTTTTAAAAATTTCTACGACGACGAGGTTGTGGAGTTGTTTGTAAAACATGCTAAATTATATGCTCTTCAAAAAGATGGCAAAATGTTTGGTATAACTTTAGGAGAAATTAGACTTTTTGGAATCTTATTGTTAAGTAGGTTTTGTAGTTATTCTTGGTACATAATGTACTGGAACAACAAAGCAGATGCGTATCATTCTGGCGTGGCACGTGCCATGTCTAGCAATCGATTTGAGGATATTTTGAGATACTGGTATGTATGTTTCGATCAGTATATCGACTTCTATGATAAATTCGCCAAGCTTCGGCCTCTAAGGAAAATGATGAACGAGCTTTGGCTAAAATTCTACCCAAATGACACGTGTGAATGAATTTATGGTTACTATGGGTACCACGGAACCAAACAGCATATACATGGTAAACCCATCAGCTTCGATTTCAAAGTGTGGGCTATATGTACTCGTCTAGGCTATCTTATTGCAGGAAAACCGAACCAAGGTGCAAATATAGGAAACACTGAGAAGTTGGTGTCGGAGAATCCGTTGTTCCAAACCTTTTGAAGAGACTGCCAAAGGATTCAGGTTATAGCATTTACAGGGACATTGTTTCCCCTTCAGATTAGAAAAACTGCGTTTCATCCCAAATATCCCTTTTTTCTCTCTTATCGGATGGTTGTAAATAACTGTTGAATTTGGGAGGTCGCAGAGAGATTTAAAATGAAAACACGTAGAGAAATATAGTACATATGTACTTTTTATGGACATTTTTATTTACTTTTGAATACAAACGTTTTGCAGGAACAAACATTCAAATGATGCCTTTCACCATTGAAAGACAATATTGAAATAATAATGTTTATTTTAATTTTATATAACAGAAAATAGAACAAACATACATTTACAGAATAAATGAAGAAATTAAAATAAATTTTCAAAACATGAACTCTTAAGACTAAGATTCCACTATAAGATATTGTTGTGAAACCCACCTTATAGTGGTAAAACATGGATAAAATAAAGGCAAAAAATAATTGATTTCCTGGGCCAATTTTGAAAATAACAATTACATTAAGTGAAGATAAAAATGAAAACATTTAAAAAACAAAAAAATGTTTCACTAATCACTCAAGAGAAAACTCACTACAACACACCACTTTCGGCAATACGAACAAGGTTTTTGCCGTGCAAAATGACGCCTTGGGTGGCCTCACCGCGAAGCCGACAGTCATCAATCTAGGAGTATACATACATCATTGGTCTGTAGTACAGACATGCATCTGGAAATACACCGAAAGATATCCACTGAGCGGAATTCCACAGTCCAAACGGAAGCAGGTGCCAGATGTACCACGACTGGATGGAATGGATGGAATTTTTCCCTTTCCAGCACCTCACAGATAAGATGCGCAGAATGTCACAAGAACACCACAAAGAAGTGCAGCAAATATAACGGCGGGATTTATATAAATTGTTTCAAGAAGTTCCGTGTATAAGTTGAAACAAGTAAAACATTTAAGAAAATTTATAATTTGAATTATAAAAAACAAATAATTTAAATTTACTTTCACTAGTTTATATTCAATATTGTCTTGTAGTAATGGTTTTTAATACTCTATCAAATATAGAGGAGGAAAGGCAACTTGATCAGAACGAATATTTGATCCTATGTTTGTTGTAACAGGTCTTTTATACACGTTTTTGATAAATAAGCTCGTTTTTAATTGAAACTGATATATTTTTCAAACTACAAAATACCAATCTCTCCTGTACCCACTGCCCCAATTTTGGGGTGATGGATTAAATGAAAAACTTTCTTTACTACCTCCTAGTCACTCAACTATCCATACAAACCAATATAGAACGACGCTTTCCGCTATAGGAAGACAAACTTTCAGACAAATAGGTATTAAAAAATTCAGTAAATAGAATTTGCACGGGCAATCTTAGACACTAAAACTTATTATTCTAAAAATCTTACGTATTTTTCTTGTTCAACTTAATTAGATTAAATGTTTCAAATACATTTCAGAAAGGCGAATACGAAATTTTCTGTATTCTAATCAGAAACATCTAAGTTTTTAAAAAGGTTCACCTTACCCAAGACGTTGGAATAAAAAACAAACTCACATCGATATAGAATTGTAACTATTATTATTTAGTACTGAAAGAAAGAGATATTTCTTGAAAGGCTTGATGAAACGAGGTTTTAGGCAACCCTCGAGTACAAAAACTACAGTATTATTTCCTTCTGATTTCACTAACACAGTGTCCAAGAAATAAGTTCAAAAGTTTATAAAATGTATTTGATTTGTATTTTTGTAATGAGTTTACATCAAATCATCTTGAACTCACATTTTGAAAAATATGTGGCTTTATGAATTACAATAATATCTGAAGAATATACACATCACATTGAGGTAATGTAAATGCACTAATGAAATGTTGAAGAAAGAAGAATGTAGATGATTTTCTAATCTATGTGCCAGTCAAAATTGTGCAGAAATGTTTGTGTTGTAGATTAAAAAATTATATTACTTTGTGATTGTTTAATTTAATGAGCGCCACTAACTATAACCAAGGTAACCAATTGTGAGAGTAGTAGAGAATGGTTCTGTACTGAAGTCCAAAAACTAAAAAAGTTGAGTTTATGGATTACAATAATAAGTAAGAAATAATTAAAAACAGATACTGATAACAAAAATGTTAGTAGTAAATTTCTATTTCTTGTGAAGAAATGAAAAGAAAGTGAAGGCAATCTGCTGAACAGAAGTGCACGAAGGGTTGCCTACACTGCAGGCTGTTCATGAACTCTCATGAGGAATGAGCTTCCTTATTTTTCAGGTAGAGGTCTCCTCAGGTCGGGACGGAATTCGAATTGCCATTGGAAGAGCGGCTATTCACTGTACAAAGATATTGAGGCATTTTCAACCTACAAGATTATCTGAACAGCCTCTAGAAGAGGGTTTCTGGAACAAAATTCTAGACCAATTTATCCCAACCATCACGACCTCCTTGACCTCTTCATATATCATGTTCTTCAGGAAAACAATTTTTTGGACGACAGCGAAGACTTTTTACATACTGCTAACATTCATTGAAATTGTTTTTTTCGTGTTGTAATCCTGGTCTCATAAAACTTGTACGCTTTCAAGAACTTTCATTCATTTTCTTGTGTATTTGTGATCTGTCCTCAGTAGAGCCCGGAAGCATGGCAAAATGCCTTTTTGTTATTGTTACTATTTTATGACTTTTAACTATCGGAGAAGCACTTAATTGTACTTCTGGGGTTGTTTTAGTAGATTTTCATTTTGCCTTTTATGCATATTTTTGCTATTTTGACTTATTTTTGCTTTTTTTCTGCCTTTTATATATTTTGCTTTATTTTTTTCTCCTGACACCGATCTTAATAAAAGTGAATACATACTGGAAACATGGAGGCAAGGACGTGTTTTGTCTTTCCGGGGAGGCACAGGCTGTGTTAAAAATCTAAAAGATAAAGGAAGATGATACCAGTCACTGGTTTTAATTTTTGATTGATACCGACAAGTTTTGTTCACTCACGAGGAATCCGATTTTACTTTTGAGTATGTCCTCCAATTCCATTTGAAAACATCTCTCTATATATGACATACCCTTCTCAGTTCTGGCAATTGCGTAAGTGCAAAGAACGAAAAATATAATTCAATTTACACTGATGCCATTTGAAGATTCAAAATGAAGAATAAACTATAATTTCAAAGACACAGCGTCGCGAGTAAAACAAGTTCATAGCCACCGTACCGAATGGCATGTGGAATCAAGATTACAAAAAAATATCGTTTCCTTATATGTTTATTTTAGAGATAGAATTAAAATGTGAATCATTTTAATTATTACATTTTTACAATAATTACTGTTAAATGTGATTTTTATTATTTGCCCTTTGCATCCCTACTTTAGCTATATTGCTTTTTCATGTATATTTTAGTAAAAATAAATTTCTTTTTACCTGCCTATTTTTGATAATATAAAAGCCTGTACTTCCGGGCTGTAGCCTTCGGAAATGTACGGTAGAAATATGTTCTACATAAAAATTCTTTCATTCTGTTGATCTTGACCTCTTATAAATATAGTATGGTTACCTCATATTACCTCATAAATATAGTATGGTTACCTCACGATTGCCCATACTATATATATATATATATATATATATATATATATATATATATATATATATATATATATATATTATATATATAGTAAAAATTCTTTGGTACGTAGATTTTTTTGATCTCAAAGTTTTGTTTTATGCCTCTTGAACTTACGTACGGAAAAATATTCGATAAAAAGGCCCTTTGGACTTTCTGATCGGTATATCGAACTCTTACTGCACAAGTTTTGTTACATCAGACGTATTTTTAAAATCATCTTTAAAAAGTTGTTTTCGTTTATACAAATGTTCCCTAATAACAGTGACGAAAAATCATGAAGATTATTATTGTTATTTATTGGAGATTTATTCAGAATTATTGTTATTTAAGTGAGTTTAGGTTTCCAATTGAACATTTATGTTTTCAAATAGGACTTCTCTGCTACTTCCGATGCACAATGTCGCTGCAATGACTCCTACAGCGATAACTTCCGCTGCAGCTCTTTGCTTGCTTCATTAAATTATTTTTAAGGGGAGTCAACGTTAGGTCATTAGTCCCGTTAGTGTAGGAGATGTTTTATTCCGTGAGGTGGCGGTGATTCGTTCTCCGCTGGATGGAGAGATGCGGTTTCCGTCCTTCTGCATTTCATATTTGCTTTCCATCCTTCTGCATTCAGATTTTTTTTGTGTTTTCTTTGATTATAGGAATTGAAGGATTCAAAATAAGAATTTGTCATAAGTATGTATTGTAAAAAAGCTGTTTATTACTTCAACTCTATACATTGGGGTTTTATTACACAGGGTAGTAATGGGATCTTGAAACGAAGCACAATAAGAATAAATAATAAGACTGTGCAAAGAATATTGCGTATTTTGAGCTAACAATTTCAATGTTAATAAGCATTTAATAATAACTCAGTGACAGAAACAATCTTATTTCAATACATACTACTTAAGACAAATCCATATTTTAAAGGTAATTAGGGTATTAGCCTTAGGTAATTCAAAAAATCTGAAAATGCGGAAGGATGGAAAACCAGAGTTCAGGAAAAAACTAAAACAGTTTTGTGAATATTTGGAATATGTTTCGTATCTACAAATACTAAGATACCTTCCCTTCCTCGAGCGCGCGTTTGCTGGTGGAGCGCAGCGTGACCTCGTATGGTAGACAGTTTCATTAAAAATATCCGTTAAACACTAGTCGCAAAAATATCAAAATTACTCAAAAAAATGATAATGTAATATACGACAATAGGTTAGGTCTGTCTCCTATCCCTGTCTCTGTCCTTTGAATCATTAAATTGATCTTTTTAAGCTTGTCATGATAAACTGAAAAAAATATGTATTGTTCTACTAGAAAAAAAAGTTATCACAAATATCTCGTAAAATACAAGTGATAAAATCAAACACGTAACAATTAGCCTCATTCCCTTCCGTGAAAACTGCATTGAAATAACTTCAACCATTCAAAAATAACAGGAAGTGCTAAAGTTACGTGAATCTCCTTGTACACTATTCTTCATCATTATTGGGCGGATTTTAATGCATCATGAGTAGATTTTAATGAAATGTATTTTTTTATCTTTTCATTTTATACAATGATTTTTTAATATAGGCTTTATTTGTCATGACAAAAGAAAATGAGCCATTTTTATATGATTTGTTTTTGCATTTTTTGTCGATTTCAACTAATAAGTAATTTTTTAGCTTCTGTCATTTTTAAAGCATTTTGTTGCTGATTTCATCGATTTTAATATCATTTTAATGGTTCTTGCTCCAAATAATATTCACGAGATATAAAAAATGTTCTCCACAGAATTCCTGAGTACCTATACCTGGTAGCCTATTCGATTTCTTCGCTTAGAAATTGTAATGTCGGCCACTGTGAGTGTGTTATCGAAGGTTCCTATGGTGCCTATCAGCTCCATTGGCAGTTCAGACTATTTGTGGATAACTAAAGAAAGCAATTTTCTGATAAAGAACAGTCCAAACCAAAAGTTTGCAAGCTGAGTTCACTCGAACGAATGGAAGAAGGCTCGATTATATCAGTAACGTATATCAGTAAGCTTGAGTTGTTCATTCAAATTGGTTTTGATAATTTTTTAGTCATTTTTACTTGCTTTTAGGACATTTAAAAAAAATTAAGAGCATTTTATAGGTCATTTTTGGCAATGTTTACATCATCAAAATCCGCCCCTAGTTATCAGATTTTGTTAAGAATGCTCGTAACTATCATTTATTTTTAATTCAATATTAGTAAAGGTGAGAGGGTTGGTATTCCGCGGCTCAAGAAGACGTGCGCATATAAGAGCAGTGGCAACACATTTACAAACGGCGCGTAGCAGGCTCCGAAACGAGGCTTGCCCGTGGGTGTCCAGCTTGAGCGACGATCACGTTGGCCGCCACGAAGGACCAACTCTCTCCTGGGGTCAAGGGCAGGCAGGGCGCCAACGGCGGCGGAGGGGTTAGAAGAGGAATCGCATTGACGTCGGCGGCTTGAAACGTCCACCGCTGCCCCACTGGCCCGGATGGACACCGGCCGCATACGCCACTTCCTCCGAACCACGCCTCAGGAGGCGCCATGGCCATTCAAAGTTACTGGGGGCTGCGGTTGTAACCGCAATGTATTCATAGTTGTTGCCCGGGCTATTGTCAGGTTTAAAAAACACTCAAAATTTGTCTCTTTACTTTCCCGTATACGTACGTATACACGGAGTGATATACGTAGTATAGGGAAAGTTATGTAATGCTGCGCGAAAATTCATTGCCGGGCCGTGATAATGAAAAAGTGGATAAAACAAGTTGCTATATTAAGAAAAAAATCCCCTAAGACGTGGTGCAGCCACACACCCTGTTTTGTGAGTCCTTGATACCGAAAAATCAAATGAAAAGAATCCGTCCCGTCCCGTCCCGTCCCGTCCCGTCCCGTCCCGTCCCGTCCCGTCTGTAAAATTCTGTAAAATTTTCTGTAATTCTGTAAAATTTGGGGGTACTTTACATGAAGCCCCCCGACTATTTTAAAAATTTTCTCAAAAACGGCTACAAATTTTTTATTTTAATTTCTTGTAAGAATAGAGTAAATTACACTTATTAAGGGGGCATAGGTCCTATTTTCGCGGATAACTCTGAATTTTCGAAAATTGCAAAAGTTTGAATTTTTTTCGGAGCCTTCCTCCGACTACAAAATTGGAGATATAGATTTTTCCTTCAAATAAAAGTTTTTCTTCATAGTGAGTTCTCTCTTTAAGATCATGTACATTTTTTTGAAAATTTTAGTAGTTTTCGCGCAAAATTGCGAGCAATATGTGCAACTTTAAAAAATTACAAAAAGCATATTTTCTCAAAAACGGCTCCAAGTTTTTTCTTTAAACTTTTGGTAGGTATAGTGCCTAATGTATTTTATTAGATGACAAAAACGCCATATTGCTCTATTCTTTTGTTTTTTAAAAAATTGCAAAAATATATTTTTTTACTTGTCTCTCACGTCGTTAATATTTAAATTACTGGCGATTTTTTTACATTATTATATTTACGAGTGCATGTGCTTTAAATAATGTCAAGTAAAGTTTCTCGAAAACACAGCCGTTTTCTGTGAAAAGTAGCTCAAAATTTCGCATTTTCAGAAATGCTCAAACGCCATTTTCTCATAAATGGCTAGAAAAATTCTTTTCAAACTTTTCGATTGGATGGTGCTAAATGCACTCTTTGATATGACGTAAGATTCATTTTGATGTACTTTACAAATGTAATTTTTTTAAAACATCTCTCACATCTTTAATATGCAAATTACCAGCAATTTGTAAAGATTATTATATGTGTGAGTGTAAGTGCTTCAAATAACTTCCAATAAAGTATTTTGAAAACTCAACAATTTTCTGTGAAAATGAGCTTCAAGTTTTGCATTTTTAGTAGCGCTAAAACGCCATTTTCTCTTAAACGGCACATAATTTTTAAAAGAAAATTTTTAGGACTAGGTTTTTGTGTTCTTTAATATTCTAAAATTAATATTTCCGTTCTACCATTTGGAAAACGAAAAATTATGAAAATGACAAAAAATGTACTTTTGGCGGTGATAGATGACAGCTGGCAAAAAAGAGTATGTGGCAATTCCGAATAGCTAGCGAAAACTCAAGGAAATAGAAAACTAATACGGGAAAGTCTGTCCCATTCTTTAGCATCACTAGTGTTTTGCTAATTCGTTACGCAAAAATATTCGTCGCTCTTCATTTGACCCCGCTGTGTAGATTCGGTTAACTTGACATCAAGTTAGCACCACAATTACAAAAAAATCAAAACGTTACAGAGATAAATAAAAATTATTACATGAAAATTTGTCACTTTCTTGTTGCTCAACAGTTCCAAAGAAAGACATTTGTTTTGCTCTTCAACAAATACCGGAAATGTGAAATTTCGCCAAATTCATACCATGGAAACCGACATTTACAAGAAAGCCATCCTTTCAGAGAAAAATAAAAGAAATAACTACGTACTAAATTCTCGCTTATTTGTTGCTAAATAGTTCCCCCAAAAAGAAATTTCATTGCTCTTTAAATAATAGCGGGAGTGCGATTTTCCGATAACTTGATATCAATTTAGCACATTTACCACAAATCCAAGAAATTACAGAGAGTAGTTCACTCACGCCTGTCTGTGTCGTAAGTAACCATTGGGGCAGCCTAACAGACCGCACTCAATTTCCAATATGGTGGCGTTGACGGCTGTCTGCCAATACAGCCAACTTCTGATCACAAGGGTTAACCCGACACGCGATTTTCAGAGTGACGGAATATTCGGAACGAAATGCAGTGCGGAAATTATACACAATTACTTTTTTCCCCACTCTTTCTTCAGTTTTATAGGTTTAGAGCGCAGGGAACGATACATTATTCTTCGTAAGTGATCAATTTCCTACACATTTTACAAATATATATATATATATATATATATATATATATATATATATATATAATTTCTAACAACCCCTTCACCTACATCAACTTACTTGCGCCATCAATTCACTTGACCTCTTGCACCATCAAGCAGCTGAAAAGGGGGCGGCAGAAAGAATCCTCCTAATGAGCTTTATGATCTCAGGGCCGGGATATTTAGGAGTGAGTAGTGACCTTGGAAAAGATTTCGGCCGCTAGTCGTCTCGCCCCTCGCGAAACCGCCGTCTGCGACATGGCTGGAAACGACACCCGTTTCCCGCACCATCAGATCCTCGTTGTTTCTTCGTTTCTTCTTGGGTCTCGCCACGCGCAGTACCTTCTTGGGCCCCGTACCGCGCAGACGCCTCTCTTCTGTTTTTCGTCGCTCTTTGGTTGCGGCACGCCGACGGGTACTATAAGGTTTTCACGCGTGTCTTTAACACCGGCGTATATTTCACGGCTTTCGGACTAGGCACCTTCACTTATGCGCCTATCTCCACAGTTCTTTCTTCCTTCCGCGGTATTATTCTCGAGCTCGCAAACTTAAATTGCCACAGTCAGTTCTCCCTTTTTATTGCAATCACATTTAACTCAAACAAATTACGCCTCATTTCCACTGCACTAAGAGTACATGCGACTAATCTCGAAATCTACTTTCGTCACTCTCGCACTCCGTCGACTACTACCATACACATCCACTCTCTCTGACGTCTCGCTCAAGAAGAAGGATTCTGTTCTCTGCCGCCTCTCATGGAGGGGTAGCAGTATGTTGTCGCCCGTCCCGTTCGACCCCTCGCGCTTGCCATAGACCGCAAGTCAGCGGCGTAGTTACGTGCTACTAATGCTAGGCCGCGCTGCTTCGTACCAGTATCGGCGGTGCGCCTGCCTTCCAGGACATGACTCCCTATTGCTCTGGCTGCGTAGGTGGCTGTAGGGTTTGACATTCTTCCAAACGCATTTGACATTCTTCCAAATGTGTGTGTGTGTATATATATATATATATATATATATATATATATATATATACACAATTATTTTGTAGTAAAAAATTAATTCCTGAAAGTACTTGATATATTATAGATAGTTGGATGAGTTTTTTACAATTATTAGTTTTCGATTCTACATTTATTACTTCAATGTTTCTTAATACTGAGTGTTTTTACTCAATAGTTACAATTTTTTTTTCAATGGCCAGAAAAAAACTACAAAATCAAGAACAATTTAATATTAGTAACCAATCCAACTATTAGAGGTCTTCCGTAAATTACGTAACGCTAAAGGGGGTGTGGAGGTTTGAGGCACCGTCACACCGCATTACGTAAGGGTAGAAGGATATTATTTTATTGTTATATAACGTTGATTTTTTACATTTCTCAACATTTTAGTCTTATACTAAAACACTAAAATATTAACTGATTAATTTGTTTTGAATACAAATTAATTACAATTATTAGATGTAAATTGTTATTTAAACAATAAATGGAAATATTTTCCATCAATTTTTTATTCAGTCTGTAAGATCACGAAGGAAATATTCCAAACTGATATGTAGTATACTCCAGAATGCATTTAAAGTAGTGCAGTAGACTATCGTCCATGCGTCATCCACGACGGCGTGTACACGGCTTGTGATCAAAAATTTTCTCAGATGTGCGTCCTTCTTTAACTGCTAACTTGCCTTCAATCTTATTGTTACATGTAGTCAGCATCGCCAAATAATTCCGGCTTTGTCTTTAATTTTAATGCACAAAACAAATAAACTTAATTCAAATTGTTTTACTATGATATAATTTATGTTCATTTCTGGCATTTACAAAGGGCGGCGTTGTCGGAAGCGTTACGTAATTATTTAGGAGGGGGGTTAAGTGAGCGTTACGGGTGCTCAAGACTGAGTAAACAATGTATAAAAAATACAAGAGAAAAAATGTGTAACATAATTTGCTTAGAAGTTCTATTTATTCCTGTAAGTCATTATTGTTTATGTCCAAGACAGCAGCGGCTGTAGACGTGCCTGCCGCTAGCTTTTCCGGGAAGGGAAGTGCTTGAGCGCTGCCGGTGAGGTATGAGATTTGGAAGAGGATGAGGAACATGAAGGTGATGTCCACCCAGAGATGCAGGGCTCCGTGGACGTATTCGTCTGGCTTCAGTTGGTGACGCAGGCCACCGTACACCATCTGAGTGTCGTGCGCGAGGTACAGAGCGAGCACGAACATCAAGACGGTCGAAATCCCCACGAGCAGGAGACTGTAAAAGTAGCACAGGGTGATTTCTTAGTGTCTAAGTAATTGTTTTTAAAAATGTAGAGCAAGATGATCTGTTCTAAGTAGTAGTTTTTAAAAGAAGCAAGTGGCAATCCTTGTCTAAATGCTAGTCTTCAAATGTGGCATGCGGTGATTTGTTACTTGTCTGAACAATAGTCTTCAAATTAAGCACGTCGTAATTTGGTCGTGCCTACATTGTTTACTAGTGTAGTACATAGTGATTTGTTCCTATCTAAATAACAGTTTTAAATTGTAGCATAAATGTAGCACAAATGTGGCCAAGAAATAGTTTTCTAATGAAGTACACGATAAATAATTCGTATACAATTGGACATCAAATGAAGCACATGGTGATTTGTTCGTTTCTAAATAATAGTTTTCTAATGTAGCATATGGTTATTTGTTCGTATCTAAATAATAGTATCCTAATGCAGCCTATAGTGATTTGTTCGTGTCTCAATAACATTTTTCTAATGTAGTACACGGTGATTTATTCGTCTCTGAATGATGGTCTTCAAATGAAGCACAAGATGATTTGCTCGTAACTAAATAATAGTTTTCAAATGTAGCATATGGTGATTTGGTCATGTCTATTTGGAGAGTAGATTGATTGAGAATCGCGTCTACAGTAGATACTGATCGATTAGATATGATAAAGAGGGCGGTAAACGTGATACAGGCCCGCTTATTGCAGGGAACGGCAGAAGCAGGCAAGAACTTCACTACAGTGTAGTAGATATGTGCAAAGGAAAAATAAAAATATTTTCCGTGCCTTTTATGAATAGAGAGTATTGTTGATGACAGAGTGTTTCGTACTGTAGCTTTCAATCGTATTAATAACCGCTTTATCTTTTCCTCGCGGCAATAGTTCACTACATTATTTATAATTAATTTACTGCCAGAACGCCCTCTCGCATACGGAAGTGGCATTGATTTTTCCGCAGACTTTACAGAAACTACAAAAATACTAGTGGTGCTACAGAATGGCACAGACTTTCCCGTATGTTTTCTATTTCCTTGGGTCTTCGTTAGCTATTTGGAATTGCCACATACTCTTTCTTGCCAGCTGTGATCTATCCAAAGTCCAATATCCAAAAGTGCATTTTTTTGTCATTTTTTAAAATTTTTCGTTTTCCTATTGGTAGAATGGAAATATTAATTTTACAATATTAAAAAACACAAAAACCTAGTCCTAAATGTCAATTTTCTTTTAAAAATGATGTGCCGTTTTAAAGAAAATTGCGTTTTAGCGGTACTAAAAATGTGAAATTTGAAGCTCATTTTCACAGAAAATTTTTGAGTTTTCAAAATACTTTATTTGAAGTTATTTGAAGTACATACACTACCAAATATAATAATCTTTACAAATTGCTGGTAATGTGCATATTAAAGATGTGAGAGATCTTAAAAAAAATACATTTATATAATTTTTGAAAAAAACAAAAAAAATAACTCTAAGTAACCTTCACGTCATATTAAAGAGCGTAATTAGCACTATCTGTTACAAAAGTTTGCAGAAAAATGTGCAGCCTTATATGAGAAAATGGTGCTTGAGCGTTTCTGAAAATGTGGAATTTTGAGTTACTTTTCACAGAAAACTGCAGTGTTTCCTAGAAACTTTACTTGACACTCTTTAAAGCACATGCACTCGTAAATATAATAATGTGAAAAAAATCTCCAGTAATTTAAATATTAACGATGTGAGAGACAAGTCAAAAAATTACATTTTCCCTATTTTTGAAAAAACAAAAGAATAGAGCAATATGGCGTTTTGTTATCTCATAAAATACATTAGGCACTATCCCTAGCAAAAATTTAAAGGAAAAATTTAGAGCCGTTTTCGAGAAAATCTTGTTTTTGTATTTTTTTAATTGCACATATTGCACACAATATTGCGCGAAAACTACTAAAATTTTCAAAAAAATTTATATGATCTTAATGAAAGAACTCACTTTGGACAACAAATTTTATTTGAAAGAAAAATCTCTATCTTCAATTTTGTGGTTCCAGAATGACACCGAAAAAATTTTAAACTTTTGCAATTTCGAAAATTCAGAGTTTTCCATGAAAGTAGAACCTATGCCATCTTAATAAGTGTATTTTACTCTATTCTTACAAGAAATTTAAAGAATAAATTTGAAGTCATTTTTGTGAAAATTTTTAAAATAATCGGAGGGGGGCTTCATGTAAAGTACCACCAAATTTTACGGAATCATTTTCAAAATCTCAAACCTTCGACTAGAATCAGATCGATTAGGGAATATTCATTTTGGAAGAAATCGTACGTATGGTTTAGACGCTAGCAGTGTTCACAGACGGATGGGACGGGGACGGGGACGGGGACGGACGGATAGACGTTTTCCTTTCAATTGGTTTTTCGGTATCAAGGATCCACAAAAGAGGGGGGTTCTGGGTATACCACGTGTGAGGAGATTTTTTTTCTTAATTTAGCTACTCGTTTTATCCACTTTTTTGTTATCAGCAGCCGGCAATGAATTTTTTCTGCCGAAAATTGTCCATTTTTTCGCGCGCATTATTACAAAGTAAATTTTTTCTGGCGAAAATCGGCCATTTTTTCGCGTAGCATTACATAGCTTTTCCTATACTACGTACATCACTCGGTGTATACGTACATATAAGGGAAAGTAAAAAGAAGCACTTTTTCCCGGACTGTCTCGGCTGGCGTAAGCATTGGTGAGATACCATTAGACATCGGCACTATTCATGCATTCTTGGATGCGTCTTCGGACTCCCACTTTCAACACGGTAGTTCCTAATTCTGCCGCCTGCAAATGCATAATGAACGAGTAATACGTAAAAAAGCCAGCGCCGTACCTTCCATCCTGCGCGAGGTCGGTGAGCGCGTGGGTGCAGACAAAGGCGCTCGCGGCCACGGCGACGGAGATGCCGCCGACGAAGAGGATCAAGAAGGCGTTGGTGAAGTCGCAGGGGCAGATAATCGCCATCACGGCCACGGTCAGACTCACCAGGCTCGTGCCCCACGCCACCATCAAGATGGCTTCGCGGCTAGACACGCACGCTGCCGTCGCCATCACATACCTGCGGGTTCGCATCATGCACAGGTGACTCAAATATTGTATTGAAGGTTCATCGAAAAGATAGCGATTCTTGTATCCTTGGTGATACCATTTCTGTTAATATTAATCGCCATCATTTTGAAATTACGGAGGCAAAATCTCAATTTTCAAACATTGCTTTTCGATAGAATTCATTATCCCATTAATATACTCAAATTTGTCATCGCACGATAATGTAATGTGTGTACGGAGTACGATCTGTGACGCCGTAGATGCCACGTACACAATAAAACAATCGGAATTATGACCCAGTGTCGAGAATCACAACGCTAACCGCACAATATCTGTTGTTTCCTCACGGCCACGGAACAAAACATTCTCCGCCGGATGGAATAGATTTATGATTATGCAAGAACAGAATATCACGCACCACATACCACAGTCTAACGCAACTGACTTTAGACAACGGAAGGCAGTTTTGAATAATCCTACGGAAGACAAGCTGAAGTAACCTGCCTTTGGCCAGATTTTTATTTATTCTACTGAAAAAGGGATGGGCTCTATCTAAAGTGTAAAAGGAAGTAATTTTAAAATACATCACTCCAAGATCGCCTTCGCTACGTTCAACCCAGCTCCGCTCCACTCCGCTTCGCTTTGCTGTGCTCCGATCCACATCTCTCCGAGGTGGCTTGTGGCATCAACTGACGTCACTGCAGTGCTTCTCACCGGGAGGTCCTAGGGTTCGAGTCTCGACGGTAGCAAGTCTTTGCACTTTGTCCAGGTCGAGTTGTCGCTGTGGAAAATTCTAGCGGCCGGCTGCTCTGATGGGCAGTTTTCCATGGCTTCTCCAATCAATACCAGGCAAATATCCGAGCAGTACCCTAACAAACGGGCCACGGACTGCGCGCGATCTTTCCTTCTTCCTTTGCTTATCCTATCCATTACTTTCACACACACTTACATGCACTACACTACCACACACGCCCGGAGTCGGGTAGGGAGCTTACAGCTTGCCCCGGCTGGGGCGGTGCCCCGCTGGTGGGAAATCCCTGGATGAGGGAAACCCTGTTAGCCGACGGTAGGTCGGCACCAGATCTCACCGTCCTGTGGGGGATGATCACCGCCACCTCCCACGATAAAACCTGCATTACACTTACGTGACTAATGGCCTTAGCTGTTGATGCGACCGAAATGAGTAATTAACCAACCAACCAACAAAGCCTTTGGGCCAAAGGCCCTCGGGATTTTGTCGACGCTCCATCATTAGAACCCTTACAGCGTCTTTGGTGCATAAATAATGTTCATTGGACACGGCTTTCGTCTGGTACAAACCCAGCCAACAGCGTGAGCGTCGTCATCATTATGTAGTTGAAAGGTACGCGCCGGCGAGCAGTTCGGAGAACAGCAGCACACCGTACAGGACGATGAAGGAGAGGCCCACGGCCAGCAAGGGTGTCACAGTGGACGTGAGGATGTGGTTGAGGACTGGGATGTAGAGGCCGGCCGCCATGAAACCAGCGTCACCGAATAGCATCAACACCAAAATGGCGGACACCCTCCGGATGAAGTGGACGCGTAGTTCATTTTTCTGTCTCCGAGAGCCGGGAAAAGGAAGAGAATGGGTTATATGAATAAAAGTGAACAAGTATTCCAGAGCAATTGTTCAGGAGTACACGTAGGAATTACTACTTCTGAGAAGAAATTGCTGCTTGTCATATGAATAAAAAGTTTCATGAAACTTGGAGCATTTTCTTTTCTCTCTGAGTAAATGCTCACTTACTGATCTGTTGCGATTGGTCGATTTTCGTCTGTTTTGTTTGTCTACGAAACCGCAAGACGCGTGCTTGTTCCTGATGGTTTCGATCATGTTAGGTTAAGTGATAGAGTTGACGTGCATTGTTCGCGAAATCGTAGGAACTCTTGCATCATTCATTTACTCACTACCTAAATTCTCACAACAGTTGTGTATAACATCTCTTCTATCCATTCTAGATGATCTGAATCACCTACAGATATTGCTCCGAAAATTCGAAATAAATGCTTCGCACTAGAAGTAAATTCTCGATTTTATTAATAAAAACAGTAAGTATATTGCTCCTTGGCCGAGCAGTTACCAATGGAGAAATTGCTCAAAATACGAGCAATTACTCGCGTCCTTTATTCATATTGCTTGAAGCAATTGCTTTGAAAACTGGAGAAACAAGTAATATCTCATTTTTATTCATATCACCCAATAAATAAGGCCAAATAATATTATAATAATAAATTAGAACCGGAGTGGGCCATCATTAACTTAAGCGCAAAATGAGATCATACGGTTGATAAATACTTGGCTGTCCGGGAGACGCCACATCTTAGGCACAATTTTCGACGTTTTGGCCATCTGCCTGCGTCCTTCCGCAGGGCGAAATGCCATTTCCAAACCTTTCGCCCTGAGGAAGGTCGCAGTATGACGGCTGAAACGTTGGCAACTTTACCTAGGTCGCAGCGTTTCCCGGACAGCCTAGAGTAGTGTTATCAAGGTCGATGTCACGAGCGGGAGTCCATGGCACGAGTGCCACGACGAAATCGCCCCTCCACGCAGTACATTACCCGGCCACCAGAGACGGTCATCCCTATTGTAAAACGGCGGGGTTACTAATAGTTTCCTTTTCCGACGCTAGTTGCGCAGGCAAGCTCGTGACAAGTTACGGTGCCACAACGCGTGCTACTGCCACCAGTAGAAGACCTTGACACCACTGGCCTAAAGTCCAATTACTCCGGCTGCGGAAGCATACGTTTAATGAGTTACTGTTGTTTAATCCACTGTCACCAGCTGATGGACTGGTCGCTCATGTGAGCCTGACCTGCTTACGCTGTCATTGTATTGGTAGTGCTAAAACTACATATTGACCACTGTATTTCGGGAGAAAGATTTTGTAGGGGATAAAATGTTTTTATCTACTCCCCTGAGTGCTCCGGACGGTGGCGCACGCGCTCCTGATCTTGGCAATCTATTTGTTGCGATGTACTCTAGCCGATCTTGTATTTTGTATTTTACTAAAAAATAATCAAGTGTCCAATAATACATATGACGATAAAGGTACTTTAATTACTCAAGAAAGATAAATCTTTTGTATCCCCGATCGTAAGATCTCCCACAAATACAGTATCTTTCCCGAATTTGCTTAACACTTCCATATTTTCTCCCCTAATTTCTGAAGTCTCTAGAAAGTCAGTCTAATTTGTGTTCGCTTCTAGTTCCGCAGTTGCTATATTAATCGTTTTGCATTAGAAACTATAGAAACATTAAAAAGCGGCAGTTTTATATGATTATGTGAAAAAGGTGTTAGTTAAATTTAAGAAGAATAAGTTCTGGGTCACATTCATTTGAAAATTGGTATTTGTACACTTAGGCATGTGAAAGTGAGAAGTCGAACGTAAAAACGTTTATTCATTCTCTAACATTACTTACAATATTTTTTCTCCGTATTCACTAGAAATGTTTCAAATTCAATAACTTCCTAGGCAATACTGTTCGCAAATTTTATTTTAAAAATATGGTTATAAGCCTATGGATAAAAATTAAAATAAAATATGCCGCGCGATTCACTTGTTAAAATTAATTCCACTTGTTCACTTAAAGATGTCAACATCAGTGTTGCCAACGTCGTTAAAGAAAATAATGACAGATTGGACGGAAAATGCCTTTGGACACTGGAGTGTAATCAACGCCACCTACATAGATCTATTTAGGTGGCGTTGGTTTATTTCCAGGCGTACTCACTAAGATAGTAGCACCAAAACACGAAAAAACACATTTTTGGAAATGTATTTGAAACTTATGCCCGGATCCGAAAACAAATTATCAGTTCCCCATCAGGAGACCGAGACGCGTCGATTGACGCATCATATGTCTGGATTGATGGACGGGAAGTGGTCTAACCGTGAGAACGGAACCGCACATACGCACTCACGCACACTCGTGGGAGTTTTTCAAATACTGTATAGGGATGTTGAACGTTACCCGCTATAATATCATCGGCGATTGCCTAACTGCCTAGAGTATCTGCGCTAAGGTTACAGGTACATTATAGTTTGTTAATAACGTTCCCCTTATGGTTGGCATTGCCAATTGATCGAGACGAAAATTGCCGAGGAATAAAAAGTGCCGAGGACGAAAAGTGCCGAACACATATATGTGTATGTATACTTAATGTGTGTTTAATCTGTGTTACTTGGGTAAGTACTCTATTAAAAGAATTTTAATGTTGAATCAATTTATGTACTTCCTTTGTTATTAATGTGCTAATTTGTTCACTGAATTTTTAATATTGTAGAGCCACTGATGATGGGAAAAAAATCTCGAAACACGTGTATGACTGAATTTTCTACAAAGTAAACATTTTTTAAAGCCTACTATTGTGGTTGATAGCCCTTTTATCCTGAAATTTTATCATCTGACTTATTTTATGATGAGCATTTTGTATTTCAATTCTGAATATCAATAAATGTAAGATCAGTAGAAAAGTTTTCTTTTTATTACAATTTATGGTACCTCGATGATTCTGAATCCTATCTCCTCAATATCGACGTCTGCCGTTTTGGAGTCCATTGTGAATGATTTGAGGAATGCGTTTGCAAATCAGCACAAAAGTTAACCAGGCAGTCTAGTTTATCACTTTGCTGAAAAAAGAAAGAATATGAATGAAGATTTATTTATCCTGTCGTCGTCCGAATATCGGACGTTCCATTCGTGGAAATACCATGTCATCCTTACGGTCACGGTTAATTTTGTACACTGAATCCACTGTTAAAACGAAAAAAAGTATTATAATATATTTTCCACGTAAATCGACAGGTAAAGTGTGCCTCAGTATTTACTACGATATTTAGCACGCTTCTTCATGCACTCCCTCTTGTTGGATGTTTTAGCGCTACAAACTTCATTCCTGTTAAATGGAATTTGGTGTAACGTTTGGTGTAACGAAATATGATTTGTTTCCCAGGAAACGAACCATGTCTTTTATTTTTAAGGATCATTTACCAACACTTGTTTCGAACAATTGATGCAATTTCTATCCTAAATAACGCATCTCAGTCATAATTTTTTGTAAAACTCATTACAAATCGTAGAACATTAGGTGCAAAAACTAGATATTTTCAAGCAAATATCAACACAAATTCGCCAATTAAAACTGCATTTCGTACATCTAAATCTTGTCCCAACAATGAGACGGAATTCTCAGTACCACAACTGCCGTCTGGCGGAGCATAATGCAATTGTCACATTCCAATCAATTTCCTGAAGGTTAGCAAATGCAGTATGTGAAATTAAAATTAGCAAATTTACGCCAAACTATACATATTTTTAAAAAATGGACATGATCTTTTTTAAAGAACTGATTTTTAGATTAGATTTCATTTAACAAACTAATGGTGCTACAGAATGGCAGAGACTTTCCCGTATTAATTTTCTATTTCTTTTGGTCTCGGCTAGCTTATCGGACTCGTCACATACTATTGCCAGCTGCCATCTATTGCCGCCCAAACTACATTTTTTTGACATTTTATTAATTTTTCCGGTTTCCTAATAGTAGAAAGGAAATATTATTTTCAGAATATTATTACAGAACAGTAAAACCTCGTCCTAAATGGCAAATGTCTTAGAAAAATTTGGAGCAGTTTTTTAGAAAATGGCGTTTTGACTCTACTATAAATTCGAAATTTGAAGCTCTTTATTACAAAACATTTTTGAGTTTTCGAAAAACTTCACTAGAAATCATTTAAAGCATATTATCTCACAAATACAACAGTGTTTACAAATTGCTGGATATGTGCATATTAACGGCCTGAGAGATTTTTTAAAAACAAAAACAAAACATATTTGTAATTTTTGAAAAAACAAAAAAATATCCCCAAATTAACTTTACGTCATATTAAAGAGTGTTATTAGCACTATTAATTCGAAAAGTTTGAAGAAAACATTTTCAGCTATTTATGTGAAAATGGCGTTTGAGCGTTTCTGAAAATGGGGAATTTTGAATTAATTTTCACAGAAAACGACTGAGTTTTCGAGAAACGTGATATGCCATTATTTAAAGCACATGCACTCATAAATGTAATAAATGTATGAACCTAAACATAAACAAAACATATATAATGCAATTTAGTCATCACAAAAAACCCTAAATGACAAAATAAATATTGAAATAAACAATCAAAATGTACACCAAGTGCAAAACTATAAATTTCTTGGAATCCACGTTGATCAAAATCTAACATATAACGAGCACATTAATGCCATATGCAAAAAAATTAATTCTAACATTTACTTACTGAGAAATATCCCAAAATATATGACAGTGAAAATGCTCATTACTACATATTACGGCATTATATACTCTCATATTCAATATGACACAGAAATATGGGGAGCAACAAGTGTAGGGAACATGGACAGGCTTATGAGCTCTGAGATGCATTTTCCAGCTGCATCCTAACCAATCTTGTAAACATTTTTACAAAGAATACAAAAAATGACTGTTGTTGCAATTTATGCATTTAGGATAATTCTGCTCATGAAAAACAATAACTGTCACGTAACTCAAAATAAATGTTTATATCAACATAATACAGAAAAGAGCTCTGAGATGCATTTTCCAGCTGCATCCTAACCAATCTTGTAAACATTTTTACAAAGAATACAAAAAATGACTGTTGTTGCAATTTATGCATTTAGGATAATTCTGCTCATGAAAAACAATAACTGTCACGTAACTCAAAATAAATGTTTATATCAACATAACACTAGAGGAAAGGAAAACTATCACAGGATGCACTCTGCAAAATCCTCCTCAAAGAAGGATCCTTATAGGAATGCTGCGTTACTCTTCAATAAACTACCTAACCATATTAACGAGTTAAGCAAAACTAAATTCAAAAAAGCACTAAAAAATTACTTAATTGAAACTTGCCCTTATAAACCAACGGAATTATCATAGACAAAGAGAGCAATGCTACAATAATTATATATTTCTTACTATATGATAAGTTATTTATTTCTTTAGGACAAGCAACAAGTTGTAGTAACTTAAGTTTATAATTTATGATTTAATTAATTATTATTACGGTTAGTGCTAATTGTATTTATCTAAGAACAATGACATTGTTTGAAACTTGTAAACCAAGTATTATAAACAATAAAATGAATGAAATGTAGAATTACACAAGATAGGCGGAGATTTCTCCAATAATAATTTTGTATTATTTTCGAAGTTTGGCGCATGCCAGATCAGTAAATTTCCTGTTCCTGTTAAGCATGCTTCCTATAATGCCAAAAGAGAAAGATCAATAAGTTCGTTACTAAAATAGTGGATTTGTGGCACGGTGTAAGATATATCTTACACCGTGATTTCTGGAAAAGGTTTACTGTGGACGGAGTGTATTTTTTTTGCCAGTATTGTAAAAAGGTGGTAAACTGTACAAAAAATACAGGATGAGGCAGAACGACTTTACAACTTTCAAGGCATATAAATGTTTATTGAGAATTGTTACAGGTGTTATTTTGCGGCTAAAGTCCTCAGGTATTCCACAAAAGACTGTATGGAGAGTGTTACGTAAACGTTTACATTTGGAACAACACAAATTGACAATGATACAAAAAGTTACTGATTTAGATCAAGTTGCGCGTGGAGAATTCTGTGTAGAAATGTTGAATAGGGTGGAGGAGGACGAGCCATTCCTGAACAAAACAATCTTCAGTGATGAGTCTACATTTCATCTCAATGGCAAGGTGAACACCACGGTGTAAGATATATCTTACACCGTGGCAAACACTCACAACTGTGAAATATGGGGCACCGAAAATCCACATGAAACCCTTGATTACGTTCATGACAGTCCAAAAGTGAATGTGTTTCCCAGGTCGGTGGATTGGTCGTGCAGGGCCCATTGCATAACCACCTCGCTCCCCAGATTTGACACCGATGGATTTCTTTCTCTGGGATTTCATTAAAGATCGGGGTGTATGTTCCGCCCTTACCAAACAATTTACAAGACCTTGAAACTCGAATCCACGCTACCGTTGCAGAGGTTACGCCCGATTTGCTGGCACGAGTGTGGGAAGAAATTGATTTTCGGTGGGATGTTTGCAGCATCACCAATTGCAGTCACATCGAACCAAAGTGGTAATTTGATGTAAATCTTGAGAACAAAATGACACCTGTAACAATTCTGTAAGTCATCTCAATGAACATTTATATGCCTTGACAGTTGTTAAGTTCTTTTTGACTCATCCTGTATATCAAATATTAAAAAGATGTTTTACTTACTTTTTTCAGTATGCGGGCCCCACAACACGTGTTGGTCTGTCGGAAAATCGCTGTTTTTGGCACATCATTAGAAAACCTTCTCTTTACTTAGTACCTCACGTTTTTATAGTAAAAATGCAATTCGTCACGTCTCCTTGAAATCCTTAGAGACTTCATTTATAAAGTTTGGTTGCGTGTGAGAGCCGGAAAGGCAAGAATTACAACTTCCCTTCACGTAAATTTCCAGGAAATACAAATTTTAGCCCGCGAAAATGACTCGTTTACTAGGTTAATATTCGAATATTAGATACTTCTTGCTTAAATACTCAGGTAGAATCTAACAAATTAACCAATTTATATGAAGGATTATCGAGCAATTTTTCTCAAAATTAAGATATTTCTTTCTCTAACTGTACGTTTTTAGTCTGTCTTATTTGATTTTGTAATGCTCAACCTCTACTTTCTTTTACGCCGTTATATACCACACTGTGATTTTCTAAAGTTTTATCATGCTGCGTTCCGTTGTAAATTGTATACATTAATATTATGCAATTCTTTTCTTTGCATCTTTTACAATCTGACAATTGTTTAAAATATATTTAATTGTTTGACATTGAAACCTGGAAAATTTGCTATTACTGTTACATATCACCTATAATATATCACTTACACCGAAACCCCGGTCTCTCAGGCCTCCGTGAAATTTCAGTAGATAAAATTGGCAACACTGTTCAACATGGGCAGCTTATCTCCCTAGTACCTTCCTCCATCCCTTCCCCCTCCACACTGAACGGACTGCTGCTCAGTTTCTGGGAATCATTTGCCCTTGACAGTGCTTTTGTGAGAAACGTGGCAGTCTCAGTGACCGAGGGTTTCTGTTCACGTCGTTTGTGCGGAGGTCTGACGTACCGAGAGTTTCGTTGTGCGTATGCATCCTTTTCTCCTTAGTGAATTTTAGTTCTTAACATTTTATATTTGTTGTGTCACACTCTTGAAATAGAATGTCTCGACCCAGTGAACCATCTAGAGTACTACACCCCAAACAATCCAGACTTCGATGACTGCATTCCTGCATTGCTTTATAACGAAGATTTTGCAAATACGGATAGCGACAGCAGCGTTGTAGACGATTCAGACGAAGACTCGGACTTTGTGATTCAAAATGCAAAGGTTGTAAATCACACGGACCAAGTTTCTTCAGTAGACTCTTCTTCAGAAGAGAATGAGGATGATAACAATTTTCTCTTGGAAGAGAGGAGCATTGAACAGGATGCAAGTGGTGTGAGTCAGAGATATGACACTGAAGAACCGAAGGAATTTTACTTACAAAGAATGAAAAAATCAGAACCTAGTCCTCCTAATGCATGGAGTAGTAAAGAACCAAAAAGGAATGTTAGAACACCTGCCAGAAATATTACAAGTATTTTGCCAGGCATAAAAGGGCGAGCAAGAACTTTGGGAAACCAACTAACAAAAATAGATGTTTGGAAGCTATTGTTCGATGATACAATGGTACATACAATAGTTGTAAACACCAACATGAAAATACAAAGCGTGAGAGCGAGATTATCAACTCAAACTAAGAAGAACAATATAGAGACACAGATTTTGAAAAAATCAATGCTCTTATTGGTTTGCTTTTAGTTGCATCGGTCCTTAGACCAAACGACGAAAAAATCACATATTATTTACAAAAGATGCCTTTAGCCGACTCATTTTCAGTGATTTTCTATGCCAACTATTCAGCGAGATTTGAAAGAAACTAACAGGAAGGCTTTGTGAGAAAATCTACCTCAGGGACGACAGGAAGCAGAAGGAGAAGCAGGAGACGAAGGGCCTAGCGATCGCTTGGAAACAAGAAAGACCTGCTCAACTTGTCCATCAGTTAAAAAAAGGAAAACTGCATACAAATGCATCAGATGTAAGAAAGCTGTCTGAATTGAATGCAGTCGAAAAATGTGTGTAGCTTGTTCAAAAGATGTAGAAAATAAAAGTCAGTGAAAGGACATTTGTACAATACCGTGATCTGAGCGTTGTATTAAATTAAACACAGTTTTCAGTTTTCTTTCTTAATTTTAAATGTTGTTCTGTAAATATGAATTCTAATAATGTTACTAGGGAAGAAATAATGTATATTTAAATAGGTTTAGGTTTGCATTTAGAAATAGTTCAGTGTTCATTGTATTTTATCATATAAAAATGTTACTTGTATTTTTAATGCAACAAATTCTTACTTAAAATAAACAAAAACTTCACAAATTTCAATAAACTCGCTTCAAATTACTTTTCCAACCAATTAATTAGATAAATAATAACAATTATAAGATAAACAACACAAGTATAAAATGGGAGTCTGACAGACCGGGGGTTTCGATTGGCGATATTTCACGGAAGGTTTCGGTATAAGTGATATATATATATATACAGGGTTGGGCAAAATACTTGAAAAATGTATTTTCGATACAAAATACAAAATACTTCGCCGAAAGTATTTTAGATACCAAATACAAAATACTTTCATAGAAGTATTTTAGATACAAAATACAAAATAGTATTTTAAAATACTTTTGAAAATACAAAATACAACCAACCAATATCTTCTATCCTATTTTTTCTCTTTTAAACAATCATTCACGTTCAATAAAAGATCACATGAGATTTAAATTTTTTTATTAAAAATGTATAATAACATTCTTTATACAAAAATGTTTCAAATTAAATTTTCAACCCATTTCAGGCATCCGTATGGGGTCATCCATAAATTACATAACGCTAAAGGGGGAGGTAGGGGGTCTGAGGCAGCGTTACGCTGCTTTACAGAGAGATAGGGAAGTGCGTTACAAGGGGGGAGAGGGTATTGAAAATACTCGAAATTTGCGTTACATAATTTATGGACGGCCCCTATCATTTGTGATGTATGTTAATATTTTAAGTCTGAAAGGCATCTTGCCCGTGCTAAGAGCCGAAAGAATACTGGAATGTTGGCTGGCTTGCTTACGTGACTGACGTGCTGTGGCTGTGCTCCAATATTTTACTAATTTTCAGCTACTTTTCTACATATTTCAGGTGACTTTTGCTGTTAAACTGTCTTCTTTACTTGTTTACTTGTTACAGATAAGCTGAAAGAGATTTATATTGTCCGAAGCAGTGAAAAAAGAAGTAATCCAAATATTTTATTTAAAAGACGGCGTAACGGACAAACGTTCATTTCAACAGTGTAAAGACCATTAATATTAAATTTTCTCTGTAAATTAATTGAAATTTGCGTAAAGTTTTGAAGTATTAGTGAAAGTGTTGTGAAAATTGTGAAAACATAAAAATTCAAAGTTTCGTAACCACAGTAACGGAAAGACTTGAACTTTATATTTAAATTTGTGGAAGTGGTGAATTTCGTGGCCTTTCAGTAGGTAAAGTATAGTAATCTAATTGTATTTATTAGTTTGCAGCTTCAATCTTTTAAATACACTGAACGCTTTTTGAATTTAATTAATCACATTTAAATACTAATTAGAATCAGATCACCGTTATTTTTAAATAAATACGTAACGTAATTTAAATAAGTTAATACAATTAAATTTAAAAGATAAGTTAGGGAGTAATTTTTTTGTAGTATTCTGAATTATCTATTTACTTATTTTCATATTTACCACGCACTTGACACGCATTCGTGACATGGCTACTAATCGTTATACACTCTCTACTCTCTACGCTCTCAAAGCCGATCTTCTGAAAGCCTTCACACACATCAACAGTAATTTAGATGAACATATCCGAAGGCTCGAAGAGGTCGTTCAAAACACAGACGGTTGGACAACAATAGGCAACACCGCAAAAACCTCCAACCGTCCATTCGCGGAAGCAAAAACACAATCACCACCACCAATCACGACTCAAAACAGATTTTCTGTATTAGACTACTACAATGAGTTTCCTTGCCTTCCCAATCCTCACCACCCCCACCCATCATCGACACGTCCATTCACAAACCAACGCAAACAGGCTAGCAAGCACAAAGTAACAAAGACACGTAGAGTTGCGCAAACTGGCTCACCAGAAAACAAGGACATTCCCACTGAGCCCATCAAAAAGGTACTCATTTTAGCAGATAGCCATGGGCGACAAATCTCCTCCCTGCTCAGTGAGAAACTCCCAACCAATTTCTCTGCCATGTGTGTGTTTAAACCTAACGGGAGGTTTGCCGACGTGACCAGTGAGTTGGACACGCACACAAAAACCCTCACCAAACGGGATACTGTAATTATCATAGGAGGGCAGAATGACATTAATTTGGGTGGTCACTTTACACCTGAAGAACATGTTGACAAATTACAACGTGCCGCCCAAAACACGAACATTGTAGTCTCGACTCTGCCCTTCTGGTACAACAAGCCCACACTATGCAAAGAAATTAGTCACGCAAACAACCAATTGAAACTGCATCTGAGAGACACACATGTTAAATTGTTTGAGCTAAACTTTCTCTCAGAAAAACACTTCACCCGACATGGTCTTCACCTGAACCTTGTCGGAAAACATGCACTCGGTAGTGAGCTTGCAAAACACATCATTTCACAAACTTGGCAGTGTCCTGCCCAAGACCCATCCCCACCCACACCTCCTAGTTCTCTTCCATCCCCTGGGACCCCTTTGGACCCAATTACCTTATCCCCTGAACCTAATCCGTGTATTACCTCTCCCACTATTCATTCCTCTACATCTGTCACCCCTCCTTCCTCACCTCTTGTCACTGCTGGGACACGATACTTCCTTCGACCACGCACTCGAGGTAAAAATGAAATAAATAAATAGCAACTACAGTCAGATGCAGCAGAAAAACATCCGTGTAGGTACATGCAAAAGATTCGAATAATGCATCATAATGTGCAATCTCTTTCAAATAAAATTGAATTTATCGAGGCAGCATTACAATGTGATCTAAGACAAATAGATGTTTTTTGCTTTACAGAACATTGGTTGTCTCAAAATGATATAAATACACTCCAAATTCCTAGCTTTTACCTTGCAGGATCGTATTGTAGGGCGAGGGAATCAAATAAGGGCCCTGCTTACGGAGGTTCGTGTATTTACATAAGAAATTATATTGATTCTACCTTCTTGTCAGAATTCAATTTATATGCCGTTGAAAAAGTTTTTGAAACAACAGTAGTACATCTTACTACGCTCAAAATTATCTTACTTTGCATTTACAGACCTCCAACAAAGCGAGCTTCAGATTATTTCACTTTCTTGGAAAATCTAGAGATAATTCTGAACAAAATTAGTAAACTCTCTTTTAAATCCATTGTTGTATGTGGAAATTTCAATATTGATTTTCTGAGCGAATCCCACGAAAAAGAGCAGTTTCTCAATTTACTTCATTCTTTTAATTTAGACATTACAGTGAATGTACCTACACGGAATACGCTTAAATCACAAAAAGCATTAGATCAAATTATAATTAACAAAACCACAACTACATATGAAATAATAACGAATAATCTAGGATACAGTGACCACGATGCACAAATTCTTACAATTACTAAGAACATAAACACTGACACAATAAATAATACACGCATGTGCAGAGCATTCACTAAAGTTAATATAAAATTATTTACGGACTACTTGATGAAGGAATCATGGGACGAAGTTTATAACGCTGTTGACACAAATGAAAAATATAATTTATTTTTCTCCAAGCTTTCAATTCATTTTAAGGCGTGCTTTCCTCTTAAAAAGAGAAAATTAAACATTTCAAGCAAAAGTAATACTTGGATCACACAAGGAATTAGAACATCGTGTAAAAACAAACGTACGCTTTACTTTATTTCTAAACATCATAACGTATCACCCGGTTTCCATATATACTTCCGAGAATATAAAAGAATTTTAAGAAAAGTAATAGTTCAGGCAAAAATAATGAAAAATAGTCAGGACATTTTGAGCGCTAGTAACAAAACTAAAGCAATGTGGGATATCGTAAAAAATACAACCACATCATCTCGATACCTTGTAGAGAATGTTATTTTAAAGGATAATGAAAGAGAAACGAGTAATCCGGAAAAAGTTGCCAATCTCTTCAACAAACACTTTTCCAGAATTGCGTCTGATCTCACGAAGGGACTAAAATCACAACATTTTACACTTCCCAAAAAATTTCAGATACGATGTTTATTCCCGAAACTTCTCCCAACGAAATCCTCAGAATAGTCAGTAAACTAAAAAATAAATATTCATCTGGTTTAGATGAATTTCCGGATTGTTTATTAAAAACTTGTGCACTTGCCTTTATACATCCGTTAACTCACATTTTCAATGCTTCTTTATGTACAGGAATATTTCCAGATATTTTCAAAACAGCAAAAATTAAGCCACTTTTTAAAAAAACAAACAAAAATGATATTCAAAATTACCGGCCAATTTCTCTTTTGTCAGTTTTCTCAAAAATATTAGAAAGGCTTTTCTACTTACGAATGGAAACATTTCTCAGGAAAAACAGAGCGTTTTCAGACTCACAACACGGTTTTAGAAAATCAAAATCTACGGAAACTGCCATTTTTTCTTTTCTCAAAGGTGTTGCTTCATCAATAGACCAAAATGAAATACCCATTGGAATATTCTTAGATCTCTCGAAAGCTTTTGACGTTATTGACCATAAGATCTTGCTCTCAAAATTACCTTCGTATGGAATTCGTGGTATTGCCCTAGATTGGATAACTTCTTACCTTAAACATCGGACTCAAAGAGTAGAAATACCATACTGGCAGGAAAGGACATTACATACTTATATTTCCAATTCTTTGCCAATTGTGCATGGGGTCCCGCAAGGTTCGATCTTAGGTCCTATTCTCTTTCTGTTATATGTAAACGATATGCCCTCGTCTATTAAAAATGGAAGAACGGTTCTGTTTGCTGATGACACGAATGTTCTTTGCAAAAAAGAAGCAGTAAATAGTACAATTTCAGAAGTTTCAAATTGGTTTAATAATAACAAATTAATTGTTAACGAAAGAAAAACTGTTTCAATGCATTTTTGCATCTCAAATCGGAAATCGCATGTTCCATTGAAAATGAACAATATGCAATTAGCTGATGTTGAGGCAACAAAATTTTTAGGTCTTTCAATTCAATCAAACCTCAAATGGAATGTACATATAACAGAATTAAACACTAAATTAAGTTCATTATGCTATGCATTCAGAATTCTTTCAAATTCTGTCAGCCTTTATGCAGCTCGTTGCGTTTATTTTGCAAATGTGCATTCCCGCCTGAGATATGGCATAATATTCTGGGGAAGCTCATCCTGTAGTATTCAGACCTTCAGATTGCAAAAGAAAATTATTCGAATAATGAAAAAATGCCTTCCACGTGATTCCTGCAAGCCTCTTTTCATTGAGCTGGGAATCCTACCATTGCCTTGTCTATTTATTTACGAATCTGTAATATTTGTCAAAAATGACCTACTTAACGGAGGGAACATATTTTCATGCAATATTGATATTTATAATTACAACACACGCCGTAGAAATCACGTGCATCAAGTGTCAGTATCAACAGCTCAGTACAAGAAATCAACATACAATACATGTACGTTACTTTACAACGCATTGCCGGATGACATAAAACAATTAAAGTCGGTATACAAATTTAAGTTAAAAGTAAAATCTTTTCTGCTGCAAAACTGTTTCTATACAATTAGAGACTATACTGATCGTGAAAAATAAAAATAATGTAACAAAACAAAGATATATAATGAATTAGTTTATGTTTGCATTGTATACATTTAAAAAAATATTTAATACGCCTGTAACAAGTAATGTACTTCAGCTTCCGGGTCAATGACCCCCATCTCGATCAGGTTTTTGTCCAGTTTCCCTGATCCATAGAGCAAATGCTGAGATGGCCCCTTGTTTTGCTTCTGGACGTAAATGTAGCTTCACTGTGCGCACGTTTTGTTGAGCACTCCTTTTGCTTGTAGTTCATTTACAGTTGAAATTGATTTTCTATAACTCGGGAAAAAACATTTTTCAAATATCTTTATTTTTCTAAAATAATTATTTTCTACATTAATTTTTTCGTTTTCGTTTTTTTTTAAAATAAAATTCTGGCCCTCAAGAAAATGTGCGCAGATAAATTTCTTTCCCCACACGTCATATACAGTTTTTACTGTTTTTTTTGACAAAAAATAAATAAATAAATAAATAAATAAATACTTGGAGTTTAAAGATCTCACCATGAGTTCTTGCGAGGTGATAGTTTGGGACAAATATTGCAGGTTATAGACAATTAACCAATATGCCTTTCAGACTTAAAGTATGAACATACATCAAAAATAATATGGATATCTGGTGAATATTGCGGATTTTTAGGTTTTAAAATATGCACTGTAGGTGCCTAAAATAGGTTCTTTTAGCATCTTTTAGGCTTTCTAAATGGTAGAATAGGCAATAATAAAATTCGAAACTTACAAGAAAACTCACTTTTTGACCAAATATTATATTTCTCAACAATAAAAACATAAATCAATATTACGTAGAATCATTATTGAACATTTTGCGATAATACTATTTAACAAGTTTAGTAGTTAGTTAATTCCTACCGTATTTTGCATCACAATAAATTACTAATACATTCTCCAAGTTTTCAACAGAAAATGAATGTTTCTTATCAGTCAAGATCACTTTGCTTTCGGGGAAATTCAATCGCTTTATCTTAGAAACGGAGGCAGCTTCTCCACGAAGTCAGGAAGTAGTGGCCTGGAGGCGTTTATCGCTAGATCCTTGTCCGGTATATTCATTTCTTGCTCTCTTACAGGCGACAAAATGAGAGAAGAGGATAAAAAGGTGCAAGAGGACAAATACAATTTAGGTTGTTAAAAGTAACTTAAAATGAATATCATCCGTGTCTGTCGTGCCGACACGGAAGAAAAAAGATAAAAGAAGTCATAGACAAAAGAAATTAGGCAAAATAGTTTCATTTTAGGTTTTTAAACCTTAAAATAGGCACAAATAGTTATTAATATTGAAATAGGCTCTTTTGGACGCTATAAAATTGACAGGTTTTAGTGCAAAGAAACTTAAAATGTATATAAAAAGCTTCATTTAGTACAAGGTACCCAGGAAAAAAATAGTTTTACCTAAATATACCATAACGAAATATCAGCTCTTAAAACACCGCAAGCACACGTTTTTAATCACTGCGCGAAATCACAGGGCCACGAGGCACACACATGGGCAGCACTCGTTCTGGCACGCGGAGCCTGCTCTTCGAGAAATTGAATCTGAGCTCGCGATTACAGCTACGGTGTAAGAAATATATCTTACACAGTGATTACAGCGCTCTTCCGGTTATCTCCTGTTGAACCGACGGAGGGAGAAAACGTAATCGGAGGAACCGGAGGTCCGATCGCGCTCGTCCACGTGGCGGGACATTCTCTATTTACTGGTCCAAACAATGTTTGTGACGGATAAATAAAAAGTATTTTTGTATTTTGGAAATACAAAATACTGTCAGAAAGTATTTTCGATACAAATACAAAATACATGTTTCAATATGTATTTTCGATACAAAATACAAATTACAAAAGTATCGAAAATACGTATTTTAAATACAAGTATTTTCGAAACTGCCCAACTCTGTATATATATATATAGGACGGCCTTGCAGTAGCACATGGAAAAAAGGCGGCTCCACACAGTCGGCATTCGCTGAGCAGCGAGCTACTGCTCTCTCAATCCCGAACAACGGATGTGTTCGACAAATGTTAGCTTCCTTTGATATGTCCAGAAGACAGAAAACGCGGTGCGTATGGCGAGCACCGATGTTCGTCCCTTTGTAAATAGCAAGCAACTCATCCATACTACTTGGGATTCGGCGAGCGGTTGCTCGTTGTTCGCCGAATAATGAATGTGTAGAGCTTTTTTTAAAGAACTATCAAGATTGACTATCAATAGAAATAGCAATTAAGAACACATATTTTCTTTTTGGAAATTCTTTCTCATGTTACGTTTAGATTAAAAAACACAAAGAAATGTGTAACACGGCATCATGTACATTACAAATATATATATAATATTAATAAACACAAATATCACAAATAATAACATAAAATGATGATATTGCATGTATAACATTCTGATGGTGAATTGAAACTTATAACTACAAGGAAATCGACAATGTCAATAGGAGAGACTCGCGTTGTTCGAGATAAACTGTTTCATCGTCATTAGAAACTTACAAGTTGTCTTCATTACATATGTAATTAAATAAAGTCACAAATTCAATAAAAGTTAATGCTTGATCTAAAGAAAAGTCTTGTATAAAATAATAATATGCGAATATTTAATGAATATCAACATACATGAAATTGTATTTATTCAAAAATTTATCCAGTGTCAGGTATTTATAATTTCATGTTTCAAAATCCAAGTGAACAGTAAAATTTAATAACTCTCTACCATGATATGGAAAATTATACAACAGAAAAATTATATTTGTAGGAATTCGTGAGGCTGTTGCTAAAATATTTTTTTAAGATCTGAGGAGGCAAAGTGAAATGACAAGAAAGAAAACAACCATGGAGAGGTGAAATGAAAATATTTGACTGCAAAATTGTAACAAGGAGTCACATGAATTCAATGAATTCAAATGGGTCAGTTAATTATCATACTATCATTGTCATGAAATCGTATTATTTTATTTTGAAATTTGTTGTCCTGCTTCACGAAAGTTTGACTGATGATGATATTGTTGAAGGAAAATACAAAATGATGTTACACAATAATTTATCAGCATATATTGCCAGAAATAATCATATAATTACATTTATGATTATTAATTCTTATTTTAAAACCATGTTGTTTGGGTATAATTAATTGTTTTTCAAAACCTGAAAGTCACTTTTCTCTAATAAACACTTCATTATCATGTTTACTTAATCTGTTTAAGATTACTTTTTACATTTTAACTAAAATATTATGCAATATTTGAATATGCACCTATGTTCACTTTTTAGATATTATAAAATTGCAGAATGACTCGGCTCTATCGGTTGCAAGATACAGGAGGTGTGTCACTATCTACATGGATGAAATACAAATAAAAGATGCAACGTAAATATAATAATGGGAAGTAATTAAAAATAATAAAAATTCATGAAGAAATGTCAATTGCATAATACACATGACAAAGATATCACGAAAAACAAAATACATATAGGCAGTTATATCTTTGGATTCAGAGTAGAGGGAAATATATACTTAATTGCACACTAATGTAATTCAGAACACAATTATGAGAAAAAATATTAACACTTTTTAAAAGAATAGATTATACAGATATTTAATAAATGTTTGGGTATCATGATATATCAAACTGCAAAAAAAGAAACAACAAAATTAAGAGATAACATGAAATAGAGACAACATAATGCTTAATCGGTATTATGTAGGTGGTGGAAACAAAAATTTGTAGCTTTTTTTATCTTGTTGAAAAAATTAAATATTAGTACTTGCACATTGATGAATATTAGAATCAGAATATTTTAATTAAACAGAGAAGGTAATAAGTAACAATATTTTTAAATCAGTGCTCAGAAAATTAATTTTTAGGTAATTGAAACTATTCATCAGAGAATATTAATTTAAAACATGTTCTAAGTGTTATTATTTCATTGAATATTACTGTTATTTCATCAATGAATTAGTATTCTGTTGGCGAAGTAATAATTTATGGTGATGATAAAGATTTCAAGACTTTCCTTTTGCAGCCAATAATACAACCTTCAGTTTATTTTCAGCTTTATAAAATTATTTTGACAAAATATTTTACTTGGATAAATATTTTAAAAGTATATTCTTGACAATTTAATACAAAAACAACAGTAGAATAAAAAAAATGCTTAAAAGGATTATACCTCATGAACAGAGTATTAAAAGATTATTATTACTATAATTACTAAAAACAAAATTCAATGAAAATCACATCGCTGAAGTTTCTTTATGAAGATGTTGAATACCAATAAATAATATTCGCTGCAAACAAATAAAAAATTGATAAAGAGATAAAGAATATTGAAATACACATTACTGACAATAATCACAACAATTTCAGACAATGACAATAACCGAATAATGGCATTATTTGCAATGCTAAAATGATCCGGGGGACAGATAATTTGCATTCTCTTGGATAGATGGTTAAACCTTTGCATTATGTCAAAAATTTGGCAATTCAAATGTTTATTTAAAATTCAACTATCATACCTGAAATTTTAGAAATACTTCTTATTTGCTCCATATTATTTATTGAAGATCAGTTTTGTCACTAATGTAAAGTCAGTCTACTTTTATGTCATTTTTAGTCAGTCAACATTTTATAAAAATACGAATTATTTTCAAAGGTCATTTTAAGGATAAGTATTGTATGCACTGACCAACCAGATAATTAAAATAATCTACATATTTGTCAACTCTTCATCTGTCTGCAATGAATTCAAAAAGCTTCACTATCAACAACTATCTAAAATGTTTGTAGAAGCAGTTATTGACATGCTTTTCTTTTAAATCAAAGAATCAAAAGAAGGCATAAAGTTAAGAGAGCATGTTTCAGTAGTTGACTGGCTATGAAGATACTCGAATAAATTTACTTTTAGTATTGTGTGAGTTACACTAAATCAAGTGAAGATAAATGTAAAGATTCACTTTTCTGAATCAAATAACAAAAGGAAAGAAAAGCTCTTATGATGTTACATTTCGATAACAGAACATGATTAAATGTTCGTTATTTGTAGGCGTCCAATGATGTTCTTGAATAAGCCTTTGGCCACAATCAAGAATTAAACATTCTTCTTAAAGAATTAAGTCGCAAAATTATGTTATTGCTCTTAGAAATATTTTCTCTTTTAATATGAAAACGTAAAATTCAGAGCAAAAATAGGAAAATATGTACTTCTTTCTTTCATCGAGATTTCTAGCGAGAAAAATACGTGCATTTGTATTTGAAATGATATATTTGGAATGAGAATAAATTATATTACAATACTTTGTTTATTAAAAGTATACAATAAATTACATAAATATATAAATTACACAAATAAATTAGTTAAATACATAGGTAAATAAATAATTGGGTCGTCAGTTGTATTGGTCTGTGCCTTAGGCAGTCCACTCACTAAAATCATGCGACTTCGTCACAAATAACGTCCAGTCGTATGTCCATCTGACCTTCCGTTTCGTCACTGTATCGAGGCGATCCTTGGTAAAAAAAAAATCAAACTAAATTCACTCAGCACTCACTCTCAGTTCAATTCATCACACACGCTGTAAAGAACCCGCATCGAGAGCAGTCTCTGAATATTTCACATCAGGATTCCACAATTGGTCTCTTGAGCAATTTCAGTTCACACATCGCGTCTTTTTGGAAGCGTGTGCTGTTTACGAGACATTGCATGTTCCAGGTGAATGTGAAACAGTCCAGAGATCACTCGGTAACCCACCGCCCAAGGACAGTAAAGAGAAGATTTAAACAAGAACCCATTTAACAGAATATATAACAATGACTGAAATATTGATGTTTGTCAGGAGTACAGAGAAAATAAAATCCTGATGAATTTTTTAAGAAAAAATTGTAACGTTTTTGAAATTATGGTAAGAATTTGAAAGATAGGATGAAAGCAAGAAAGGTAACATGTGTGCGTTAAAGATTATGTACTCCAAGAGGGCAGAAATATTGTGCACAGATATACCTACTTCCGAGTACGATGGTCCTTGTAAAATAGAATTCATTAAAGAATAGGATCCCAATCAAACGATGGCGGACTAGATCCTCATTGGGGGATTCCGCGGCCACCGTTCACCTTTACCTAAAAGAACACTACAAATCGTCGAAACGCGTGGGATGAACCTAAAAGAAACTCGAGGATCCATTCGGAGAGTGCGGCCAGCTTCTTGCTACTGCACGTAGCCTCCCGGTGCTTAAAACCATAGTCGGCCACTATTCCGAATGCGTTGTTCGATGGCTTGTTCTCACGCAATTGCGCCCGTCACGTGTTGGTCCCCTGAGTAGACGTAGGCTCCTTTGCCCTGAAAATATTAAGCATTCATAAAGTCACTTGTAACAAAATCGAAAAAAATAAACGTTAAATTAAACGATAATGTCAAATGTATTGAAAATGTTTGAAGAATGACACTTTAACGGCGTTTTACATAGGATTTTACAATGCGACTTATTTTATAGTTATTATCGATTTCTTTGTTGCAAATTGGATAAATTGTGTGGTTGCATAGTTTGCATTTCTTGGTTGCGTAATAAAATTCTCATTAAAGTTGTCATGAAATAAATACATTTCTCCAGAAATCCATACTGTTACTTCATTAAAGACTATCTAAATCGAAGGATTTGTGACTGGCACGAAAAATCTGTTGTGATATACTATGTGCAGATCACGCTAGTAAAAAACGGTCACAAACAATTTGCAGTTTTAGGGAAAAATAATTTTAATTTCAGTAAAAAACATGTAGATAGACGTCACAAAAAACGTAAATAGTGAACTTGCTTCTACAAAAAAAAGTACCTAGCTCATAAACGATCAGTGTTTGTACTTATAATTTATATTACTACTACCTGATTACCCAGCGGTGGTCGGGTACTATTTATTTATCCTATAATTTTATTAATTCTTTGTTGAATATTTGTTTGTTGATTGTTTCATGACCCTTGTTTTTCTGTTTTCCATCAACGCAAATAATATTAAATGTCCTGATACCCTGCCTCAGTTACACTTCAGCGTTCCTCATCCCAGCAACAGACTTCATAAGCCATTTTACAAAACAAGCAGCAGATCAAATTTTGTACTTCGATATTTTCGACACTATCACGTGGAGTCAACGCAATCTGTGACGTTGATTTTTCCGACAGTAACCCTACAAAATTCCGCAAATCCTTAAAAATTGCGTTAAACATCTAACTGAATTTAAAAAAATTCTTTGTGTTCTGCTACACAATTTCTGATGTGTATTATGTCTTCTTTCTGATGTATATTACTTACTAAAGCCTTTGTAAAGGATATTCCTGTGAATGAATAAATAAATGAATAATAATGCGTAAATAACTATCTTTTAAACTGCTCCGTCTGCCTCATTATTTTCCCTTCTTCCGTCCGCCCCATCCACTTGTCGTTCTGCCACCCTTCTTTGCTCGCCCCCTTCCGCCCGTCCGACCCACCTGACCCCTCTGCTCCGTACCGTAAATGTACCGTCTCGTGTCGTCCCGTTCGCAGCTTACCGTCCCGTCCTGACCCGTCCCGACTTGCATAGGCCGGAAAAACCCGGCACCGATGTCGCTTAGGTGAATTACGAATTACATTAAGTTATAACTAGCTAAAAAACAAATTCGGAGGCAACAGTTTGAAGCGCAAACAAAGTTTTTTCCCATTTGCTTAAAAACATTCGTGCAAAATTTGGAAGTAAACACATTAGAATCTTTTGCATTCACTATAGTGAAGCAAACGTTTTCTGTAGAACATAATTACAAACGTAATACGGAAATCATACCAACCCTAAAATACCCAGTTCAATGCAATTCCAATATTGTAATATGCAATTTTATGAAGTACACAATATGCAAAGATATGACGAATACAATTTCGAAACGAGCATCTTCTAAGGATTCCATTTCGGAGGGGGATTACAGACCTTTTCCCGATTAACCAGACGATATATGGTTATGACACAGTTCTGCTGAGAGTAAACCATATCAGTGGGTAAACATCTTTCTTACCCAAGAGCTTTTCAGAACGCTGCGATTCGTCACAGCGCGCGAGTGCTTTAATTGATGGTGTAATCGTAAACTGGTTTTTAGTTTTAAATGTTTTACGTGATAAGTTCGTAAATATTTATGATTTTCGTAGACTTAACTGTGTGGTAGTTGTATGTAAGGAAAACACTGAAAAAAAGCTTGCCTTGATGCTCTTGTCTGCCTTCTCGTTTCATTTTGTCGCGCAGGCTACGCCACACCTTAAAACAAAGGCCGCATCTGACTTTTGAAACAAGGAATGGTCAGGGATGGATTACTGCATAGGCTGACTAAGCACATGCCGAAGGCCTCTGTTGGATTTCGGGCCACGAACGATTTTTCAAACAATAGCGTGCAGTACTTCAAATATTTTTAATACAAATATTATAGTATCTATATTACTGATTTCCAATGCGAACAGAAAAATGAAAGAAAAATATACAGCCCACAAGCTCGGGGAAAATCAAAAACAATACAACCGTTCCGATTTTGTGCCGGCTGAATTACAACTTCCGACACAGCTGCAGTCATACGAAAGCAAGGCTCCAAGAAAGAGGTCGTCCGTCACTGACAATTTCTATTCAAATCTTCTGTTGCGAAACAGCAACTTTTTTGTTATTTTTAAAGAAAAGAACTGTTGAATACAATATTTTTAGGGCCTAATAGTCTGATCATTCGGTACCGCAAACATTTATTAATTAGGCCTGGAAAAAGGTGCACTGATGTATCCAAGCATTCGAACCAAAATAATTATACAAGTAACTTTGTAAAAAATATAGCTCAAAACAAGGTTTAAAATAAATGTAGAGAATGAAAACTTAAACACATCAACTCACAAAACTATTGTGCATAAAAATGTAAGCATTCACAACAACTTTCACAGAAATTACCAATTACGCGGAAATCAAGGGGAAGTTGTGTTCCATTTAGAAATGCCGGATAGGGTCGGTAGGGCACGGGTGGATGGAACAGACGGGATTTTTCAAAAGTTGATTACATTGATTTCCATAAGGCTGCGCGCACTAGGCCGTCAAGGACGGGACCTTGCAAGAAATCTGAAGGAATGATCTTTCGGACATTCCGACGTGTCGTTCCGTCCGTACCGATTTTATCAACGGAACGGCCTTCCCTTCGTTTCAGTTGTGAGGTTATGTGACATGTTAAATTGTATTCAATTTGGTCAATATTATTTAGAACAGACTTTTGTAGATAATAATAATAATAACAACAACAACAACAACAATAATAATAATAATAATAATAATAATAATAATAATAATAATAATAATAATAATAATAATTCACTTTAATGTATGTTGTAACAGTTTCAAGGTTTATTTACTTCATCTTCAGGCTAGAATACAAAAATGTTTAAAATTACTTTTCTGATAATGAATTATTCAATAATTTTGTATTCTAGCCTAAAGAGGAGGTAAATAAACCTTGAAACTGTTGCTAAATTCAATGAACATACATTAAAGTGAATTATTATTATTTACAAAAGTCTGTCGTAAATAATATTGTCCAAATGAAATATAATTTAATATATTTAAAATATGAACAGACATATATATGATAAATAATTATGTGACGTGTGTGGAGCGAACGTGAATGCGACCGATTTTATTACATTGACGCAGAATTCTCCAGTTGTACAACATGATATTAAGATTTATTTAATGTATTATTCAACACTCGTGTAATTTAGTTGGCTAATTAAACTGTGCCAATGTGTAACATTTGCTAAATTTAAAATAATGGAAATTGAAAAGATGGTGTGTAATATAAGTGAAATTGGATATATTTGTGTGCACGGTGAATAAATTATACCAATCTTTGGAATGAAAAATTGTTTTTTCAAATCAATGTAAATTGTTTCTGTTTGTTATTTACGTAAATTATTTTGTCTTGTCAGTGCCAATTATTATTTTTTGTTTCCAAATAAATTAATACAATTATAATTTTGTACCCTAGCTCAATCTGATTGCATCAGCTTACTATATTTACCAAAATATTTATTTACAATTTTTCAAAATATCCAAATGAGCTTCAAATTTATCATGAGACATCCTAAAGTATCGAACCGTCCGTCCCGTCCGTCCCGTCCGTCCCGTCCGTCCCGTCCGTCCCGTCCGTCCCGTCCGTCCCGTCCGTCCCGTCCGTCCCGTCCGTCCCGTCCGTCCCGTCCGTCCCGTCCGTCCCGTCCGTCCCGTCCGTCCCGTCCGTCCCGTCCGTCCCGTCCGTCCCGTCCGTCCCGTCCGTCCCGTCCGTCCCGTCCGTCCCGTCCGTCCCGTCCGTCCCGTCCGTCCCGTCCGTCCCGTCCGTCCCGTCCGTCCCGTCCGTCCCGTCCGTCCCGTCCCGTCCGTCCCGTCCGTCCCGTCCGTCCCGTCCGTCCCGTCCGTCCCGTCCGTCCCGTCCGTCCCGTCCGTCCCGTCCGTCCCGTCCGTCCCGTCCGTCCCGTCCGTCCCGTCCGTCCCGTCCGTCCCGTCCGTCCCGTCCGTCCCGTCCGTCCCGTCCGTCCCGTCCGTCCCGTCCGTCCCGTCCGTCCCGTCCGTCCCGTCCGTCCCGTCCGTCCCGTCCGTCCCGTCCGTCCCGTCCGTCCCGTCCGTCCCGTCCGTCCCGTCCGTCCCGTCCGTCCCGTCCGTCCCGTCCGTCCCGTCCGTCCCGTCCGTCCCGTCCGTCCCGTCCGTCCCGTCCGTCCCGTCCGTCCCGTCCGTCCCGTCCGTCCCGTCCGTCCCGTCCGTCCCGTCCGTCCCGTCCGTCCCGTCCGTCCCGTCCGTCCCGTCCGTCCCGTCCGTCCCGACCCAGTGCACGTTTAGCTGAAGCGGTCGCGGGGCGAGCACGCACGTGCAAGATGGCCGATCCCAAATTGTTGCATGCGCAGCGGCGCCGACGATCGCGTGGGCGCTCATTGCACGGCAGCGCGTTCCGACGGAGGCGCCTGCGCAGAAAGCGGCGCACAATGGGCCAAAAGATAGGTCACACAACAATGAACTAGTGGGTATGCGCGGGGTACCGAAACGTTTCCTCCGCTTAAAGTGAGATTTTTCTAACTCTGCCCCTCAAGCCCCTGTGGCCACGATGGAATATCACACGGCATTTCGCGTCTTTCTCCGTCATGCCGCTAGAAGTCGTTATCATCGCAAGCAATGCTTGACACGGTCACGATCATGAGATATCTGGCGGCACGTCTGAGAACGTCGCAAAATATCGTGACATATTCCATCGTGAAGACGGGCCTCGAGGGGCAAAGTTAGAAAAACCGCAGTAGTGTGGTATTTCTAAACAATTACTCGGATTTTTAAAAATTGCATGATATCATTTACAGATTTACACAATTGGATGAAGTTACACAGAAAACATTCAAGTCATAAGATTCAATATGGTTGAAAAATAGCTTGGAAAGTTGGGTGATATCACTAAATTTCGAGAAGCAACAATGCTCGCAGAAAATGAGATATATATGAAATGTATATTTACGACCAATTCATATTAGTTTTTCATAATTTAAACAATTACGTCTATCATTGGTTATTTTCTGGAATTCATGAACTTAAAACAGTAATAAGTGCTTAAAACAGCTTTTCGGTGTTCACAGATCAGCTTAACACTAACATCGCTAGGATTCATTGTGAAAATTGAAGTAAATGTACAGCTGTCTGCAGAGCGCGATTGCTTAATCTTTACGTTTTTGACAGATTTTATGGATTAGTCGCTTTAACCCATTAAGTCCCAACGTTGCGTAAACGCAACATTTAATACATATATTTTTTAAATAAAATGATTCGATACAAATTTGTTCTGTAGCACTTTCACACTAAGAATAAATATTATTGTTTCAGTTTTTGTTGTATTCATTCATATTCTAGCGTAAATCTGCTTTTGTTGAATTTTCAAACTTGGAGATTTTATAAAGGATTGTGACATCAATATTCAATTATTAATTTAATTATTACAAAATTTTCTTTTTTACAATATATTACTCGACAATCTTCCTTGAACCTTCTATTATCATTTTAGAATATTTATTATGAAGATAAGTTCATACATTGCTTATTATTGATCAATTACAATAATGTTGCGTTTACGCAACTTTGGGATTAGCGGGGTATATGGTCTTAGCATGATAGAACAAATGCAGTTCCATTGTAAGCTTTGAGGAACAGACACCTCACTACCGTGTCATATTTCCGTCTCTGATATAATTATCTCTTCTTGTAAATACAGTGCCTTATCTTGCATTGTTGCATCTCGTTCATCTGTGCTCAGTACACATTTCGCTTTCTGTAACGTTACACGGCACAGATTTACTGCACGAACAAAATTTGCAATTCATTTTTTGCTACTGGCACGATTCGCGAGAACCGTACTGCAAAATGTATATTAGAATCCAACCTCAACAATGAAGAAAAAGGAAAAAGCCTTTTATGATTTTGCTTTCGAAGAAGAGTCGAAGTAATGATGGTTAGGTGGAATGACAACTCCATTGTTACAGTTGCTATCAACAATGGCACCATTCAGCCCTTGGCAAATGCCAAAAGATACAACAGGAAAGAGAAGAAGTCTGTTTCTGTCCCACAGCCCAACGTAATTGCGAAGTACAATAAATATATGGGAGGCGTTGATTTACATGATAACGCCATTGCAAATTACAGAATTGGGATGAGAAGCAAAAAATGATGGTGGCCTCTATTTACCTACTTGATTGACTGTGGAACAGTAAACTCATGGAAATTATACAATATTTCAAATGAAGATAAAATGTCGCAGCTAGAATTTCGTTCTCATTTGGCCATGATCCTAAAAAATAAGAGGAATGTGCGAAAGGAAGTGATCACAATAATGAGACAATGAATCCCCTGGAGCTTGAAAAATCACATTATGGTCGACCCTCACACAATTCCCTTCCTAACGAAGTACGGTACGATGACGTGGGTCACGTGATTATAGAAGAAGAAAATAAGATCAGAAGAAGGTGCAGAATGTGCAAAAGCACAACAATTTTCAAGTGTATAAAGTGCAATGTACATCTGCATTCAACCTGTTTTCAGTCGTTTCATGACAAGAACCGATATACCTCAAGTCCCAAAGTTGCGTATACGCAACATTTCGTTCTACAATAACTAAGAGTTAGAAAAATTTGTAAACGTGTTTTTTATGCTTTCTACTGTAATTTTTGATTAAATACAAAATATTATTTAAAAAATATTATTATTTCAATGCTTGGTCCTTAATGGGTTAAGCATAACGCCATTCAATTGAGGGATGAATTACATTGAGGAGAACATCTCTGGGTTTAATATTGGAGATGCACGACAGATTCGAAAATAATTCAAACTGAGCTAACCTTTGCCATCACATCAAACTAAAGGAGAAATTGGAAAAGTTCGACATATTTATTACGTTATAATAATCCAAAATTAGAAATTTCAAACAATTCAAGTTAAGTTTATGCTGGAGCAATGAATTCTAGCAGAGCTCGAATACAATAGCAGCAACCAGAACGATTCCTGTATTTTTAAAGAAAGAATTTGTGAAATAAAATGCTTACTAGTTGGAATTAAAAAAAAGTACGCTGCGCACGGTTTCAATTCTACGTCGGCCCATTGTGTGTTGTACGCTTGCGTACGCAATCGTTCGTTCCGGGACCTCGTTTAGCAGCAGAGAAACTCGACCCGAGCGGCGGTCAGCGGAAATGACAGCTGCTGGTGAACGCTGACGACGCAAGTTCTATCGTAAATACTCTAACCGGCAGCTGAGTGACGAGGAAGCGAAATGGATAGGATTTCGAAGCCGTTGAAGATTGAGAACGTTTCACGGAAAATGTGCGAGTCATTGACACGTGAGAGCGAAATGCTATTGCTTTACGTTGTGGAATCCTTTCCATATTCTTCGCAAATATGTATGTCCTACCTTCAACGTGATCTTCAGTCTCACTTGTACTCCGTGTCAGATCGTTAATGATTAAGCGTTTTGTTCTTAAGAGAAAGACATATCAGTCACCAGAGAACTTCTCTTATATTTTTTGATTCTATTAAAGGTCTTATGGATAAGTGTATTGAGCTCATTGGTAAAGTCATTAACGTCATTCGGTAGATGCAGAACAAATGAAGCTTGTAAACCGAAGAAACAGACGATGTTTGTAATCAACTGTGTTCGTTATTTCTGTTATCGACCCTGCGTCATTCAATATATTTTTGTATTGCCAATATATAATAAAAAAAATCACATTAATTAGAAATACCTCAGATTGAATGGGATTGTTCTTACACCATCATGTTTTACTACAAGTTATTCATATGTTTTTCAACGGAATAAATAAAACAATTTAACCGTTAATAAAATATTTAATGGACGCCACCCCGTAACAGTTGGCTTTCATGTTTTTGTTTGTTTGGTTATTATGCCAATATGTCAATAATAATAATAATAATAATAATAATAATAATAATAATAATAATAATAATAATAATTTACTAAACTAAAATTGTATGAAAATACACACTACAGTTTTCTGTACCTTCTTTATATATTTAGTTGTGTTTCACTTACAATTATGTTTGCCAAGGGTAAAAAAAGAATTAAAAGAGGCATACGTAATCACTCACACGTTAATAAGTAAATGAATAATTTTTAAGTGGCCTGCCTAAAATAAATTTCGCAATTCTGATCTAACACAATTTTGATCTAGTTGATGTCTAAAATTGAATTGAAGATATACATTAGAGGCAACAAATTTGATATGTTTACTACGTTTCTAAGTAGGATATGACCAAATAGACGCTTTTAAATTTATGAAACCCTTCTTTAAATTTCTCATGGAATTTGTTACATTTTGACCTAAAAACATGCCCATCGAAATTAAATTGTTACAGTTTTTGCCCTTATTTAAGGCGTAGATATCAACTGAAGTGGAGTCAAAAAGACTTCTGAACATTTGGTTTTAAGTTTTAGGTTTTGGTTTTAATTGTTTAGAAAATTATGTATTAAGTGGTCGACACGATAAGACTCATTTCTGTAATTTTTGTAAGCCAGAGAAAAACAATGCTCCTGTAAATCCAGACATTTATCAGTTTGTGGATAAACTTTATGCTTCTTTCTGTGAACATCATTGTACTACGAATTCGTTTGTTCAGCTTTTGGATCCTAATATTTATTTCTGGGGAAAATTATGCTTGCGCGTCTATTTAGATACTTGACACTTTGCAATGCTTAATACTCTACAGACAATTTAAATTTCTATTTCAACTTCTAAGATCTTTATTGTAACGAGTTAATTTGATAGAAGGCACATTGATAATTTTTTATTTATCTACAAGAAAAAATAGTTCACTTTTTTATACGTAAAATGACCTATCATTGTGTTGTTCTGACTCCTTCACATGTAAAAAATAATTTGCTCAATATTTTCCCCTCGTCTTTTATTTGTACCTTGTGGAATATCGTCGAAATTTCGACTGGGTCGTTTACCAAAAAGGTGAGAGTATCAATTTGTCTTCAACACAACCAAGCACAGTGTGGTTTACCTGCTGGTCGCAGTCGTTGGTGCCTCCTCCCTGTCGGCGGGCGCCGTCTCAGACGCTAGCGCTGGAGTGGGGGCGGCGGTGGGGGCGGGAGACTGGGACCTGCCCGCCGTCTCCTGCGCCTTCTCCGCCCGCGCCTCCGCCTGCGGACGGACACAGATCAGTCAGCAATGAATTGAGAGGTGCACCCAGGATATTTAGGTGTGTGTGTGTGTGTGTGTGTGTGTGTGTGTGTGTGTGTGTGTGTGTGAGAGAGAGAGAGAGAGAGAGAGAGGGAGAGAGGGTACGGGGCTGGGTACGGCGGTACGTATGTAGTATCCCGGCGACTTAATGTCTTCTTATAAAGAATTTTTCATTGATGTTTTATATAAAATGTATTTTTGTTTATTGTCTTGTAGCTAAAATTTATAACGTAAAACCATTGATAAATTTCATGACTTTCGTTTGTATAGAAAATTAGTAAAAGCTAGATTTAAAATGATTCATTGTGTCTGGGGTGGGGGACTGAAGTCTCAGGAGCCCCCTCCCCCGCGTTAGATATGCCACTTAACCCGTTTTGCGCCAGTGGTGCGTATACGCACCATTTTATATAAGAATTTTTTATGGTAGGTATTTTTTACATAAATTGACGCAGTTTGTGCCATAGAAATATTGAATATCTGTTGAGCATATGAGTATTTTTTTGCTTCAATTTATCTTCATGTAATGAAGGAGAAATAAAGTAAAATATTTTGTAATTTTCACCTGAAATGAAGATGTTTTTGAATTATTTCTTGTAATTTGAAAAAATATAATTCTGAGTTTTATTTCTGGTTGTCGATTATAACGAACAATTGTATTTTTATGTACTATTTATGTGAATTATTTTCATTCTTTCATTTTCGTTAAAATTGTATTTTATTAACCATGGTGCGTCAACGCACCACTGGCCCATACCGTTGTATCTCCAGAAACCTCTGCTGCCCGACCCTTCGAGTGTTGCTGCTAAGAATGTTATGAAAACAAATGCTCTGCGAGCGAGGGGAGCGCGAGTCGAAACAAAGTGGGCTCTGTTCATTCCCAGAAAACTATTTCTAATGACGCAACATATTTTTTTGGATTCTACAGTTGAGAAGTAAAGTTGCTTGGTAGGCGCGAATGGAGTCTCACGTCTACATGTTGAAATTGGATATCTTTGTCAGTGGAGATAGAAGGTGGTGGTGGACAGTGTGTCCGATTGTAGAAGAAAATTAGTGTGAAAGTAATTCGATTTTAATTAGCTATAACTATTTATCTGAAATTCATTAACATTTAATTTCATAAATAAATTATTTATCACATCTTACAACTTTCTAATTTCTTCTGGCTATGAGGTAAGTGGTGGTAATGTTCATATAACAAAAATTCTGAAAATAATTTATTATAACGAAGCAGATAAGTTACCTTCCAAAATAGCGTATTATATAATTATGTTATTGTAGATGTTCAGTTACTGTGGTTTGACTACTGAAGAAATAACTGCAGAGCTCGAGGCTATTGACGTGGAATGTGCGGATGTTGTGATTCCCCCAGACGTTGATGATTTGCCATGGGCAGAAATAGATTTAGGGCAATCAAAAGAAATTTACATTGTGCAGATAACAAGAATTTGAATTTAGATAATAGGTTCAGTAAGTTGCGTCCTTTATTCAATCTTTTGAACAAAAACTTTATGCAGTTTGAAGTTTTTTCATATAATTTGTCCATTGACGAACAAATGGTTCCATACTTCGGACGACACTCTGCAAAGATGTTTATCAAGGGTGAGCCTGTCCGTTTTGGCTTCAAAATGGCAGGAAGTACAGGTTATTTTTTTCAGTTTGAACCATATGGGGGTTCAAAGTCTCAGATAAAGGAAACTACTTTAGGGCTTAGCGCAGATGTCGTCCTTCATTTACTGAAAGTTGTCGATCGTCCAAACCATCACAAAGTTTTCTTTGATAATTTCTTTACATCCTTTAAATTATTCACTGTCCTAAAAGAACGAAGCTATTTTGCAACTGGAACAATTCGTGAAGATAGAATTCCAGGCACTCCCTTCAAACCATCAAAAGTTGTAAAGAGGGAAGCAAAAGAATTTTATGATTTTTCTTCGACTAAAAATATGAAGTACTTATTGTAAGATGGAACGATAATTGTGTTGTAACAGTGGCAACAAATAATGGTAAGGTTTTGCCCTTAGGAAATGCTCAAAGATATGACAAGAAAGAAAAAAAAGCAAATACATGTTCAACAGCCAAATGTGATTTCAGAAAACAACAGGTATATGGGATGAATCGATTTGCACGACAATGGAGTCGCGAATTATCGCATCAGTTCTAGGGGTAAGAAATGGTGGTGGCCACTGTTTATCAATGCCATTGACAGCTCTATTGTAAATACATGAAAACGTTCATTGTTTGGTATCTAAAGATCTCAGGTCATATGTAGCTCGCACTTGACTGCAAAGCTTCTTCTTTCGGAATCAGTCCAAAAACACGGAAAACTGTTAAAAGCAGCATCATTCCAGAAATAAGGTTTGATAACATTTGCCACCTCATTAGGAAACATGAACAGAGTACCCGGAGAAGATGCGGTATGTGTAAAAACCACACAATGTTTTTCTGTATAAAATGTGAAAAGCATCTTCATCCAGAATGTTTTGAAAATTTCCAAAAAACTATTTTTTTCTTTTTCCTAATATTATGTAAAACTTATATTTTTGTTTAAAATTATACAATAAATACAAGTTTTTAATCAAGGAGTTTAAAAAATTTTATCATTTTGATGTAAATTGTTCTCTAATTAAGATCGCAGATACCCCACGAAGGGCCAGTGGTGCGTGAACGCACCATGCTGTAAATCATTGTTGGTTAAAGGGAAAATTTTTCTGGCAACATATATGTCATATTTGTCAATAACTGAAGATACACACAGAAATTCAATACTTTTGTATGATTATTTCTGTCATTGGCCTAAAATGGGTTAATGAATCTATTATATTAAGTCAGAAACTAACGATTGTTTTGATTCAAATTCGAAAAACCCTTCATTCTATTTTGGTAGATTTCATTGGTTTTCTTGTGTAGAAAGTAATGCACAATAAATAAGAATTTTGATGTCGATAGTAACAGAACCAACAAATTGAAACGGGCTATTTTTCAAAACAAAAACATAAAAAGCATTGAAAGGAAATATAACAGAAAATAAAAAAGTATGTCAAAATTGTTGAAGAAATGTGTTGAAAGAGGTATTGTTTTACCCTTCACCTGACTTGTGGCACCTTCTGCTTTAATTCTGCTTTAATTCTCGATAAAATTCAATATTTCGACACGTTCCCGACCATTAGGATTTAGATCCTAAAATACTGCTAGCCAGCAAACGAAGCATCTTACAAATGCCCACGAGCACGAAACCGTTGCAACGATACTTGTAAGCAATTTGGAAGTCAAAATTATAATTCGCACACATTTTCTTCAGCTCGCATTCCGCTAGATGCGAGAGGAGTAGGAGATTTTTTTTTCAACACCAGTACTTTAAAATAAACTCTGTAGATTGCTTGTCGAAGCAAGTAGTTTGTGTTAAACGTGACCTAAAATGTCTTACTATCAAAAGAAGTCAGCAATGTTGGTTGACATTTTATTCACAGTGGCGTAATAAGAATTTTTCTAGTGGCATGGAGCTGCAAGTGTAGTATACTGCCGGTTTTTATATAAAAAATGTTATTGTTGGTTTAATTTAAAAAATATATTTATTATAGTCTATAATTCATTTAACTGGGATACTGAATGGCTTTCGTTACTATAGAAAAGTTGGTAAAAACTATATTAGTGAATATGTGTTATCAGCTTCTCAGTGGAGAGGGTTGAAGCCTCATGACCTCTTTTCTTGAGTACTATACTCTTCATTTATAATTCAAGTATGTTGGTAAAAGAAGAGGGGGTGGGATTTCCGAAAAGAAAACGGAGTGTGTATAACAGTTGGAAGGTTGTCAAATTGAAAAACCCCAAATATGTGAAATCTATATTACTAATGCAGAAATTGAAACAAAACTCTGCAGCATTCGATCTTGTGGAAATTGTCTACGGTTTTGTTTAAAATCCATAAACTGAGGAAAAGTACGAAAACAATGAACAAAAAAGTTTTGACTGAAAAATGTAAATATTTAATTGTGTTATTGCACATCTCATTCTGTGTGCTCTGATTGGCTGCTATTGGCCGATTCGCTATTGGCATACGCAGTGTGTAACTGCTTACGACAGAACTGACGTCTCGCGTCCGCACGGCACCTTGGAAGAGGACATTTAAATTTGCCCCCAAATAATCCTCAATGAAATATTTGCTATTTGTATATATCGTTACGAAGCAACAATGTTTTTTATATTTTGTTATGTTAAAAATGTTGTTAACATATTGTACTATGTTATTTCAGAAATAGTGAAGACCGTTTCCGTTAAAATTTTTAATTTATTGCAGTGTTATACGGAAGTATTTCATTTGTTATTCTTGGGCGGTATGTGTGTGTGTATCTGTCTGTCTGTGTGTGTGTGTGTGTATCTGTCTGTTTGTGTGTGTGTGTGTGTGTGTGTGTGTGTGTGTTTCTGTATGTGTATGTGTGCGCGCTACGTTTTGGCGAACCATTTTCTGTGTTTATGTTTAGAAGCGTTTTTGCAGCTGAACTAATATATTATATGCTACTAATATATTAAGGGCACAAATATATTATAATTGCCAAATAGAGATAGGTTTCAAGGGTTCGGGATTATGCACAATGAAAGTAATATCAACATAATGAATATAAACATCAGCATCATCAACATCACCCTCATCAACGACAGCATCAACATCATCATCAACAACATCAATATCAGCATCAACATCAACAACAGTACTTTCATGGCTATCCGGGAGATGCCGCGTCCAAGGCAGAGGTGCCAACGTTTCGGCCGCCATACTGCGACCTTCATCAGGGCGTAGTAGGCATTATTACGCCCTGATGAAGGTCGCAGCATGGAGGCCGAAACGTTGGCACCTGTGCCTTGGACGCGGCATCTCCCGGATAGCCATGTAAGTACCAACTCCGGCCGCGGAAGCCTACGCTCTCAGCATCAACAGCATCGACATCAACTGCATCAACATCATCATCAATGTCAACATTAACATCAACACTCTTTTGGTTTTATGTGGCGACGCCTACCTCCAGCCGCATCGTGCGCGCGAGGCGCCGCGCCTGCACCAGCTTGTTGATGTCGTGGTAGGTCTTGAGCATGGGCGGCGCGCCCATCTCGGAGGGCTCGGCCTTGCCCGCGGCCGCCGTGGCCGCCGCCGCCCCCGCGCCCACCACGCAGCCCGGGTGCAGCGCGAAGCAGTCCAGCCCGTCCTGCCCGTCCTTGGCCGCCTTCATGTAGCGGAAGAAGCGCAGGATCTCCGGGTTGTCCGACGACGGCTTCCGCAGCTCGTTCAGCTCCCTGCAAACACCACGAAACACCCTTGAAATACAGGCACTACAGTCTCTAGATACAGATATGTATGTTGAGAACCACGAATCTATCCAAAACCAATATTAACCCGTAACTGGTGATGTGGTGGCTGTTAGTACCCCAGTCTTTGAAAACTACCGAACCTATGCAAAGTGGATGCGCGAAAAAACCTATGCTTCTGGGCACCTTTCAGGAAGTTGGTTGTTTTGCGAACCCGGCGGTGGTCAAATTGTAGACTGTTATTTTATTTTTTCTGGCACCTGGGGTGTAATCAATCCCCCACCTCACTGATTACATAAGTATTTATCCTGTGTTGATTTTTTTTATATTTCACAAAACTATGGATTCTTTGAGGGTTATTATTAGGGGAGACGACCCAGGATTTAGGGAATGGGTGAAGGTCAATTTGGAAGCGGAAGAGAGCGAATTCAGTGGTGAAAAGGGGGAAAGCGTGGAGAGCGTATATGCGGAAATTGCAGTGAATGAAGGACTGTGGAAAGTGTTTTAAAATTGAGGTTGTGTTGTAATAGTCATAAAATGTGAATGATTGTTCATCCTTAACCAGATTCTGATTCTCAAAAGACAAGTTTACAGTTAGTCCGCGAATTGGTGCAAAATATAGTTGAAAGAATGCTTTTTTACTAATTCATGTTGACATTAAATTCTTTTTAATTTTGATAATTAACTGTTATTCTTGTTTCATTATTTTTGTATTAATCCTAATGATAATGCACAAAATTTCTTGTTCACATCACCAAAACACACGTTTTTGTTATTTCTTCACTTTTAATCGGGGTTTTGTGTTGGGGTATGTGTAGTCCCCATATCACCAATTTCGTGACAAAAAACTGACCTCCACAGTTACGGGTTAATATTCTTGAAAATCTCAATTGCGTCACCGAATGTAATAATTTTACTTCAGCTCCTAATTGCTTCCTAGCGGCACTATCGGGTGATAGGACATTAAATGGCGACGTTTGCGCTATTCTCTGTATCTAGGAACTCTACCAAGCACATGCGTCCAATACCACGAAGATTTGTTTGCGGTCGCTCATTGGCGAACATTACAATTCAAGTACATTTGTTCAAAGAATTATCCCTCCGACCGGGAATTTACCAGTAAGTTGGGAACGTGTTGCTGAAAGCTATTCTGAATACAAAACGGATATTACCGGGTCAAAAATGCCATTACTTCATGCCACAAATTACTTCAGGCCCATCTCCGTTTTTCTTTGGAAAACGAGAGGTTCTGCCCGAGGTATCACATAGGGCCATCTCGGCTACGCTAGCTGGTTATGAGTGAAATTGTGGGGGTCTGGTGGATGAGGACAGGGTTAGTGGGATATGAATGGTGATTGGTTGCGTCCAACCATGCCACAACATACGGGATACCGCCTACATGCAACATGAACTTGCTTTACACGTCCGCTCCTACGCCATCCATGTATGCCAGGATAGAAAAGAAACTGTTCGAAAGATGATGGGTGGAAAAGCCCACCATGCCGCCCCGTAAACATAAACGACCGCCACGCCGGACTCGAAACCGCGACTTCTTGGGCCGAGGTTACCAATGCATGACTGCCTTAGCGACCTCAGTCTTCTGAGACAGCAATATTTATTTGAATTTGAATTGCCTGATTTTACGTGGCTAGACTCAGGCCACGAGGCCTGCTCCTCCGTCTGACCACGCAAAGTTTGCTACACTCCTTTCACCAACTAGCGGAAAGAAGGTATTACTGAGGCGACGAAATCGGCGATTTGAATTTAGCTCAGAGTCTTCATTTAGGCTTGAGGATCTTTTACATGCAAGTAAATCTACTAACATGGGACAGCCGGCTTTACTTCGGCTTCGATCGGGTTTGAACCCGCGAACTTGGGTACAGCAGTTCGTTACGCTAACCGCTACACCATCGCCGCCGCCAATATTTATGTCATTAGTGTTACGACAAGATGTTGCTACTGACACTGTACGATTAATTCAAGCTCATTTAAGATTTGCATATTAGTGAATGGCAGAGTGAGCACGTGACGGAGTGGGCGCGGCGTCGATATAGAAATACAGTAAACCCTCGTTAGCACGAACTCGCTTATCACGAATTTCGCCGTAACACGAAGAAAACTTCGATCCCAGCAAGGGATTACGGTAATACGGATACTTATAAAACTCGGGTAACACGAATTTTTGTAAGACGAACTTCGATAATTTCGGTCCCTTGGAATTCGTATTAATGAGGTTTTACTGTATTGCCTAGTGCTCTGATGCGAATGACGCGCCCTCAACCGGAGATACTTCAAGCCTGAAATAGGTTAAGCTGGAAATTTTTGAATTGAAGCAGAGTGAGCAGCTAATGTATCTGGAAACGAACTTAAATAAATTTTAAAATGTGATTTGTGAAGTTATTAATTTATTACTTTTATTTACAAAAAATTAGTCAATCGTTAGCTGATATAATGATACTTCAAACTAGGCAATTTGCGTTTACAGATGTTGAAAAACAATTAGCAGTATTTCTATATGATGATATTATGATTTATGAATATACTGGTTTATTCATCTCAAACACCGGCCGGACGAGCAAAATTAATGACAAACCGCACATGAATTAAAGTTTCAAATTTGATTTGGTGTGATTTGCTTCTTGGTAAATAACCATGATCTACTTATATTTTCTACCATCTCTTTTATTACGTGGGGCAGTGCTTTCAAGGTCGATGCCACGAGTGCCACGACGAAATCGCCCCTTCACGCAGTTCGTCACCCCTCCACCAGAGACAACGCAATCCCTATTGCAAAACAGCGGGGTTACTAATTGTTTCCTTTCCCGACGCTAGTTGTGCAGAGTAGCTCGTGGCATGCTACGGAGCCACGACGCGTGCCACTGCCACCAGTAGAAGATCTTGACACCACTGACATAGGGCGTCCCCACCACGTGCAGAGCACCCCCGACGGCCCGCTCGACCGTTAGGCTAATTCCGACCTACATCGCAATGAAAACGGGCGCGACTGTCTCCTGAAGAAAGCGAGCGCCCGATTCGCGCCGCAGCCTCAATTCGCGGACACCAGCACCGCCGTCGCAGCTTTCAAGGCCCTTTCACTGCCTCTGCCTACCGCGGGATTCAGACGCCACATTCTTGTAATTCACTTAGAAGGAAAAATACTAAATGGTAAAATTCAAGGAAAAAATTGAAGAGAAGGGTTATGAACCACAGATGAACTGAAATAATATTATCAAGGCAAAACATTAATATATTTCTAAGGTCATAAATTTAAATTATTTCAATGTACAATACCGAGTAAATATGTGACTTTGAAGATAAAGACCTAGTAAATATTTTCAGACCAACCCAGTTTACTCTTTGCCAAAACAAATGTTTATACCGTTGGTCTTGTAATCAGTACGATATATATATATATATATATATATATATATATATATATATATATATATATATATATATGCTAAATGTGAAGTGTGTGATTGCCCTTAAATAATGTACATTTTTTATCATCAGAATGTCATATTTCTTGTGAGATAAATGTTCAATCAATATAATTTTTTGTTTTACTGTTACAACAAGATCATTTAGTAGGTCAAGTTTAAACATTCACCATTTCAACAAGCTCACTCAAACTAATTTCCAAACATACCAGTTTCATTGTTTCAAAACAATCTTCCATGTGTTGAACTGTTTCAGCGTCAAGATGTTCAATTGTTTACCTTGTTAATTTGAACGTAACATTCTGAATGACATTCCTAAACAAATTGTCACATGTCTCGCACATTACTTCTTAATAAACAGTCAAGTTCAACAGCCTCTGGTTTTTTTACATTTTTAATCCTTTTGAGAGGAATATTTACGTTCTACTCACCTTCGACTATTTTCCTGCTTTCTGTAACTAGAATTCGCAAAGGTTTCTCATTGAAATTGGCGATATGAGAGTGACCAAAATGATATGAATATAAGAAGAGCTACTTGAAAGGGGAATATAACTTATTCTTGCATTGAAGCATTAATATAAATACTGAAAGAAATGATATCTCTAGCGGTTCCTAAATGTTTTAATGATTTTATTTGTAGTAACAACCTCTTAATGTTTCTCTCGCTTTTTTACTTAATTTCTTGCTCTTCAAGGAAATGTGCTTAGAATTGCAGTGTGTCTTGGTTCGTCTTGCCCACTAGCCTTACTTCTAGAATCTTAGTGCTCCTGTCATGATTCTACGGAATTGTGTTTGCACGGACATTAAGAGCTGACTTCGTACACAAACATTCATTACACAATTCATGCATACTTCCGACGGCATGAGAATGCTACTTCACTTGTTGTTTGCTTCCGTGCTCGCAAATGACTTTGTAATGCATAAGAAACAACATTGTGACTGACAAAGTTTGTAAATGTAAACGTTGGTAATTACTTATGCAAATAGTTATTATTTAATTTAAGTATACGCAAATAATAGTTTCATATAATTGACAATAGCACTATTTGAACTTCAAGGCTCATTTACATAAAGTAATGAATATTTAGAAAGGCAATATTGCATTATTTTGGAAGTAGACGTCAACATTAGAACATTAGGTTTAAAATTATTTTGTAATCAAAGCGATTTGAAATAGAAGTGTAAACAAGAAATAATGACCAAGTGTTTTTCTCTTTATACCAGTAGTCTCGAACTAGTAACTTTATAAAATTTTCAATATAATGTAGTAAAAATCTAAATATAGAAATTTTCTAAACATATTTCTTCTCTTTAGTCCAATATGACGATTTTCGAGTTGTGTCATTTTTATTGTGTACCGAGATTACAACCTTGCATCTCTCATGAATATTCTTACGAAGGTTCAGACACCAGCAGTCTCAGTGATTCCCAGATCCCAGCTACTTCCACATTTTTCTAAAACACACGAGTAGAATAGCGGGCATGGAAAACGACCTTCTCTTGAGAAGCAGCTTTTCCACAATTAGGAGTATCGTCTCTGAAACATCAATTTACAAGCTGACATTTACGTCGCGCAAATCCCATTGCTTAAAGCAGTGTTAGTGAGCGGCCCAGTTGCACTGCTTGGCCCAGCGCTTATACTGCGATTTCTCTAACTGCGTCCCTCAAGGCCACTCAAATCCCATCTTCGCGATGGAATATGTCAAGGCATTTCGCGTCTTTCTGTCTTGCCGGTAGAAGTCGCATGATCGCAAGCATTGCTTTATACGGTCGCGATCGTGGGAAATCTAGCGGAACAACTGAGAAAGATGCGAAATGCCGTGACATATTCCATCGCCAAGATGGGATTTGAGTGGTCTTGAGGGACGCAGTTAGAAAAATCGCAGTATACAGCCAGGCCAGCTGTTGTTTGTCGAGTCAGCCCTACAACACGCGCTGCTCGCATTGCTAAATGAAGTGAAACCTACAAAGTGGCACTCACGACCTAAATGAAGGCAAACCTACAATGAATAGTCAATAGTCTAAGTTATATTTCTTTATTATAGTCAAGTATTGCGGAGCATTAAAAGTATTTACAAAAAATAATCTTATCCCTATTTCGAATTAAATAAGTAGTTAATTCGACTTAAGTAATAAGTTAGTTAAGACAATTTTCGTTTCTCCCGAATACTCAAAAGCCATTTCGAAATAAAAAGCTAAAAGCTCCAAAGGTAACAATCATCACCAAATCTGACGAAAGATATGGGAACGAATCAACAGACTCAGCCTTCACATTGCTTGTTGATAAGGCAGGCGGAAACTGACGAGCTGCGAGCGACTTCGGGCGCCATCAGCTTTAGTCTAGAGCAGTGTAGTCAAGGTCGATGCTACGAGCGGGAGTCCGTGGCGGGAGTCCGTGGCACGAGTACCACGGCGAAATCGCCTTTCAACGCAGTTCATAACCCCGCGCAAGAGACAACGCTTTCACTATTGTAAAACGGTGGGGTTACTAATAGTTTCCTCTCCCGACGCTAGTGGCGCAGAGAAGCTCGTGGCATGACACGGTGCCGCGAGGCGTGCCACTGACACCAGTACGAGGCCTTGACACCACTGCTCTAGAGAAATGCACAAGGGCAACTACACAGCGGGCCACCTATATTCGGGCAGTTCGAGACGAATTCTTACGTTTGGGCGCTGGCTTAAAGAACTTCGGCGTTAACTAATTTTATCGCGGGAAAGAGCCGCTCACTTATCGCGACTGCGCGGCCTCGATATTCGCAAGGAGCACATCGTCCGGCGCGCCACTATCTTTTTGACAAACAACTAAAACATTCGGATAAATGGAAAACGTGTGAAACGCTCGTTTTTAATAAAGAAGAAATATTTTTCTAGTAGTTGGTAAGGAAAGTGAGGCAAGATAAGAGTTTGTGTATTTTGGTATAAAATCGATTAACATTTTGCGTCGGTTCTGCTGAAGTTTTTTTTATATCAATGATGAAGGCCGAAGGCCAGATACCCGCTGTCGACTTAAAAATGTACCATTAAAAGACGTCGAATTGGGCGTATCAAATTGCAGATTTTGTGCTGCTCCAGTTATTTTTTTGCCTATCCCACCTATCTTATCACGTAGATGCAACGTTTTGAATCTCCATCTATTACACAGCGCAATACACGTACGTGTACGTGTACACATACGTGTTCGATACGTCCATTTGCTTTAGCTGTTTTATAAAAAAGAAATGCGACTTGGGATGAAGGCAAGAATAGGGGCTAGTGGGTGACCCGTAAATTTAGCAGCCGCCCGGTGCGGCACCAGCACCGAGCGCAGACGGGTCATTATGGAGGGTGACTCGCGCGTGGCGATAGAGAAGCAAGGTCGCGACTGATAATGGGCTGAGTGCGGAAGTGCTGACAATCGAGACTTGCTTGAGGTACTAGACCTCCACTTAATATTACATACAGGATACAATTATTGTTCGGGCGTCAGAAGAATGGCGAATGCTACACAGGGCAAGTCATTTCGAGTGCACAAACCACCAGTCTTCTTGAACAATGAGATGAACAATTGTTTCTTTTGTCACTTCTTTGAGAATGATGATTGATTTTGTTGAAATGCCTAAAGTGTCAACTAATATAGCTATTAGATCAGATGTGTAACGCCGGGGAGATGGTCGTGTTCCCAGCCCGATCGTTCCCAGAAAGACTAGCAGTCAATGCAGACCTACTGCTTTTAAATAAATCAAAACCCATTGACCCTAACGTCTGTAGAAACAAAAGTATTTGATCGAAACATTATTGGCATATCAAGTCTCCAGGCAGCATTTCAAAATAAAATATTTTGAAGATGCACATCAGGATTAACGACAGCATTTTCGAAAAAAAACACCTAAAATCAGAAATTTCATACAAAATCGATTTGCAAAAATGAGTTGCAAGATCTTGCTACAAAATTTATAATGGATGTTATAAGGATAAAATACCAGTAACTTAAATACAAATCCCATGAAATGAATAATGACAGAAAAGGTTTGTCACAGTATGATTTAAAACTAAGAAATAGAGGTGAATTACTTTAAAACCTCAAAATATATAACTGGGCAAATGAATGCTTCTTTTGGTACCATTCAATCCACAAAAAGCAATAACATGCTCATCATTGAGTCGTATTAACTCTCCAATTCAGTGCCACGAAGGGGAGAATCATAATAAAGTAGGAGAATTATAGCAGTTGTGAGACAAAATAATTTTAACGTTAATGAACTATGTTACTTGTTTCCCACGCGACGGACATGAAACTTTCGACATAAAACAATTACCAAGCAAAGTCTCCAACATAAATATTCTGTACTCTCTGCAAAAAGGTGGTTTAACGACCTTTGATGTACAAAGAGTTGTACATATTTAACAATCTCACATGTAATTGATGATCATTTCAGTCATAAAGAAACTACGACTGTCTCGGCACTGAATACCGACAAACACTATTCACATATTTAATTCCACGTCTTGCATCCTTATATTAGAAAGTATAAATAAATACAATACGCGCTAACAGCACTACACGTATGAGGTTACGTTTGCATGATGAGATTGAAGGAGAGTGTTTTCACATTGACCTGTAAAGTGGTCAAATTACCTGCTAAACAACTTTTCTCGTGTGAGAACGTGCGGAAGAAAGGCAAGAACGAGAATGGGCGCTGTAAATTAACATGCAAAACGCGCTTCACAGAATGAATGAGTGCAGTGGAACGAGTTCTTTACGGCCAACTATATTCCCGGCACCACATTTATGGTAAGTTTATCCGTATTCCTGAGAATGAGTAACTAATCATCTCTGCATTAACCATCATTTCCATAAATGATTTTCGTTCTGTTTAGAGAACATGTTCAGAGTGCATAAACGATTTTGCGACGATCTTGGAGAATGATCGTGTTTGATAAAGACTTTCTTTCGGACCATGTATGAAGAAGTGTAATTTCCCACAAAACTTCTCGTTTATGAGGAAACAAACCTGAAATAACATAATAATATTTACAAATAAAATTGTATTTTTGTTCTACATTTGGTTTCCCTTACAGAAGCAAATGACACGCGTTGGGCCAGAGATTTGGATGGTCGAATATGTTTATCAAAAGCGGGGAAAGGGCATCAGAAATTTCATTATGCATTAATATTCCTAGAAAAAACTTCTGAAAAATCTTTCGACTTGGATTGAAGTGATGATTAAATCGACGAAGTGTAGCTTAACGGGAACTTTCTTCCAATATATTTCCCATATACAAAAATAAATTAGGGATGGATTCCCCACGGCGATGACATCCTTGATTATAGCACAGCTTCAGAGATAAGTAATTAAGCATTTTGGCTTCGATTTTAGAAAACAAATCTCTTCCTTCTTTCTTTACTCTTGGATGGAAACAAGACTAAACTTTTGTAACAAGCTATTTCGAATTTTATAAGCATATTGGCATTCCTGCGAAGGCTCGGAGTGCTTTTGTTCGGGGACATATGGCGTCTGATGGCTTATTTTAAACATTTTAAAATTATTGGTCAAGTGGGCAGGGCACAATGTCGACGAGGAAGTTTTTATCTCCTTCCGCACAATGTTCTAAGACCAGATACATATTTTTAGGGAAACGTATGGCTCATGCGGTTATTATTTATTATTCAAATGAAGAGAAAACGTTATCACGAAAGTCAGGAATATGAATGGCCTTTAATATTGCATCACGAATTCTAAACTTCTGATGATAAATAATATTCAGACAAATGTACGCTGTCCACAATTCAAGTTGTGTATCGAACTTCCTGTTACCATTTCAATTCCATTCCGTTATCTGTCAGGGTATTGACATCAAACCACTCGCGCAGTTCTCGATGCTTCGAACGCCAATCGCTTCCGATGACGTGCGCCCGGATGTCGCTAGCGGCATTGGCAGTGAGGAGGTGATGGTCTGTCTGTGGTCAACGCTAGCACAGAGATGGCGGTGGGGGCGATGATTGTGGCTATAGTGATGTGGTGGCGGCGGCAATGGAGGTAGTAGTCGTGATTGTGGTGGAAGTGCTAGTAGAAGTGGTGGTGACGGTGGCAGTGGTGGTGACGGTGGCAGTGGTAGTGACGTTGGCAGTGGTGGTGACGGTGGTAATGAAGGTGACGGCGTCAGTAGTGGCGATGACAGATTGTGACGGTGGCAGTGATGGTAGGGGTGGCAATGGTAGTGGCGGTGGCGGCGGTAGTGGCGGCCGCGGCGATAGTGGCGGCGGCGGTAATGGTGGCGGCGGTACTGGTGACAGTGATGGTGGGGAATGGTTCGATGGCAGGGGTAGTTTTGATAGCGGAGGGGAGCGTTGGTGGTGGTGTCGATAGTGACTGGCGACACTGGCGACTGGAGGAGCGAGGAAGAGTAGGTGGTGGCGGCGGGGGCGGGGGGGCGGCGGGGAGGGGGAGGGGCGGCGGGGAGGGGGAGGGGCGGCGGGGAGGGGGCGGGGCGGCGGGGCGGCGGGGAGGGGAAGGGGCGGCGGGGAGGGGGCGGGGCGGGCGGGGAGGGGGCGGGGCGGCGGGGGCGGTGGGGGCGGCGGGGGCGCGGCGGTGACGTTCCCAAGGCGAAACCCGTCCACCCACGCCGCCGCCCGTGAGCCTTTGCGTGCGGGCGATAGGGTCACTGGGTCGCGGCGACAGCTCATGCGACGCGACGCGGCGAGCGCGGGCCCGCGCCTTGCGACAGCGCGCGCGTCGTTAACCTACCGCTGCTCGCGCATTGTTCGCTGCGCGACCGCCGTGGGGCCCTCCCCCTCCTTCCGCTGCACACGAATCGAAGCACGTTCTGCCCGCTCCAACATAGTTTCAATTTGGGAATAAATTGAGGGATACAGTGAGAGAGGGAGCTAACCCACAAAATTCCAAAAATGGATTTATGAACGTATTCGATTATGATCACATTGAATATGTGAACAAATCGATGTATCGAATATTGTGGGTTAGCTCCCTCTCTCACAGTATGCCTCAATTGGACAGACATAATGCACTGACTTACATATTTTTTTGAACTGAATTATAGGAATGTATCCTCATATTGCATGTTTATTCGATTAATTCGAATAATTATTATTCTTCCCAATGGGAAGCAATACATATTTTACCCGTATGAATAGAGTAACTTCTGAGAAATAAACTTTGTAAAATAAAATAACTTCTCATTCCGTAATTAATTGAATTAACCATTATCGGCAATAAACAGACAACTCAATATATTTTATGTTGATAAATGATTTCAAATCATTATACTCTTAGTGTGAATAATAAATCAACCCGACTTACGTTATTAGGGTTCACGATTTTATGAAATTTACGTAATGGTCACAAACACAAACACACACATTTCTAAACAATCAACAGGAATTTAACTTCTGTAATTCTAGACAAAAGTAGTCATAAAGTAATACATTAAAGTCAACATATTCAAATCATTTTCACCGAAAGGAAGAATGGTATCTAATTGTAGGCTTCAACGGCAACATAAGTATTCCCTACGGCCGGTTGCACTTCATAACTTAACGACGTTTACGAGGACACTTACGTTTTTGGAGTTTTATATTAGCTGTTATCAAGGTAGCGTCTTTTAAGTTACAAGCCTCCCGCGTCGGTTAGGTCTCACAGTTTCGTAAGTGCATAATAAATGAAGAGGAATCCTTCCTAACGGTCCTTCGGAGAGTCAAAATTCCGGAGTTTCGGGCCCGGACGTGCCGCACCCGGAGAAGGACCTCTTCCCATGCGCTTCCTGCAGACACCTGTGCCCCGACTCCAGAGGACCAGAGGCCACGCCGCTTCAGGAGGCTGGGAGACGCTCTCATTAACCCGAGAGAGGTGGCGCGGGGTCTCTTGTGACCCCACGTATCTTTGCTTAGCTGCAGTTGCTTAGTTTTGCGAGTCAAAAGCTTTACATTTCACATACCTTTCAATACATTCTTTATCTTTTCTCTGAAAGATTTTCAAAATTTTATATGTAATAATTCATTTATAAATATTTGTGAAACCAATACAAATATCTTAAATTTCGTACTTTTTCTAAGTTGTGTTGGTTGGCTTTGAAGCATTTTCAATATATTGTTTGTTTTTATGTGATACAATGTTAGAAAATGAAACTTACTGAATTTTCTGATACATTTGTCGTTGAAATATCCAGAAAAATGTAAATGGAGTCTACATATAATGAAAGATAAATGATAATTTCGCTCTTTTATTTGTTTCAATACCTCATTTGCATGTTTGCTTATAATAGTGCATTAAGTTGATACGACCTTATAAATGATTGATTATTATTAAAATAATTAATTTCGCACTTATTTCTCGCTAAATATAATTTTATAAAGAAGCGCCACCTCTCCAGGATTAAGACCACTGATTGAAAGTGCCCAACAACTGGCCATAATGAGAAAATTTCGAAGTGCGGGTTCAGAATTTTGAATTATCAAATCTTATACTGAAGATTTTGGAATAAGATACTTCAGACACAGAAAATTATTTCAAGGAATGTTTGTCTCTCTCAAGGTTTCCTATTGTTGTATTTTTTATTCCACCATTGACACTTCAATCCATGGATCTGTTTATGAAGTAGAGTGTCCTTAAACACGAAGACATTTTGCTGCAAATATCTGCAAATGTTTGTTTTATCGCCTTCTTACTGCAACGCTGTAGAGCAAGATATAACACTACGCCCTGAAGTATCCTCAACACTATAATAGAATCCACACAAAAACCGAAATTCACTGGAATACACCGAAATTTACAACGATATATTTGTTTTTGTTTTTCACATGACACTCAAATAGTTTATAACAAATATACACAATATTTTGAACTAAACACTCTTTTCTACCTTTGTGTACGATTCAACTTAAAAATTACTAGAGTATAAGTAGAGAGGGTACGGATTCTGCCGCCAAAGAAATGTGCGCAGATTGTACTTCTCCGCTTTTGTCTTGGCCCTGACAAGGAGGGAAGTCCGTTTCTTGCTGTACAGAAACTCGTTATCAGGGCAGGGCGGGGAAATACCTAGGAGGGAGGTGATTGTGAGAGAGCATGATGCACATGAGGTTCAACTCACTATCTTGAATGCGCTACCTACGACACTGAAACCTCGATTACTTGAAACAGGAAGAGCAAATAAATTACTATTTAGACATATCAAGGTTCGAGATATCAGGAGGAATTACACAGATGTCATAGATTTCCAATGCAAACATTAACCAATAAAGGAGTTTTCTAAAATTCGTTTGAAACAACCACATAAATGTATGCTGAAGATTTTACGTTGTATAATTCGCAGTAAAATACAGAATCACTTTATGTGGAATGGGCTAAGGAAATGTGCTAAGGACGGTTTTGGGTTGTTTGTAAGAAATCCTCGGCATACAATCTCGTGCGTGTATTACTGCTGGTTAGGGGATTATCTCTTGGCCCTGCATCGAAGAGATTTAAGACTAACAATAAAGAAGTAAGTATATATGGTACTTCGGGGAGATTAGGATCAAATGCAGCTCGCAACGCAAATTATATTGCATAACTCGGTACTGTACTTCCAAGATTTTTAATACGGTTTAAAATCAGATTTTCGTGTCCCTAAAAGGACTGGCCATTCGAAATTGGGATTCGGCATGAAGTTTTTTTCACTTTTAATGCAACAATTTGCAAATCGCGAAATGTTTGCACGGGTCCAGCTAGAATTAGTTATTTTGTCCAGGTTGTAGCTCTTCGGAATCACCTGTTGTATTTAAAATGTAAAATAAATCGCAAGGAATTGATACTTTTCATTGTGATTAGTAGGGAGCGGATTTCTATGATTTTGCGAATTTTTGTCCGTTGCTTCAGGGCATAGATAGCTAAGTGAAATTTCTTGACATTTGGTTAGTATTGGATACTATGTAGACTAAAATGTTAGTGTACATTTGGCCGATTTTTCCTGCTGGCGCGTAGTCGTGTAATTATAGGCGCATATTTTGCATATTTATTTAAAATGGAGACTTATTTCTAAAAACTTCATTATTTTAATAGAATCTACTGTTATTTGTGAGCCCTCATTGATTGCAATGAGCTTGTCCCAGTTTGCTTTTTTTTCCATTTTGTAGATGATAAATTACTTGTGCAAATGTAGGATATTTCTTGACACCGTATTTTTATACCCGGTAGAAAAAAATACAAGACAAAATAAGCATACTTCTTCTGAATTTTGTTGAGAAATGTTTATACAGTAAATGAATTAATGTTAATTTTTATTGCAAATTGTAGTGCATATTTGAGAAATTTTAGGTCACAAATGCATATTTTTAATAGCATATTTCAATATTTTTAGGGCATAAAAATCGTCTTCCTAGTAATTAGGTTATAATATGATTTGAAACGTTTGAAGTTTTTGAGTGCTTATTGAATTATTTTATATTAAAACGAAGTATGGAAATTTTTATTAAAATAAGGTAGAGTTTAGAGAGTAGAAGTTTGTTGACCACGCGACCTAACGTCCGCTTGCTAAAATCGCAACTCGTTTTAATTTTGAAACTTTACAATATTCATACTGTTTACCGGCATTACATCATGCATCATGTATCGAGATACATCACGTTCCACTAAAAAAATCACCTCGGGCATCTCATCTTGTTCTTGCTTCTCTTGTTTTCATTTTGTCTTGGCGACTTTAATACTATTCTCTGGTTCTGCTACTGCATCGTCCGAGTTAATTTGTCTAGTCAACAATGTATCTTATAAAAGTATTTATTAAGTCTCTTATAAACGTATTTATTAAGTCCAAAACGTCTCGTTTTTGCTCATATTTCCTCGCACTTATTTATTTTTTTATTTGAAATTTCGTCGATATATTTTAATTGTTTATTAACAAAATATTACGAGAGGTATTTTGACCCGCCTCAGTAATCAATGCCGTTCTGCCCTAATTTCTTCGGATCTTTTACTGAAAATATCCTGAGAGGGACAGAATGTCAAAACTTGCCTTACTTGCTCATTAATATCTTAATTTAATTACACTGGACGCTGCCATCGAAGAAAATGTGTAAGAACGTTACAACAACATTAACGAGCATCTTCTGTTCTGACTAAATGTCTCCTTCAAATTTTTCTACTTCAAATTATTGGCTCTAGGCCCTATTGAAACAGACTGACGCTTGCCAATTGTCTCTCATCAAGAATACAAATATTGAACTGACAGAAGGAAAGAGTACGTTTAATTTTCCTTTTACAAATAAGAAAGGAGCTGGAATGACGGGATTCTAGAATAATTATTCCTGAATGCCAAAAATATGAAATACTTCAATTGAGATGAGTTGGTTGTCTGAGGGTGGGGACGATTGAGCTTTAAGAGGACGCCTTGCTACGACTGACAGTATAAATGGAAGTGCAAAAGGTTATGTTTATGTCCGTCCGATTTTGATTTACCACAACTATTGGGCTTCATACTATACTTGATCAGTAGCGCGTAACACCAACAGAAACCATGCATTCTCGACAGATTTTAAATTGTAAAATATAGTTGTAGCATCTTGGGATATTCGATGTGAATGTGACACAATTACATAGCTTGTATTGTTGTACTTGCAAATTTTTTAGATTGCTGAAAATGGTGATGCTGCTCTTGAAAAATAGGAACAAATTTGAGAGGTTTTAACCTTAATGACAATGACAGCTACAGGCACGTCTGTCAGATTAGTAGATATTTTTATTCCCCTTCAATTTCCTCAAAGTTACTCTAGAAATAACAATCTTTCTAACAATCTCCTGCATTTTCTCCGTGTCTGTAGAAAGAAATGTTTCTTACACGACTTGTAAACTTGGCTGTGGCCTGGGCCACACATCTGCGAGGTTGGGAAGTGAGGAATGTATTAAAATTTCCGCGTTGCTCTCGTGTTTGTGGGTACGCGTTTTAGAGTCGTGGGGGTGTACAAAATTATGTCATTACTTTTATCATAACATTTGTAGAAAATTCCATGCGTTTCTGGCATTAAATCTTACAGTAACAGTAGTCGTTGCTATATACCTGCGAGATACGGAAATGTTTAAAGATTCATTCGTAATTGTAGTATATCATTATGATATTTTTTGATATTCTTATTGACGTCGCAATGAACAATATGCATCCGTTTCTAGATTTCAAATGCGATAGCTCAGGAGCAACATCGTTGCCTCTGCATCATCATTATCCGCGAGATCTTAGGTTTCGATTCCCTGAGGTGGCGGATTTTTGAACCAAGCTACATACTTTGCTAGATATACTAGATACGTAGCTGGGTCGAATTCAACCATTGTCTGGAGGACAATTGTAGCGGTCGGTTCTTCTGATCTGTAGCTTTCCTTGCTTTCTCCTATTAATACAAAGTGAATGCTGAAAGCTTAGCAAACGGGTCACGGACCACGTGCAATCCTTCCTTCCTCATCTTTTTCTTCTCCTCTGCCCTTACACTTACGGAACAAATGAAGCCTCCATGTAGGTCGGCGCCGGATCTGGCGATTCATAGTCGAAGAAACCTTTACGGATATAGCATGTACTACACTTACAGCACTAGTGACCTTGGTAGGTAATGCGCCAGGAATCAATATTCAATGACCTCCACTCTCACTGGTGCGTATGTTAACAACTTTGAGAGAGGGTACGAATTTGATCACTGTGCGAACATGGAATCTCATGATTTTAATTCCTGAAAGCTTGTCACTCCCATCTTTATTTTATCTCAATGGACATTATTAAAAAAAATATTTGAAAAGAAATGATCCTTTTTCGGTGCGTACTTGCATTCATTCCAAAGAACACACAAGTACATCTAATACGATCCATTCATGTGCGCACTGAACGTACTCTCCTGTATTCATATGTATATGAACTCTCACGCAGACGCTTCCGCCCCACATCCTTTACATTGCAAGCTCCTTTACAATTACCCGACGAGTGCCACCTGTGAATGCCGCCATTCTGGGGCCGCGCTTTTTCTTTCGTCGCCGATTGCCCAGAGAGCACGCAGCGCGGGAGCCCTCGAGGGGTCACGGCCGCTCGCTTCCGTGCCAAGGTCGCGGCGGGCGTGAGCGCATCCACGCTCGCGCGGCGCGGACCATTGCCCACCGCCTCCGCCGCCGCCTAACGGTCACCGGAGCGTGTTTACGGCGCGGCCGGCGCGCCGCGGTGTCCGCCCGCGGGGATCCGGGGCGCGGCGGGCGACGTAGCTGGGGCGGGGCAAGTGAGTGGATATGGGGGTCTGGTGGGCGTGGTAGAAGTTGGGCGCAGGGAGTTATATTATGATATTTTTGGATGCGTAGATGGTACGAATAAATATATATTTTGACCGTAAAGGATCAATCAATATTGACTTCAGGAATTAAAATTTCAAATATATTTATTTTTGACTCAACGTTTCGCACGTTTAGTCTTGTCAAGAGCCGTCGTCTGCCTTGTCAAGAGCAATACATTGGCAACGGTTGATAGTCATTGTATTGCTCTTGACAAGGCACGTACTAAACGTGAGAAACGTTGAGCCAAAAATAAATATATTTGAAATTTTAATTCCTGAAGTCAATATTGATTGATCCTTTATGGTCAAAATATATATTTATTCGTACCATCTACGCACCCAATTATATACCAGGATCAACAGGAAGAATCTACATAAATTTCAATATGATTTTTCTTACTTTGTCTCTCAAGACCCGTCTTGACGATGGAATATGTCATGGTATTTAGTATCTTTCTCAGTCGTGCCGATAGATATCGTATGTGACGTACTGGACATGAAAAGCACAGACGACAGATTCTGAATAGTAAGTACAGTATATTTACAATAATAAATTACAAGATAATGTTACAAAATTGAAAACCTTAGGCAACCTTTCTATTCTCTAAGCCGCGAAACCCCGCGACCGTCCCTAGGCTTAGCCCAGTGCCTCTGCTCGAGAGCATGAGAAGCTGCGCGAAGTGCGAGCTGTCGGACATAAAGTCCCCGTAACTAGAATGTTACATGGCCGGATGCCAAAACGTGCAAGGTTGCACGGAGATACCTCACGTCTTTCGACTCACTAGCGTATCCCGCGAGCGCATGTCGGCGCCGCAATAAATACCCCACGGCTCGTCCCCCACTCTACCAGCGGCGGGCGTCATTCGGCTCGCAAGCCAGCCCTCAGCAGAGAGCAACCGTCATGAATGGACTCGCGCTCAGGCACGCCCTGTTGTCCAGGTTATTTTGAGGCTGGGATTTTCCTGCCCGGCGCGCGCCGGCGAGGCGCCGCCGCATTCCAACCCCCATCCCCCATCCGGCTTAAGACCGGGCTTTCCAGCGAAACGGCACGTGCGCCACCTCGCGACGCTACACGTACGATCCTGGCCGTATAAGCAGTGCGTACGATCATGCGACTTCTAGCGGCACAACCGAGGAAGACGCGAAATGCTGTGATATTCCATCGATACCATAGGGGCTTGAGAGGCAAAGTTAGAAAAATCGTACTGTATGTGGTCACAAAAACTGCGGTATAAGCAGTGGTCAGGGTGGGGTGCGATGTGTACGATTGGGAAGATGGGTGTGGTGGGAACGATAGGCACCGATTGTTCGGTAGGTAAGATGGGTATCACGGTCAGGATGGGTGTAATGGGCGCGGTGGGTACTGTGATATGATTGTTAGTGGTTCCGGGCGCGTCAACTGCTATGGTAATGAGTCCCGTAAGTTTAGTGATTGTTTTTCTCTAGTAAGTTGACGGTGGTCTTTCCCCGCTGGATGACGAGATCTGGCGTCGACCTACCGGCGACTAGCGGGGTTTCCTCCCAACCACGTATCTTCCATCAGTGGGCATTGCCCCAGACTGGGCTCTCGGCATGTGTGGTAGTATAGTGCATGTTAGTGTAAGAGTGTGTAAGGGGAGAGGGTAGAACAAGGAAGAGGTAGGAAACATCGCGCGCGGTACATGGCCCGTTTGTTAGGGTACCGCTTCGGCATTCGCCTGACAAACTACCGAGTCGGCCGCTAGAATTCTCCTCCGAGCAGCGACTGAATTCGACCTTGCTGACAAGCTCGTGTCGAAAATCCTGCCACAATCGGGACTCTAGAGTAGGATCTGCCGGTCAGAGGCACTGCAGTGAATCAGTTGATGCCGCGAGCCACCTCTCCCGGTGGGGCGGGTGCGTGGATGTGATGGCTGCACTGGGTCTGGCGGGGGCGTGGTAGAATTTGGGCGGAGGGAGTTAGGTTGTCGCAATGAATGTGGGAAATGAAGTGCTCAGGATGGTGCGCGGTGTGTACGATTGCGGCGGTGGATGTGGTGGGCACGGTGGGCAACAATTGTATGGTGTATAAGATGGATATCGTGGGCAGTATGGGTGTGATGGGCGCGGTGGGAACTGTGAGAATAATGGATTCGGTGGGCACAGTGGATGCGGAGGGTACAGAGGAAGAAGGATATTGAAAATGGGCAATGTGGAAATGAGCACGATGTACGGTTATCACGGAAGGTTTGGTGGGAATGGTGGATACGGCGGGGATGGTGGGTAGCTTCACGCGAAATACTATATGATTCACACGATGGACATTGTGAGTTCAATGAGCACAATATAAGTGGTGTACACAATTGCCACGGTGAGCACGGTGGGTACTGTGGGTATGACGGGCAGGGTCGGCGCGGTTTACGATTGACACGGTGGGAGCGGTGGGGACGATCGATGTGCTCCTTGCGAGCGTCGCCTCCAACGTTTGAATTACACGCTCCGAATAGCGCCGAAGTGAAAACCTGCAGGTCCCATTATGTGAAATTTCACAGATTGCGGTTCAGGTAAAAACCAGAATATGCTTATTTTGGACGTTGCGAATGATCTCAAAACTTGCAAGCTTTTTTTACTGGATCATTCGACTTTCGACATCTGTTTCACATACCCTTATTATGGGAATTTATCCTGTTATGAATCTAAACAAAATCAGATTTTTTTAAAAATTTTATCATACATTACAGACTGGATGAAATATATCTTTGGAAGCATTTTTAAAGTTTTTAATTATTTCAATATGTTGAATTAAAAAATGAAATATTATTAACTATTGTGAATTTCAAGACTTTTCAATGTTTGAAAATGAATTCACATTACCTTTCAACAAACATTAAGTTCAACAACATACTCTGCAGAACAATATATGAAGATACTGTATTTGAAATAAAAGAAAATAGCTTCCTACTCAGGACACCAAAACCCACCGTCAGAAAAAGTAGCCACAATAACAGTCAATAAAACTATGTACACTTCGGTTTTTCTTTCTTGGCGCGTGGGGGGGGGGGTCATCAAAATGAAATATCTCACGGTATTTCGCGTCGTTCTCGGTTGTGCCGCTAGGATTCGCATAATCGATGATTGTATCGAGCAGTGTGAGCGATCATGCGACTCCTAGATGCACCACCGAGAACGACGCGAAATACCGTGAGATATTCCATTCTGATGACTCACCTCCACGCGTCAAGAAAGAAAAACCGAAGTATACAAATGCATTTCGCAAGTACGCGTGGGCCAGCAGCTGGGTTTCCCAGACTGCGAGAGTCTGGTTGGGTGCTGCGTGTGCCGATTAAACCGAATTCCAAGGAGGCGGCCCGCGCGGCGCACATCCGCCTCGACCCCCCCCCTCCTCCCCCCCCCTCCCACCTCGACCGCCTGCGCCGCCTCAGCACTTCTCCATTGAGGAGCGTCCGCTGACGCCGCCGCCGCCGCCGCCACAAAACCCCGGTCAGCTTGTGCCAGAGGAGGCGCTTCACAAGGAGATGACCGGTGTTTCATCCGTTTATTGTTTACCGTGGCCTACTTTTGGAAGAAAAGGATTTATTTGGAGAAAGGAATGCATTTCCCGCCGACACTTGCCCTATTACTCCTTTCCTTTTATCGGAGTGTATTTTTTCAAGAAGAGGGCGGTGGGTAAGATGGCTAAAAGTGAAGAAAGAAAATGCCAGCACGCCGATGCTTGATGGACGAAAATATCTTAAGAGCAAAGTTTTCGTAAAGGGGGATCTTTCTGGGTAGGAGAAATATTTCAGTTTCACATAATACAGCAAAACTGCGAAATCGCTAGTACTACAGTAGGAGGGCGTTATTTTGAAGCAGAAACAATTCCAGTTTGAGAGCTCTGAAATTGTTTTGGTGAGTATTAACAATATTATAAACAATATCAAGGAACAAGAACATCGTTCAAGGCAGAATCTATTTGCGTTAATTCAGAAATATTATAATTCAAGTTTGCAAATTTTACAATCTGTTACGGCATCACTTCCTACCCGGTCCGGGCAAACCAGTAGAACGGAACGTATTACGTAAATAACGCATCAGGATCTGGAGACCAGTTACCGAAGTCGGAAGAATCTCTAGAGCAGCGTAGCATCCCGTTTTACAGGCAATTCCGATACAAATGTTCGTAAAGTGTTCACGAAGCAGGATTACGAAGCAACCGGTCCGAACAAACCGGAACTCCCGGCATCAGAAGACGGCGGCGCCCGGACGTCCGTTTGTGGCGGTGGCGGTGACGGTGAAGGGGGCGGTGACGGTGAAGGGGGCGGTGACGGTGAAGGGGGCGGTGACGGTGAAGGGGGCGGTGACGGTGAAGGGGGCGGTGACGGTGAAGGGGGCGATGACGGTGAAGGGGACGGTGACGGTGAAGGGGGCGATGACGGTGAAGGGAGCGGTGACGGTGAAGGGAGCGGTGACGGTGAAGGGGGCGGTGACGGTGAAGGGGGCAGTGACGGTGAAGGGGGCGATGACGATGAAGGGGCGGTGACGATGACGCTGGCGATGACGGTGGGGGTGACGGTGGCAGTGGCAGTGACGGTGAAGGAGGCGATGGCTATGATGGTGTCCGTGACGATGGTGGGCGGTGGAGACAGAGTCGATGAGAGTGACTGCGTCGGTGAATGTGACTGTGTTGGTGAATGTGACTGTCGGTGGCGACGACAGTGATTGTAACTGTCGGTGACTGTGATTCTGACGGGGACTGTGTCGGTGACGGTGCCGGTGTCGGCGTCAGTGTCAGTGTCGGTGACTGTCGGCGACGGTGACGGTAACTGTATCGCTGACGGCGACTGATCGCGACGGTGCCTCGGTGACGGTGACTGACGGCGACGGTGACTGTCGGTGACGGCGAATGACGGTGGCGGAGACGATAACTGTGGCGGTGCCGGGGATTCCTTATCCCCTCCCTCCCGCCAGGGGGCTTGCGGAGGGGAAGTGTGCCGCCGCCCACCGCCTCCCGCCGCCGCGCCGTCGGAGCCGCGTCACTAGACCCACTTACGGGCGGTCGCGTCCCGCCGCGTCGGCCTCCGCGCCGAGTAAGTCGTTCGGCGTACGAGGTGCCCGCGGACGGTGGTGCGGGGAGGGGGACGGAGGTGGGAGGGGCGACGTCTGGGAAGACGCCCAGCGGGTCGCCCTCGCCGGCAGGTGGCGCGCGATCGGAGTCTTTCGCCCGCGCTTTCTTTCGGTTTGCGGAAACTGTGAGGATGATACATACAAGTATTAGCATGGTTTGTGGTAGCAGCAACCCGAGGGGAATATCTTCTGGTAATTTAATTTATCAACATACAGCTCTTTACATAATTAAATTGAAGGGTTTGGGACAATAACAAGATAAGTCACCCTAGCCAGTGCATCTGTCCCGCTGTAGTAAATATTAATATCTCGATTTTGGTGGAACGTGCGTTTAATGTTATTGCACCAAGCCCTTCTTAAATATGAGTAAGACAAATATGTACTAGTTACACGATAAACCGCACATTCTTTAAAGTCTTTTATATTTATGAACATCGGGAGGCGTGGTGTGGCTTGTATGACGTATCTTATTACTGCTCTAAGATTTTCAATTATTGTGTATTTTACAGTTATTTATGGTGATAGGCAGTGAAATTGAATTTTATATATTAGCTACATATAAACTGTTTTAAAGAATGTAAATTTTTGGTAAAAGTGGAGAAGACTTGGTCAGAGATGATTATGAAAATCGCGTTTTCTGTCAATGAAAAAAATGATAAATTCGGTCACTAATGACGAGGACATTTTTTGTGGTGGGTTTTCCGAAATTGGGTCAGTAATCCGATTTATTGCGATTCCGCCTGTAAAAAATGATGACATGTATTGATGGTAAACTTTTGTCTCCTAAAAAACGTCCGCCAATGATTAAAAACTAACCAAATCTGATACAAGTTATTTTAGTTTATACGATACGACAATACGTACCATTTTAATTGCTAATGGAGTTGCATAAATACTTAAGTGCACATATACGCGACTTAATGGCATTATATATTGAAAATGATAAATCTACTTTCTAATCTAACAACGGTTTTATGTTCCAATTACACAGGTGGTACCGTAGTACCTAATAACATACTTCACGAGAAATGGAAAAAAACCATTCGTTTATAAGAAGTTCGTAGATTAATGGCACAGAACATTCGCGAGCGCGGTCTATCGCAAGAGAGTAAAACAAATGAAAGGAGTATCGCGTGAATGCACTCTGGCTGCGGAACAGGAGCGGATCCAGCCGCTCATTTTGGAGGGGGCCATCATAGATTTTGTTAAATAATAAAAACATTTGTTATTATATTGTGCACTGTTTTTGTAGTGTACTAAACAATATTAATGTTTAAATTAGTCCCCATGGCCGCCCCTGGATCTGACATACGGAGATTCCTTCTATGGTCCAGGCACCGATACTTCCTCTAAGGCATTGATTCGGCTCTCCATCAACATCACTGCAACACCAACTGATCATCATCATCATCATCATCCAATGTCAACCAAAACCCTAAACACCTGCATCATAAAACCACCACAAAGATCATTGTAAACATTATGGCCATCATTTTCTCTCCCTACTCTTCATCTTTCTTTACTTCTGCTTCCTTCTTCCTCTTCTTTTTGTTCTATTTCTTCCCTTATTTCGTCCTTTCATATGCCTTCTTAGAAATTTTACTGCTCCTAATTATCCTCCTTAACCTCCTCAACTTCCGTTTCTAAAGCATACTCTTCCGTATTTCCTTACTTATGTCCGTCTTTTTACTTACACTCTTTTTTTCCACACTTTCTTTGTTACGTTTCTTCTTCATTCTCTTCGTCCTCATCCTTGCTTTGCTCTTCTCCTTAAATATTACTACCCTATTTCCGTCATGAAAAGCCTCGACTCTCATAGTTTGACATGTAACTACTTCGAGTGTAACCGCATTATGTTTCAGTGTCCCCATTTGCCACAGTCCAAACCAAGGTACCAATAAATACTTCTGCCGCTGGTGTTAACTTTACAATCTCCTTCCCGCAACACCCATCGGCACCGCAACTGCCTTTGCCACAGTTCCAGCTACAGTTGTTTTCGTCACCACCGTCGCCACCTAATTATTGATTTTTAATGTTTCTGGGCTCCTCAACAACTATGATGATTAGTACTGTAATATAAAAGTATATATAGTGTGTGTGTGTATGTGTGTGTGTATGTGTGTGTGTATGTATAAGGATGAAACCTTCTTAAACAATCTATTTCATTTTTGCTGGTCCAACGGTTCCTGATCTTACCTCACCTGCTCAGAGATGTGCAGAATCTGCAATTAAATGTGAATGAGGACAGAGTGCGGCAGAAACAGACAGGCAGGGACAAGGTGAGGGAGGGAGATAGTGAAAGGGTGATGGAAGAGGAAAGAGGGAGATGAAGGGCAGAACGTCTGCAAAGTTTTCTTAGTTTTTGCTGTAACTGTTACATGCAGGGAGAGGGGGTTTTCCTCCAGCACTGGAACGTGAGATTCGGTGCAGCCTTTTACGTTGGTTTGTAGAGTTTTCCTTCTCCAGGTATTTCGTTCCAACCAGAACAAGTTCTAATATCCCGACTGGTCTCCTAATTTGTGGGATGGATTACAAATGTGTAGAGAATGCATGTAAACATGTATGCCTGGATGTATGTGGGTGTGAAAGAAGTGATGAGGGTACGAAAATGAAGAAGGAAAAGATCCCATTGATCGTAACCTGTTTCTTAACGGACTGCCTCGACATTCGCCTAGGAATAATCGGAGAAAACGTGGCAAAATACCAATCAGAGCAACCTCCTTCAAAGAGAATTTGATTTCGATCCAGGTATGTAGCTATACTTTCATTTAAACATAAAGTCCGTTGACGTTAATCAGCTGTTATGGTGTCATCCAATCGGGAGCTTGATGGGATGACACCTACAGTAGTGACGTTTAGGAAATGAATTTAGGTAAAAACTTTAATCTTCCAATTGGATGGCGCCGTAGCAGCTGATGAAACGACAACGGACTGTGTAAAATAAATTTTGAAGTATAGTTTTTTGAAGTATAATGTCGAAAATCCGCCACCGACATGCGAGAGTCGAACACTACACTAGTGGCAGTGTACAAGCGACTCTGACAGTTCTCTCGCCACGTGCTGTGGTACGTCATGTGACCTGCTCTAAAGCAATCAGCTTGCGAGTATTTGTTTACTTTCTTTCAGCCAGCGTTCCACGTTGCCGTTCATCTGACTCACCCGAAGTCGCGGAGGTGATAAGATTCCGCTTTGGTGAAAGTTGTGATGAACATGATATCAAGTGTCGTAGCCTGTGCAAGTGTTAATGTTTTGAGATTTAATTTATCCGTAATGTAGGTGGTGGCATGTGGATATTAATATGTGGCAACAGCGCTTTGAACTGTCAGAGTTTCTTGTACGCTGCCGGCACTGTATAGTGCGATTTTTATAACACTGCCCGTCAAGGCCCGCCTTCACGATGGAATTTGTTACGATATTTCGCGTCTTTCTCAGTCGTACCGCTAGATATCGCATGATCGCGACCGTATCAAGCAGTGTTCGCGTTCATGCGACATCTAGCGGCACGAGCGAGAAAGACGCGAAATGCCGTGTGATATTCGTGGCCATAGGGGCTGGAGGGACAGAGTTATAAAAATCGAACTATAGTACCTCCCGGTCAGCAACGCTGCAGAGGCCACGGAAATACTGAATACTGTCACTGAGCCATCACAGCTGCCACCGCATCTACCCTCGCCGACAGGACTAACGAGGGAGCCGCGAGTGGTTGAAGAAGAAGCTACTGCAAACCGTTTTTGCCCCACGTATCCCTCTCCCACTTGTTCTTACGCGGGACCGCGTAATCAGACGAGCTGCGAAACGAGACATTTGCCGGAGGACGAACGGGGTATAACGAAACACGCCCACGCGAGAGAGACGGAGAGCTTTGTCGCTCAGGGAACAGGTGGTAATGGTATACACGGCTGCTAATGGTATAAACGAAATGCGTTATTGTTTTAGATGGTGCACATGACTTGCGCTGTGATGAACCTATGCAAGTTTTTGATAGCGAATTTGTGTACACAAGGAAAGTGCTATTAATATTAATAATATTAACTACTCTTCATGGTTAAATAATCTATTTCATAGTCGTTTAGATTACGTACAATCATGTTTTATAATAAAACCGACAGATATCCATAGTTGTGATGATGTTATAATGCTTAAAGACTTTAAATGACCACTTTTTCATACACATTGCTTGCCATACAAGTTAAATATCTTGTCTAGTCTTCAGGAAGTCCTCTTTTGTCTAGACCACGACGTTCCATTTCCATGATGTTCGTTTCCAAAAGCCTTCTACCGTTTTCTTGTTTGTTTGAAGTATTGTGCAACTTTGAAATATTGAGACCACTTGATCTCTTTTTTAATGTAATATTCTGCTAATATCGGCTTAAACAACTCAACATACGTACAAATACACAAAACTGATTATATATGAAATGTGAAAATATGTTTATATTTTTCAAAAATAGTCTAAATTCTTGAAAATCCGGCCTGAGAAGAAGAAACTATAAAATTTGCAAGTATTATTTGATTCTAGTGTGTTGGTCTCGATGCTTCTTTCCAATGCAAACTCTCAACCCGAGTTTTCTGGGCGACAGGGAAATTTCGATGACATGTCTAAAAGAACTTTTCTCTTTTGAAATGAAGTTTAAGTCTCGAACTATTGTAAAAAATATAATTCCATAAATAATGTGTTTACGTGCTTTTCTCATAATCATCGTTTTGTTGTGTTATATGAGAGACTAAAACGAATTGCCATATTTTTTTAAAATTTGTCTTAAGTGCTCTTTACTTGCGGCTGTATTCGTGGCATAAGCCTAGACATTGAGTTCAAGAACAACATATATTACGTACTATTCACATCTGATTATAAGGCCTCCTTGAGATCTATGCCACTGGGATAACACTAAGTCGGTCAGCAGGCTCTTGCCAAACACACGTCCGGATATGTAGTCAAACAAGTTTGTGGAAAAACGATTCGTTAAACATATTTTTCGTTGGTTTTATGTCTCAACATCAGTTTAACAATGTAGTGTTAATTCTATGATAATATGCAAGGCAAACAGCTTGACTGACTGACCGACTGAAACAGCTTGTGTAGGGAAAACAACTGCATTGCTTAAGACACTGAAAAAAAATTGCTCAATATTGAGCGAACAAAATTAAATTGTATGCTACATTGAAATTACCTCTGGAACACATTTTTTACCATATGCAACTACACACATAATTAAATTACTTCTTGTAATTGAATTGCCGCAATTTCTTATACTGAGTGAGCAATTGAGAATAAAATTTGAATATTAAAAATTATTCTTCTATTTCACTGTTATTCACAGCATTACCGAAAATGGACTTCAGCTTGTTCTTACTAGAAAAAGGTATTTTTTGTCCTTTTTCGTTCGCTTTCGCTTTGCTTGCAATTTTTTTATTCCTTTAACGGTAAAGTTGCAGTCTGTTTTATCGCCAGGGAGAGAGGCTAATCAGCTTTCCCCGCTCGGCATCCAGTGCTTGATCACGGAATGGCAACGTTGTTTTCTTGAACTCAATGTCTAGACTTATTCCACGAATACAGTCGAAAGTAAAGAGCATTTAAGACAAATTTTAAAAAAATATGGCAATTGATTTTAGTCTCGTGTAACACAACAAAACGATAATTATGAGAAAAGCAGTAAACATATTATTTACAGCATTAACTTCGTAGTGCTACTACACATCCCCACATTTTTTCTTAATTCAATAAATTAACTTAATTGTTTGAATATCTTTTTAAAATTTTTGTTTTTGTAATTTGGATTAACTGCCACCGAACTAAGCTTATTTGAAATAATAAATTAATATTACTTCTTCTTATTGTTACTATTATTATTAATAATATTATAATTATTAACATCAGTTTATTTTACAGCTGTTTTTCCTATATAAAATGTTCGTGAAAAGGCTACAGTTCAGTCTTCTAAAAAACATACGCAAGAGTTTAAAATGACATCACAAGTAAGCTAATAATAATAATAATAATAATAATAATAATTATTATTATTATTATTATAATTTATTACTACAAATGAGTGTAAGCTCAGTGACAGTTCATTAAAAAAATGAAAATTGAAATAATACAATGTTAGAAAAGTCGACCGCGTGGCCGAGATCGTTAAGACAGTAGTGCTGTAGTGATCTTGAACGTGCGGTCGCGGGTTCGACTCCCGCCTCGGGCATGGTTCAATGTGTTCGTCCTTTCACCCCCTATCATCACCATATCGTTACATCCTCATACCAGAACGTTACATCCAATAGTGGTCGCTAATGACCTAGTAGTTAAAGCGACTTTAAATACCAAAAAAGTTAGAAAAGAAAAATAATTGAAGTAAACAAACCAAAATAAAATAAAGACACAGATAACTATAAAAATGTAATACTAAGTGTAAAGCTCATACTAACAAGTGTGATTTTCATTTTGATATCCCTGCCATTACAAATGGCCTACTCGGATATGATATAAACAGTACGAATAAAAATTAATAAATTTTAATAGATTAAATAATGTTACTTCCATTTTTAGCAATTGGATTGCCATGGTGCCATGATTATGAGATTAAGATAAAATTGATTTTAAAGTGTATGCAAAGGAAAAGTAAAAACTTTCATTATCGGTTGCCAGAAAATTGATGACTTTCACATACAAGGAATAAGTTAAAATGCACCTTTCATAAAAAAATGCAAAAATAAATGATATTAGAAGACGCTTTCTAAAATCGAGAAGAGATCATTTCTGAAAGCGCTAAGTGAGCTCAGGCCTGTACATTTTTCACGGACCACTACACAAAGTAAATGTGGTAAAGAATGCGGTTGTGAACGGACAAGAACCAAAAGGAACTTTTGAATGGAAGTTCGTGAGTGAAATCGTCCTTTGTAAGAAAGTAACTCACCACTGTTACCGAGGTCGGACGAAAAATGTACGAACAATGTTTTTATAAGAAAAATTGAAACTATCATTGAGATTCCTTTGCGCATATTTTTAGTGAAGTAGCAAATAAAGACAAACTTCGGGCGGAGTGTTAAGGCCTATTTTTAAATTTGCTTACATTTAAAATAAATGTAATATTTCAATTTACACGTTAAAGATCTTTATTTGATATTTCAGATTATTTCTTCAATACGATTTTTGCAGTGCCATCATCCTGAAAGAACAAGGGCGAGCGGGCAGGCGGGCAGGCGGGCGGATGGGCAGGCGGGCAGGCGGGCGGGCGGGCAGGCGGGCGGGCGGGCGTTTTGGGCGGTCGGGCGTTTTGGGCGGGCGGGCGTTTTGGGCGGGCGGGCGGGCGTTTTGGGCGGGCGGGCGTTTTGGCGGGCGGGTGGGCGTTCGGGCGATCGGTGCGGGTGGCGGGCGGCGAGGGCGGCGGGCGGCGAGGGCGGCGGGCGGCGAGGGCGGCGGGCGGCGAGGGCGGCGGGCGGCGAGGGCGGCGGGCGGCGAGGGCGGCGGGCGGCGAGGGCGGCGGGCGGCGAGGGCGGCAAGTGGCGAGGGCGGCGGGCGGCGGGCGGCGGGCGGCGGGCGTCGAGGGCGGCGGGCGGCGGGCGGCGGGCGGCGGGCGGCGGGCGGCGGGCGGCGGGCGGCGGGCGGCGGGCGGCGGGCGGCGGGCGGCGGGCGGCGGGCGGCGGGCGGCGGGCGGCGGGCGGCGGGCGGCGGGCGGCGGGCGGCGGGCGGCGGGCGGCGGGCGGCGGGCGGCGGGCGGCGGGCGGCGGGCGCCGTTAGCGGAGGCGCATCGCCCAGGGCGGGCGTCGAACCGGGTCACTGCTCAGCTGCGCGAGGCGGCGCGCGGCGGTACGGCGCTGGGGTTCGCGCGCGAACTCCTCATTAGCGCCTCCGCTCCAGTGCATTCCGCGCGGGATGGAGATCGCGGATTTAACAGGCGCTGATGGCACGCACTTGCTGCCACACGAGCGAGAAGTGCTGTTTGACGATGAAGTTCTAGTTGATGTTTATCGCATCGCGCGGAGGGAGGAGGCAGCGTTTTTCATTGCGGACTAAGTGAGCTTTTTCTCGCTCGTAACTTCCGTAAAGATACTAGCATTTTGTCTCGATCAACGGAATAAACGATCAATCTGCAGTGATGTAGAGATGATCTTTAAGATATACACAAATTAATAGAGCGGGCGTTTAAAAGTCAAATAGGAGAGACCAGGGCCACTCGGTCACCGTGTTACTTCCAGACCTGTATGCGACGTAATTATTTATCATGCAAATTACTCATTACTTGACTATATCAGTGATTGGCCCCGATTCTGTTAAGTAAATTGTCTCTTATATTTATAACAGCAAATATGTTGGCGAATGTAAAAAGTAGGAACTAAGTCTCTTATTTCCAGTAAGAAGTGAATTATACCAGCGAGGAAACAAAATATAATGGCGGCAGATATTTAGCTCGTATTTATTTTTACATCAGAATTTAGAGTGTGAACTAGTGTCTCACCAGAATTGTGATCTTTTTTAATCAAACGTAGTCTTCAAATTTTGATAGACTCCTTGTAATAGAGAAACGTGTTGTACAGCAGTTGAGTCCGCGATCTCCTTAATTGAACAGTGATATTTTACACTTACGGTTGTGATATGCACAAAAAGTATGAATGCCTAGGTTTTCAAAGAATGAAACTATTCTGTACATAAAAGAAATTTAAACATTTGATCTGATAAAAAAAAAACTGAAGTAGATTTTCTTTGTGTAAATTTCTGACGGTGCAGGAATTTGGTTTTTACCAAAAATATAAATATTTCCATGAACTCTTATTTCTCGTAGATTAGACACAAAAGATATACGAGAATATTAAAGTACGGCGTTAATACTTTTCTAAGAAATGGTAATAAAATAGGTTAGTTCTGCAAGACGATTGAAAAACAACAACAGGAAATTCCAATAGAAGAATTTTTCACGGTTCTATTTTATATTTTTAGGCTACATTAACACATAACTTTCAATTATTATCGATACATAGACACCGGCTTCAAAATACGTTTTTAAAGTCTGGTATGAATAGTTCTGTAAGACGTTGGTATGCGAAGTACATTTTTCATATTAATATGTTTACCATATTAATATTTAATATGTTTAAAATTCATATTAATATGTATTTAAATTTAAAAAAAATACTGTACATATTTTAGTCACTGAAGATAATGTCATATAAATTGAAATCCCAGTGCACTTTTTAAAAAAGAGGAGCTCTGACTGTCCACGAGATCACCACGCTCTTAATTAGCTTCCATTTTGGGTCGCGAGCATCGCCACGCAATCCGTTATCTCCGTCGGGCCGCCTTTTGTGCCATACATGGGCAGTCTGCCCCGGCCGTGCGTAGCAAATCCGCTTTTCAGACCTCAACGTAACATGGCGACCCTTCCGTGTTCAGGAAACAAATTCATTTCGATCTGAAAGAACATAGGAGGAGAGCACCCGCTATACAAACACGTTAATCTATCTCAAACAAACTAAAGGGGTAACGTTTGCGTAGCGAATTCTATCGAAAGTAATGAACGACTCGATGTTATGTAATTAGTCAACATTTATCCATTCTCAAATCACTTTCTCCTTTGTTGGTTAGGAAGGAAATTTAAATGATTCAAATCAGAATAAATGTTTATATAAATACGATCATCAATACAACTCTTTGGAAAGTGCACACAAATTCTATAATTTTCAACTATTCATTTTCATATATGAAATTTATGTATCGTACTACCAGAGTCAAAAAGTAAAATTAAGAATATTATGAATATAAACGACCACGAATAAGATAATTCTGGGCCGATAACTCACATCATGTAATTTTGGAAGTAATTACATGATTTTGGTTACTTCACAAGATGTATGTGTTTATAAATCACATATTTGACTACCTTATGGAAACATAGTTGACGTCCTTATGGAAACTGAAAACTGAGAGCCAATAAAACAATTTAGAAAGTGAATCCCTACTGCAAAAAGGTGTCTTGCATTGACTGATTAGTAACTCCGGACGCGCCACCTGCTAAAGCCATTAGTCCGTAAGTATAGTGCGTATTGTTTCCTGGGAAGGTGGCGGTCATTCCCCCCTCTCCCGGATGATGAGATCTGGCTTGCAGGGTTTTCCTCAACCAGGTACCTCCCAACAGCGGGGCATCACCCAGGCTGGGACAAGCTTTAAGCTCCCGACCGGTCTCTCGGCTTGTGTAGTACTGCAGTGCATGTAAATGTATGTGTAAGTAAGGATTGAGGATAGGACAAGGAAGAGGGAGGAAAGATCGTGTGCGGTCCGTGACCCGTTTGTTAGGGAAATGCTCAGGCATTCGCCCGGTGTTGATCAAACAAACCACGGAAAACTATCGATCAAAGCAGGCGGCCCCTAGAATTCTCCTCCAGACAGCAACTGAATTCGACCTAGCCAGTTAGTCGAATTAGTCTTCTTGCATTCGACGACCGCTGGTGCAAGTGATGTTGGGGGCGGGGCCCTGGCGCGTGGCGGTTGTGCGTCGCCATTGCCCCACGCCGCCCCCGCTGGCCTCCGCGTGCCGGTGGCTGCGCATACGGTTCGCGCGCGCCCCCGATGCCATTTGGGCGAACAGGTGCTCGCGGAATCCACAGGACCGTGACGCCCCCGTGGAAAGCCATTCGTTTTCATTCAGTTCATACCGGGAGAGATGGCTCAGGGTATCAACTGTTGCCACTGCAGTGCCTCTGACCGGGAGGTCCTAGGCTCGAGTCCCGACGGTTCGCAGCATTTTCGACACTAGCTTGTTAGCTAGGTCAAATTAGGAGGAGAATTCTAGGGGTCGGCTGCTCTGATGAGTGGCCGTCAGTGGTGCAATCAAAATCAAGCGATTGCTCGAGCACTTCCTTAATGAAAAGGCCATGGATCACCCGCGAACTTTCCTTCCTCGACTTTGCACACACACACACACACACACACATACATACATACATTTGCACAACACTACCATACATATCGGGGGAGGCGGGTCGCGAGTCTGGAACGGTGCCCCGTTCGGAGGAGTTACCTGGAGGAGAAAATCCGTAACCCGAATTTCAGTCGGCGCCAAATTCACATTCAAGCAGGGGGGAGGGGTGCCAAGAAAGTAAATAAGTAATTGATCAAGAATTCACTTCAGCTTAATTTTTCAAATACTTTTACGAACGGAACTTCATATTTAACCACACAGAGATCTGGGAACGACTTTATATTAAGATTCCCCCTTTTTAGCATCTTGTTCATATAGCGACCACTGTAATTGTTTTTAATTGTAGGAAGAACTATAGGATTAACACTTACGGACAACACGAAAACACACAAGCATTCAAGCCGGGGGGCGGGATTCGAACCCGCGCCCCTTCGAGCAGCTACGGCCCTCGATCCTTAGCGATCTCGGCTATCCAGGCCTACTCCAGTAAGTTTGTTTCAATAATGGCTATGTGAATTCGTATAAAAGAGGAGAAATTGAAGATTACGAAATATTGTTTGTATTTAAGAAAATTAATATTAACATTCACTGTTTAATAAATCAAATTCCATTCATGAGAGAGTCGGTTCTAGTCATGATTCCATCCAATAATTGACATTAATGTTACTCACTTAATTGTTGTAACGCACTTAATTGCTTACATATGTCGTTTTCTAAAATGAAGACCTTCCGGAATTAAATTGCTTACGTTGAACATAAACAGGGTTATTTCTTCGCCTTTTATTTTAAATAGGTTCCGTCACAAATATCACTGATGTTGAAAAGTATATCAGAGAAAACATTTTGTAAATATTCACACCATTTAATGGTAGACTGTAGCCAGGAATAAAAATATATTCGATTAAGCAAGAACATGTTCGTTGAATATTCAAATGTTTTCTCATAAACTATATATCAGTAGATTGGTGTTACTGAAAGATTCAATAGTAAAATATTTTTCAATAAAAACATTGCTGTTCCGCAGAATATGCTGTAGAAATTCAATGCGTTTTATAACTACGCCGTTCACGGAACGTTTTCAGCGAAGAATAGACCTGTCTGCGAAAAGTACACTTGTTTATATTCTTTGTTCATTCCCATTCCAAATGATGTACTCAGCACAAAAACACATGTGGGATATGTAAGACCTGCCTTTAACACAGCCAGTTGCAGAACGCAGTACCGTAGTTTTCGCGAACGTCGAACAATACGACGAGGAGTAACGGACTTCGAGGAAAATACTCGCACGCGGCGATGGGTGGCACACCTGAAAGCAAAGCGCTCCGTTGGCCAGGAACCTTTTCAAATGTCCACTTTGTAAGCTCCCTGCGACCGTTTTGGAGGGGAAGGGCACTGGATACCCACTTCTCTCCCTCCCTCCCTCCCTCTGTCCATCCCTCCCCTTCACACACACACACACACACACACACACGATTGCACCTGCACGGCCCCCTTTGGCTCGAGCGTCTTTGCTATGACCTACCGCTATCGCAACTGTCTTTAACGACTGAAGTCACTCTATAAGAACCGCGACTCTTCGAGCTCATACCTGAAGTTAAGGGCAATCAACATCTTTCGAGGGTTGTGCTATGCAATATGTTATTTGTTAAAAAGAGGATGTTTTTAATCTGATCGTATTTGATATGTTTTAAATATAAATTAAAAATTGTTTTGGACATAAGTGTTCAATGCGAGCCTTGTTAATTGACAAATGTTTAATTTTTTTTCAATGTAAGTGAGTAAGTACAGAAAGTCAATGTCATAAACTCAGAATATTCCAACCAGAATGAGCAAAAGGCGTTTCCATATCTTACAGAATGTAGTCTTAGAATTATAATGAGTGATCTTAACATGGATTGTTTTTGGTGTTTCATCAGCATAAGAAATTTTGATAGCTGAATCTATTGTAACAACATCAATTTACGATTAAAACATTCTTCAGTGACTTACGTATCTACGAGTGTTATTTTATGCCATATTATTCTACTGAAATTAAAGATTTACGAACTATATTCTATAGAGTTTCAGGCGTATTTACAAATCTATGACTCTCAAAATAATTCTGTTGACATTTTTAGATTTCAAACTACGAAATTTAATGTTAAATACATTGGTCTATGCTCTATTATATTTTTTATGCCAAGGAAAAAATTACAATTACTTTTAGTGCCATTCAAGCTTCGAAGTATATACAAATAACTTTCTTTAAGAAGGCTTTGGGTAATGCAATTTTAATGAGGCAAAAATTATATTATATAAATGTCAACGTATTCGAGGTTATGACGTAGGTAGAAGTGTGATCGACTCAACGAAGCCGCTAAATAATTAGATCTCTACATTAACAGCGATGTAACACAAAATTCTCATTTGTGTTGTGCTCGTAGATTAATTTAAATATTATCAATTTAGCAGATGCACATTAGTGTGAACTAATAATATTAAGAAACGTTTAATTAAACGTGGATAAAAATACGTGATTATCAAAAACAAAACTACTAACCACAATTCTGCAATTATTTTCTTTTAAAGGCCAACAATTAATTAATGAATAACAGATATACAAATTAATCTAGGAAAAATGATTATTTTTAAATCGTTTTCCGTCTCTAGATCTCTACAATAACTGCGATGTAAACAGAAAATTATCATTTACATAGTGCCAGCAAGTGCAATTCAATTCGCTTGCAATTCAATATTTCTGAATTACAGACAGGAGGGAACGTTTAAATATGGGATCTTTCTCAGCGATTAAAGCTAATATTTTAATGAAAACAACTACTTACTTTGCTTAACTACATCATGTGAACATTGTGACACACAATAACATTAGACTATGTTGAACTATAGCGTATTCATAGTGGTAAAAGAATGATCTAATTCCCACACTTCATGCGTACTATGTCTGATACTCCTGACAAAACAGTTTTTTCATTGCAAGGCTTCAATTTATGTGAGAATTAAATGTAAAAAAATATAACAATAACCAGCGAGAGAGAAATCTAGCGCTTTGATGCTCTTCCAGTCAGACGAATAGCAGCAGAAGTTGTATTATGATTTCTGACATGAGTCAGTGGGACGTTACGTGAGATAGTGCATTAATTTTTAGAGAGATGATTAAATGAAGTGAGTTAGTATTTAGGAAGAAGGAAATGAAGAAGAAGGAAACCGACGGCCTGTTTTATATAAGGTACTTTTTCGCCTGGTATTGCCCGGATAAACCATGGAAAACTAACCATCAGAGAAGCTGTCCACTAATAGTTTCACCCACAGTGATTGATTCCGACCCAATTAGGCAGGTAGTACCTAAAATCAGCCACCGGCGGAACTCGAACCTTAGAACCTCCTGGTCAACAAGACTGTATAAGCAACGATGTTACAAAGAGCCCCCACCGCCACCGAGTCATCGATATGACAAATGACACATGATCAAGTAGATGCGGCGATCGAGTGGGAGAGGTGAAACATCCATAAAACTCGCCTAGTCAATCACAAACCCAACCTGTAGCAACCGGAATTTGATCTCCAGTGCTCTGAGGCGACAATCCAGCCGAATGAATGCCCAAGGGGGCGTGGCACTGGAGGCTGCACGCGGACGCGGAGCGGCTGGACGTGGGCGTGGGGTGGCGTGGTGCGGCGCGGCGCGGCGCGGCGCGGCGGTGAGGGTGGAGCAGGGCGTGGAGTGGCGTGGCGTGGCGCGGCGCGGCGGTGAGGTTGGAGCAGGGCGTGGAGTGGCGTGGCGTGGAGTGGAGTGGCGTGGCGGGGCGTGGCGGGACGTGGCGGGGCGTGGCGGGGCGTGGCGTGGCGGGGCGGGGTGTGGCGGGGCGGGGCGGAGCGGGAGGATGATTTTGATTGATTAGTGATTCCGGGCGCGGCAATTGCTAAGATCCCGTAAGTGTAATGCATGTTTACCGCGGGATATGGCGGAGGTCTTCTCCCGCTGGATTGCAAGATCCGGCGCCGACCTACCGTCGGCTAGCGGGAACCTCCCCAACCAGGAAATCTCCCACCAGCGGGACACCGCCCCAATCGGGACAAGCTCAAGGCTCCTGCGGTAGTATACCACATGTTAACATAAGTTTATGTGTAAGGGGTGAGGATAGGACAAGGAAGGGGAAGGAAAATTCGCGCGCGGTTCATGACTGGTTTGTTAAGGTACTGCTACTGTATTCAGCTGGTGTTGAAGGGATAAACCACGCAAAGCCACCAATTAGAGCAGCCGCCCGCTAGACATCTCCTCCAGACAGCGACTGAATTCGACCTAGCTATTTAGCTAGAATCGAAAATCCTGCCCCGTTATGACTCTAACCTAGAATCTCCCGGTCAGAGGGACTGCAGTGCCATTAGTTCTGTGATCACAGGGTAAAAGCTCTTAAGTCAAAGTTATTTTGGAGTTTGGAGAAAACAAGGGTTAGATTATTGAGCCAACACTTCTTCCTATGCTTAACGCTATTTGTCATCGCTTTTTTCTCGTTAAGAAGTCAACATTTGAATTTGGTCGTTTTACTAAAATAAAATGGAGATACTTAACTAGTAATTTTAGTACTTAGCCCAATTTCGCCAAAAATTGACCAAAGAACTTTTACCCCGTGACCACAGAGCTGATGCCACTTCTCCTAGTCGTGGAGGGGTGGGTGGTGAGGGTGGGTGGTGAGGACGGGGCGGGGCGTGGGGAAGGGGCTGGGCGGAGGATGGCGAGGGGCGTGGCGAGGGGGGGAGCGTGGGGTGGCGCTGCGGAGCGGGGCGGGGCGGTGGGCGCGGGCCGCATGCGAACGGGCGGATTAGGCGGCCTCCTTTCCGCGCCCACGCGCGCCCGCGGCCGCGGCACGGGAAGTCACGGCGGCGCCCCGCCTGGCACTGCCCGACGCACGACGCACCCGCGACCAAGATTCTTCTGACAAACAACTCAAGCACATAAATGAAAAGGACACATGTGAGGTGGCTCGGGGCATTAACTGGATTGTCACCACGAATGCATATCTAACCCACAAAAAGCCGAAAATTGAGATATCAGTGGAATAGTGACCTATTGGACGTAATACGCGGCCCCCTCGATTCTGAGGGCGCACCGGCCATTCCAAAGTATATTATTCTTTAGGTAAAGTTTTCTATTGGCGGCTAGTGATCTATCTGAAGCAAGATGTCAGATCGATGCGAGTATATTATGAACGGTAGTGCCTTGACTAAAATTTGACTTCAGAGTGATTCACATTTCATAATATATTGTTGGTATGCAAGTTTTTTTTTTACAGAAAAAAATTAATTTACATTGATTAGAGTTTTTTTATATTTCCTGAAAACTTTTCCTTTTGAGTGCTACATCTCTACTCGGGGTAACTATTCAACTGATGCCACTGCAGTGCCTCTGACCGGGAAGTCCTGACGTGCCGTTGATGTGCCGAGAAATATGACTCAATCAACACATGTGGAATTAGGTAGCAGAAATTCTTAAGGAGTTGTTACGCGAGTGAGGAATTCACGATCAGAAGTTTTGTATCTATTTCGTTGAAAAATGCCTAGCGAATTATGTGTTGGCTGGACAAAATGATGTTTATTTTCATTGCTGAGGCCAAAACAGAGCCTCAAGCGTCAACTCAACAATGACAGTTGAGCCAACGCAGTGAGTAAAATTGACCCTTTGGAATTAGCGTTTCTTTTTATGAACGAACGTAACCCCATTTCTCGTTTTTAACATTTTTGAAACAGGATCTGTAACACGCGTTCCATTTACCATTTGTTTTAACTGTTTGTCTACGTCAGGGCTGTCCAACTGTCGGCCCGCGGGCCGCAGGCGGGTCGCGGTGCCATTTATTGTAACCCGCGAAACGTTATTAGTCAAAGTGAAAGTTCCATTCCTCCATGTCGATCGAGAATATTGTGAGGCTAGCGCTGGCGCCGAGGTCAACACCCCCTTTAATGTAAAAATCGGTTAAGTTTAGATTTAATAATTTTTTTATAGTAAATGCAGCAACTGAAAATCACCCCAACGTGTTGTAAATTTGTTGATTTCCCATCCCATTGTAGATTTCAAAATTATCCCAATGTACGTATGGTACGAACTGATATCATGCATGGTTCATGCACCCGCCCCCCGGTTTCAGAGCAGCCAGGCAAATTGTCGAGATCAACAATACGGGGAAGCCAGGCGTGGATTGTCCCAGTAATATGGCCCAGTAATATGGCCCGCAACCGTATAAAATATTGTAAGTGTGGCCCTAGAGGCCTTGCAAGTTGGACACCTCTGCGCGCTCTGCCTCCCGCGCAGACCCGTTAACGCGAGAAAGACAAGCCGATAATTTGATCAAGACAGGTGGGGCAGTCCGCGAGTATTTTATGCTATATTAGAAAAGGAGACGATTTTTGGACGTAGTACTACAATTTTTATAGTTTAATGTTGGGAATAAAATAATGTTTATGGTAAGAGAAAAAGAGCTTCCACTTTTACGTGCGAGTTTCTATAGCATTTGTATTCATGTACTGGTTGTGGTTCGAAGAATGGAAGTATGTATAGAAAGAATTGAGATTAGGGTGTGCGTATCTTGTGACTACAGATTTTTCCTTTGTGTTTTTCCTTGCAGTGTTATACGGTTTCACTTTCTCAACTCTGAAAGGATGCAAAGGCTCCCTGAGGGGATTACCTAAGGTTCAGTGTTGAGAGTTTAGAAATTTCGAGTAAATTCGTAACGGGTTTAAGGCCACCGGCTCAACCACATAGTCATTTAATGGGTTTAAATTTTTTGATAAATGGCCAGGTAAAAAGTAACAAATAGATTTTTGTGAAATTAATGCTCATTCAGAGAACATTGCATCAATCCATGCCTCTTTGGCAATGTTGGTATTATAGGATTATCTATAAATAAAGATATTATACTTTACTTATTTATTATTTTTAGTTTTGCATAACAATATGGAACGTTGAAATAAAAAAAAACACACGAATGCAGACGTCTGCAGAATTCTATCGTGATGCTGGGTCTGAAGTGATAAAAAACAGCTTGGAATGACTAATGCTGTATGATCAGTTCTTCAGGACAATGCAAACCACTTCCTCGAATGCAGGATTGTGATATGTAACTTTGTAAGCATAGCAATACAAATATGATGACCCAGTGCACAGAAATATCCAAGAATGTTTTTTTCTGCTCACACAACACATTCAGAAATTTGACTTGAGAGTTTTAGTAATCGTCCTTCACCTTGACAGTTACCTGTTCATCCGCATTCCACAGGTCGTTCGAATGGGAGTGGAGGCCTGAGCGAGACCTTACGAGACCGCTTTCGCGGCTAAGCAGAGTCAATGACACATCTGATTTCAACGTGACATCAGGCGGGAATCCTATTATCATTGAGGTAATTTTATGATGTCTTGAATGAGAGAGTACGCAGTTAGAGCATGTTTTGTTTCTAGAACAAGTTTCTAATCTTTGAACGAATGACAACAACATGAACTCATGTTTCTGACAACGTGAAGGATAACTAATATTGATGAAGTAACAAATTGCATTCTGAAACCTCCCTAATTACATTAAATGTAGTTTGTTACCGCTTGTTAACAACAACTCTGTTGCAGATTCATTCCTTATAACTGTGTTTTGTTCATACTCTCTTATTCTGTCGCAGTAATTTGTTGCGAACTGGAACACTGTAGAACATCCAACTAGAATTTCCACTTATAATGTTTATTCAACCATCCGGTTGAAACCTGACCAAATCAAACGAGTGATACTTCTTACCTCAGCTGAACAATCTTAGTACCAATTGGCCCAACTCTAAAGGTGGCTCCGCACATTCGGCATTCGCTGAGCAGCGATCTACTTCTCGCCTGATCCCGACCAGATGATCTGTTCGGCGAATGTTCGCTCCCTTTCATGTGTCCAAATACCGACACGCGATGGATAGGGCGAGCGCCGTTTGTTCGTCACTCGGCAAATAACAAGCGATCCATCCAAATTACTCGGGATTCGGTGAGCGGTTGCTCGCTGTTCGCCGAATAGCGAATGTGTGGAGCCACCTTAAGAGAACGAGGTTCGATTCGAATCAGAGCACGGATATTTGGTAAAATCGTTTAGACGAAGCCGAGTGGCCAGAGGTTCTGGGAAGCACCTCGTCATGGAGCGACGCCGCGCCGTCCGACCAAGAAGCGCGACCAGGCGGAACTAGCGCCTGCGCCGGAATGAGATGCGCGGCCGCACGACCGACTTGCCGGCCGCCTTCCCCGGGGCCTCGGGCGGGTTTCTCCGCGCGCAGCTGCCGCTTAGCGCCTGCGCGGGCGGCTCGGCGCCGGCCCCCGGCGGCCCCCCGGCGCGGCGGCCCCCAGGGCGCGCCGAGCGACACGGAAATTAGCGGAGACAATTGAAAAGATAACATTTTTTTTGAAAAATAAAAATATAATGAAGACAAAAATAATTAAATAAAAATATAAATAAAAAATAAATATGAAAAATAAAAACAAAATTAAAAATAAATAAATATGAAAACCAAAACCAAAATTAAAAATAAATACTGTGAAAATTAAAAACAAAAAACTAAATTTGACAAATAAAATCAAAATTAAAAAAATAAATTTGAAAAATCAAATCAAACTTCAAAAAGAAAAAGTTAATAAAAAGGTTAAAATTAAAACAAAACTAGAATGGATGGATGAATGAATAAAAATTTCAATGGAAAAATAAAAATGAGTTTGTGTGTTGCGTACACTCTTTTGAACCACTGGAACGAGTCCTCTAAAATATTACATGGATTCTTTTGAACAGTAAAAATAAGTTCGCGATATCTCAAATGTAACTCCTATTAGTTTGTAATATCAAATGATGTCACAGGAAATGATGCAACCCGCAATGCATCTAGGCGGTACTAATGCCGGGCGACATGGGGCGACGGTCAGAGCAGGTGGAATGGAGCTGGTCGATGTCGATGTGGGCGGGCGATGTTGGCGGGGCGGACCGAGCCGGGAATGACGGGAGGAGAAGGAAGATGAGATTCGGGTGTGGGAAGTGAAGGTGAAGTGCGGGACGTTGAAGTGTGAAGAGTGGAAGAGAGGGACGGAGCCAGGCGTGGCGGGACCGGGCGGGGGTGTGTGTAAAATCGCTAAGGCGGGAGAGCCTTCATTACTTCGAATCTAATGAAAACAGGTTCGAGTTCTATTTCGGCATGAATACATTTTCATGACCGTTCCAATACATTCATTGACATTAATGCGTAATGTGGTCCAAAGACCACCCAAATCAAAATATAATAAATGTAACGAAGAAAATAATACGAATACACATTCAATGTAGTACACATTGAACAAAATTTGTTACCTCCGTCTTGTCATGACTTCTGTGACGAAAGTGTCGTAATTAATTATGTTAGAAGCGTCATGGAAGGGCTGTTTGTTATTGTTTATTCGTATTTCATAATCATATTTTCATAAATCATAATTCACTTCTGCGACTCTCGTAGTCGTAATAACGGTAGATGGCTTTCGCCACTGGTTTTTTCCCTGTCGAATATTCACGAGCACCTGCCAACTGCAATTTGAAGGAATATTTTGTGGGTGCTGTATAAACGAACAGACGAAAGACATGTTTTAAAGTGCACAGAATGTCGATTTAAATAGAAATCTAAGCTTGTTTTTGGTCAGTAGGAAATTCCGGTTATCGTGTTTGGCACGTGGAGACTCAGCATACTCAGTTCATGCGAGAGGGTCGAACCTCATTAATTTACATTTGTTTACATAAAGTAAGAAGGTACAACTCTAAGTAACGTTTGCTACCAACGTGGGAACGTCGCCAAGTCCTCCAGGAAGCACTTTTTTAGTACGGCGCGCCCACGCCAGAACTGCGGTTTACAGTTCGTGAAAGTTGGCGAAATGTTCATCACTCGCATGCTAACCAATAGGAAGAACTCGGTGGGTGTGGCTATGCTTGGTAGTGTACCTCAGCGTATGTCTTGCATGTTTCTCCGCTCTCGTGGGGATGGGAACAGACGTAACCGTGATACACACCAAACGGCCGTTGAACCATTTCTCTTGTCGATTCCTTTAAATGGCGTGTCTGTGTGAAAGGTCATATGGATTGCATTGCTGTTTAATGAATCAGAATTAGTTAGCTGGGTTGACACGTTGACACGATTTTCCTTTCAAAATTGATATCTTCCTCTACTCATGTACAGCAACCTTACCAACTTTCCAACCACCCTGTTAATCACAGGATTTTGAGACTACGTCACTTCTATACAATGCCATAAATCACCTTACATCTCATCTTCAGTCACATATTCGTTACAAAGAGAGCCGTTAATCAGTCCCTCTTGTGTTGTCCACGAGTTTCCCAAAAAGGCGGAAAAAACGAGACGTGGTGAATTTCTGGATGATGTATTTCTTCCTCTAATGCTCCTTCTTTGTGACAGCTCTGTCATAGCGACGTGTGAAAGGCCACACCAAACAACGAATTGTGGAGCGCGGAAGATGTGAAAGTGTAAATCAATGCGGCATTGCTCGCCCTAGACTTTCAGTAATCTAAATTCATCCAAACTCTGCACGTTGTACCGAACTTCTCTGTGCTTGACGTTTGAGAGTCACGAGATGACGCCGATAATGATTTCTCAGTGACACCCAATAGCTACAGCTTTTCCACGGACGTAGTATCTTCCTTTGTTGCCACAAACTCGGAATGAATGAAGGAATGAATGAATCAATGATGAAGAGATTGGATCGTCATACCAGCTGGACGCTTCTTCCATGCATCAACATTTCATATCATTAAACGTATCCAGACAGTATAATTATCGGACTGGAAAAGATAAAAAAATACAGTAAATCTTCTATTCGCTTTAGATTGTCCTCGAAAGCTGAAACCATTTTAACTTTTCCGAAAACAGACGAGATGCCATGTGAAGTATATCGTAATTCAACATCAGAACAAATATTATTTATCAGTCCTCCCGAAATCGCGAGAACGGAGGTAGCAATTCTCTTGTCTCTTCTCCTAGGTTTCCCAACGTTTCGTGGACAATTCGTTTGGCAAGCAATTAACAGGACGTTCTCATTTATTTCACACTTGCGAAGTGAAATGGAAAATAAAGTACGAAAGCAAGCAAGTGCAGTTCGGTTCAATGTAGTGTAGGGCTGTGATTTTGAAGAAAATCTGCTGAACGGTTTATCGCTAGACCATAGACGGGCAGGCAGACGTTTTGCCGTCAATCTAGTTTTCGGTTTCAAGGACCCACAAAACATGGATTCAACTACACCACATGTTAGCATTTTTTTCTATAATTAGCAACAAGATTTGTCCACTTTTTCGTTACCAGGGCCCGGCAATACGAGTTTTTCTGCCAAAAACTCGCCGTTTTCCGGCGCGCTATTACATAACTCTCTCTCCTTACGAAGTAACATCGTAAGGGCAAGGAAGTTTAAAAAAATTACCCGTAAAAATTCGTGCGTGATTCGGACCACTGCGAGACGCGACGCAGCTCTGTGGTCGTTCGTGGAAGGATGACGTGAATGAGCGGGCGGGCGAGCGGGCTGGAGCGTGCTTCCTGCCTCGGCCCCGATCGCCCGCTCGCCCGCCCGCCCACCTACCTACCGCCCACCGCCCCACATTCGGCGGCGCTGGGGGCGGGGCGCCCGGGAGAGTCCTCGCCGCCTCCCTTCACTGGCCGCGCGCTCAGAGCATCAATGGAGCACGCCCAGGGGTGGCCTGGCCCGCAAGCCGCGTGCGGCGCGTTGCCTCAAGTGAATAGTGAAGCGTCGTGCACAAACACAAATGTGACAACAGGACGACCGCGTGACGTAGGAGAGACGCTCAGGACTACGCGCTCGCCGACAGGATGTGACGTAGTGGGAAAGCCCAGAGTGAAAGGGCACTGCGAGCCTAGCTAGGGCGCTGCGACGCTCCACCGACCCCTTTTCGCTTCAGGCAGTCGACTTGTGCAGATCGGAGGCAGCCGCCGGGTGGGGCGCAAACTGCGTGTGCGGAGGCTAGGGACGGCAATGTACCGGGTCTTTATCGTATCTTGCAACCCAGGTCTGGCTTGTTTTGCCAATTTGGCAACGCGTGAAATACCTTCGACGCCCTTTCACTTTTAGCGAAGCCCGGTCGCGTGCCCTCAGATTTCGGGCTGAGAGAATGTGTCTAATTTTAGTTGGAAGAAAGAGAAAGCACGTCCTTGTTACTCTTCAACGTACTGCAGCCACTACGCTGAAAAGAGTAAACGCCTGTCTCTTCATAAATGGTGGTCACTTTGAGCATTTACTCGACTGTCAGTTTTTTGTCTTTTAAGATAATTATATTTTATTACTTTTTATTAATTATTTTCAATAATTATTAATGTAATACTTAGTTACATTTTATTAGTATTTTTAATAATTTTATCGGTCACATGCGTCTTTAGCTCATTTTAACATGCAACCCTACAGGCGTGTACCTATCTGTATGTTAAGCAATTTAACATCCTTAGCATCGGGTGTTAACATCTTTGGCAACGTGAATAAACAACCATTGATTCATCGCAAGTCAAATGTTTATTAAGAAAGAAACAAGTCGGTGTAGAAAACAAATCATATTCAAATAATTCAGAATAAAAGTAACTCATATTAGTTTTTGAGATAATTATTGTTCATTGTAATAGGTTTTAATAGTGCAGTTAAAATGTGTTTTAGGTAAATTAATTTCATTTTCCTCGCATTTCATCAAATGAAACTCTTTTTCGGTAATCATATTTACTGACGACCTGAGGTGTCGCCACTGGAAATCGACGCGCCAACTTCCTCACCGAACATCATTTCTTTAGTTATCTTTAACTTCAGGAGAATTATTTGTATCCATCTTTTTTCAAACTACGGTATACGAATATTGTTTAAATAGATATATCGCAAGCAATACCTCACAATATCATAGTAACATGCCGCAACAACAGAACTCATATGTTTACTATCGCAGTAATATAAATTTTCGCATAAATTGTGAGATTGATCGATAAAATGCTGAACATACCATAAAATGTTACAGTGTTATTACTGCCTCGTCCAAATTAAAAATCTCGGCTCTGCTACGCTCCACCTCGATTTTTAACTTTCGGCCTCTGCGGTAATTACTCTCATAACATTTTTAGATATGTTTATTGTCTGTTACTAAAGTTTTCTTATTTGCTTAATATACAGATTCCATAACAATAATAATACATTATTATTATTATTATTATTATTATTATTATTGTTATAAAATGAAGAGCTAGGCGGTAATATTTCACGATATATCTTTTCGATTTCTCTCTGAGCTGGCTTTACTTAAATAATTATTGTTACGTTGCTGTAAATAAATCAATAACTCCCCTCCACATTAATATTACAGTTTTGTTTCTTCAGCATACTGGGCAGAATTGCTTAAAGAGACGTTTTGTTTCAACGCTCATGCCTCAGCCCCCCCCCCCCCCCACTCTGTGCAGCGTGAAAAGATTTCGGCATGAGAGCCGTGTACCTGCCCGCCGACACTCTTGAATGGGATCAACAAAGAAACAGGAAACTTGCTGCAGCTTATGACCTGACGGTTACCTCCTCTGCTGTCCCGACGTGCCAGGCACGGCTGTCTTGAAAGGTGTAAAAGAGACGCGGTTGCCAAATTACCAAACCAAGAGCTAGTGCTCTCAGACATGAGTTGCAAGATAAACTAAAGACCCGGTATTTGTCGTGAGGCAGTGAGACTCATGTGACGAGTCGTGTAGGAATTCTGCGTTGTTTCACACGATCGGGATCATTCGATAATTAAGTAGAGGGTGTGGTAGCCATAGTCACTCCTAGTAGTGGGGTCGTTTATTTAGTAATTTAACGATTGTACATACGGTTTATTTCGGTGGTGTATTAATTATTAATAAACCAGCAATAAGTTAAACCGTCTGTGTATTATTGCAACCTGCATATCACCACAATAGTCACTAGAATGCCGAAAAGAGGAAGCAAAGCCCCTTGTAATGAAAAGAATGTATGTGTAGGCGTAATAATGAATGGAGGAACGGGATCGATCTCTTAACTGCTAACCACCGAGCCGTCATATTTGGTACCTTGCGGATATCATTAGATGGGACGCGAGGTGGATATTACAATACATGTAGTGCAGACATAACGTCGAACATAGGAGGGGAGTGGGCCAACATGAGAAAATAATTGTTATTTTCAGGGCCGTAAAAGTAAGAATTTGAATAATGTTGATGTCATTGGCGGAATTGCGGTTGACATTTTTAGTTAGTAATTGACATCGGGTAATATCGCGTTAAGTAGGGTGAAAGAATACACATCAACGCGGCGACCGAAGAGAGAAGACGTGGACATTGGACATTCTTCATCCGTAATTCAGCCGAGAAATTTTCGAATGCGCGCGAAGATATGAAATAAGCCACGAACATTTGAATTGATTTGTATAGGAAGCATAATAACCGAAATAATAGTTAACGTAATGAGCTCATTAAGAATTGTTAATATTTGAATTATGAATAAATATTTTATTTATTATTTGAAAACAAGGGTGATAATTTGTGGTTAACTGACGTCAATCAGAGAAAGAATATAAAGAAAATATATATAAAGAAACAGAAATTTCACAAATCGCTCATCTGTATGGACGTGTCTGATCTGTAAAGACTTGTCTGCATGCGACAAGGTAAGATATAGTACGTCGTATGTCGATAGCCACAAATAAGAAAATATTAAAAGTAATATTAATAAAATCTTTGATTTTAAAATAAGGACCAGTGCAGGGCAACAAACTATATAAATATAATTATTAATATTGATAGCAAAGGCTTGCAACTATGTGGAAACTATATGGCAAAATTCAATTAATTATATTAATGAAAATTTGTCAGAATAATTTATTTTAATTGTTTTTTTCAGTATTGTCCGAATAATATTTCTGTCTACTGGACAGCTGAGGGTGGGGTGGAGTGATGTTGTCACTTACTCGAACGGCAGACACGTGGTCGTGTGGTCATTCTAACATCATATCACAACAGTCGCAAGAAACAAATCGCAATAATAGGACACAAAAGTAGAAGACACAGGACCACAGACACGAGGCATTTAACCAAAAAAGTAATGGCAATTTTCAATTGCTTTCATTTTCCTTCAATTTTCAGTTGCTTCGCGATTTAAGATATCTTTTTTTCTTAGTAAGTTTCGGCAATTCTACAGTGACGTCATCATATTTTGAAGCTTCTGATTGGATAACGGAACCCCTCTCCACTGTCAGCAGCTAGCTGTCAAGTAGGCAGAAATATTATTCGGACAAATGAATATTTTGTCCTCATGTTAAGGAAGTTTTTGATAATTATCCTATTCTTCACCGGTTCTTAATTATTTTAGAGTCAATGGAAGTAGCAAACAGATGTATTAAATATATTTATTCGATTACTTTTATATTAGCTGTACATTTGTACCAACAATATGAATAAATATTAAATTGAATACCGCTCTTTATTGCTATTGATGGTCTAAAATAATTACGAACAAATGAAAAATAAATTACCAAAGACAACACTTTCATTGTATAATTTCATAAATTGGTTGTAGACAATGGAAAGTTCCTGAAAAAAATATAATGGATTGGCCATTACCACTTAAATGAGTCGGAAATCCATTACTTTTAAAAAACAAAAACAACAACAACGGAAAGCGAGGAGTACAACAGCAATAACGTGTTGTGTGTTACGTGTCCCTTCTAATTGCTACAACTATGGCTCTTGACCGAATTGAGCTTGCCACCCCTGGTATTACGAGATGTTTTGAACTGATTTTGAACAAGTGAAGGGGCTTTCTTCGAAATGTTTGTCGTAGACCTATTGTTATTTTTTTCTCGTTCGCTCCCTCATTGGCAACAGAACCTGTAATTCATTCTCATTCTTTCACGTTTCGGCATCACGATGAACGCCCTTCACTTTATTTTAAGGTCTTCGGTAGCAGCTTTCTAAACCGTTCTGTGTAATGCACATTATAAAATATTTCGGAACAAAACAGGGTTGTTGATTGTTGTTTTTTTCAATTTTATAAAAAAATAACCTTTTCCAATTTCCTTATTTGCAAAATAATTTATACTCTATTTTTGTTACTGCGCTCTTCCAGTTTATTTTATATCGTTCTTACATAGCTATTTCAGACCGAAAAACTTTCCTACTTCAGATATTTCAATTGTTTCTTACAACTACGAAGACGCCTTACTGCAACACCATAACTTATATTCCTTTAAAAAATATGTCTTATATGTTGGAAGTTTTTCAGGGCGGAAGAGCTACCTATATAACCAGCAACGTAAAGGTCTAACAAAATCTCTTTTCCTACAAATATAGTATCTTCCCCTATACTTGGATATCACAGAAAAAGTGCAATTTAGGGGATCGAATTAAAGTTATATGACGTTATTGCTTCTTTCAAATTGCTTCTTTCGATTTAAAGATATGACGTTATTGCTTCTTTCAAATATTCTTAAAACTTCAGATTAAAATGTAACAGATTAACAACGCCGTAAATTATAAATAGAAAGAAAGACACATAATTATGTAATCTATAAATTAAGAAGTTAATATTTTAAACAAAAGCTAAAAGAAAAAGTAACTTTCGACGTAATGACATGAGTCGAAAAGAGTTTCAAATTTTCTGTCCACGATCCCTGGTCCACGGACTGCGTTCGTGACATGAAGCAAGAGTGTTTCAACCGAAACATTAGATATTATTAAGTGGCCTGTCATCGTTATAGGCGGCGACAGACATTATGAAAAAAATAGGTGAACTACTTTCACAACTTCAAACAAAAGATTACCTGGATAATTGAAAAGTTATATAAATATCTCCGACTACTTAGTTTGAGTGCTGTGGGTCAAAAACTCTTATCTTGGCCGTAAAACTCCCCCGTTTGAGCTTTTAGCAGACCATCACACTACCATCAATTTTGACGCACATCGTACATGAAAACATGATTCTCTTTTTGTACACCACAGTTAACGAAAAGGGATACTTCTTTATAATATATAAAGTAATGAAATATAATAATAATAATAATAATAATAATAATAATAATAATAACAACAATGTCTCATTTTAACACAAATCATAATATATATGCATTACAAATGTTACAAAACAAACAAAGAGAACTAATAAAGGTTTTGATATGGATCCCCTGTCAATGCCAAAACATGAAATAAGAGCGGTTTTTATGTAAATCTTTAACACTCTAACTTGAGAAAAACTGACCATGCAACTCTAAAATATAAAAAGATATAAAAGGTAAAATACAAAAAAATAGCCGAAAGGTACCAGTACCAAATTTTAAAAATTCCTTTTGCACAAGACATCATGGTGTATGTAACAAATAATACAAGAAGTATTGAAAAATAAGCTGGTAGATATTTTTAAAGTGTTATTGCTCTAAAAATTGGTACCCACTTTGCTTATGCATGTTTCGGACCCTCAGAACCATCAATTGTTCTCTAGTTAATTTTTCTCTTTCTTACTATCTTTGTTTCTGGCTCATTTGAGAATGCACTATATTTCCAAGAAGATCATTTCCAGTACATCTATTTATAAAGGGAATATTATCGAAACGCTTACCAATTTACTTCAAACAGCAATTTTTTAAGTGTACAATTTTGAAGTTCAAATTTTTAGTAGTTCAACATTTTGTAGTCGCCTATTTGTACAGAGCTTCGTTATTATATTGTTCGCAATAGTTATTAAATTACATCCCTAAAGCTTTCTAGCTAGAAGATATTATAGCAAGATGTAATATGCGAATCATTTATTACTTGGAATATTTCGTCGCTTCTAATCTGATTTCTTCATTTATCGAGTATTTCATTAAAACACGTTACAGTAACTATCTTAAAAAATACAAAGTTAAATATTAAACATTACTGCTTTTCAACGTGATATAGTAATAGAGATGCGCTAACTGAAAGTGTATCGTATGTCCACTAAAATGCTATTAATAACACTCGTAAACTTTCTAGCTTTTCCTTTACTAAACCGTGTTCAATTAATGTTGCACTTACGTAGACGTGCGTACGTGCTCACACGCACAGGAAGAGCACACTCGACCCCATGTGGCGTTGAACAAATGCTTTTAAGCTCGTACATAGAAAGAGAAAAGCTAACTGCACACAAAAATCTCGCCCCAAATTACAGACATTTCCCTCCGGCATGCGACCCTGACCCAAATTAAATCTTGGGAGGAAACCTCAACAAGTCGCACCACTTTGTGTGAGGACTAAGAGGCGTGGGAAGATGAGATGGCGGAGAGTTTTCTCAGAACGTTGCTAGCCGAGTTCCCAACGTGACACATGTCGGCGGTGTCGAGCTGCTTCTGTTTCATCACACGGCCTCCTAAACGGGCTTAAGTGGCCGGTTTCCAGCCGGATATGGCGATTGTTCTCTGCAGAAGTCACCACCTCTGCACACGATGGTCACGATCACACCGTTCTCTGCTTCTCTGAATACATCGTTTAATTTTGCAGGCGTTGATGACGAATGTTCATTAACAATTTGACGATTGTCTCATTGAATTTGCCTTTGATTATGAACAAGAGTATTTTCATTAAATGACGACAAAGCTCATTGAGTAAATATACATTTATATATTAAGAAAATCAATTGGTAAAACCTAAGAACGAGTAACTTTTCGGAGAGAAGAGTTAGGCGTTGTTCCTGCGAGGAGTAGTTTACAAAACAAGTCTCTGTACACTGTACTTTCAATCCGCTGAGCGTAATGAACTAGTGTTACGTACAAATACAGTAGCAGACAATGTCTAGACGCTCACCTAATCAAGCGTCAAAATTAAATGACCAGTTATATTCTCCTGCTTTTCCAACAAAAAAGGTTATTATGGTTATTAGGCCGATGAAGAGCAGATAACCGAGTCTGGTATTTGTGTTACTGATCGTGTGTCGTTCAATACATTTTCTGGAAAAAAAGTATCATATAAACAAAAAAACACCCCTTGAAATACGTATATGCACACGCAATCTGCAGCTACAATGCATGTGTTTCGTGTGTCCTTAACGGAAGGCTGTTAAATCTTAAACGGTTTCCGGTCGTTAAGAGAGGCTTTTCGTTCCTGTTTGGTTGCGTTAAGTAGTACGAAAAAGTCATAAAACTTTGCTTTCTATTTCACTTTACCACATGAAAAAGTTCCACTTAAAAAGTTCGATGGTTTATGTAAGGAATTTTACGCACGTATAAAACTAATCGTATGTTTAAAAATATTTTAAGTCATTGGGTGGGGCTGCGTCGCACTCCACACGTTCAATTCTGGAAGAGGGGGGATTCGCTCCCCCTCCTGTAAGCCACGCAATTCTCGATAGAGGTACTAGATGTTCACTATTTCAGTTTACTACTCAGATTTTTGGTTCATAATTTTAAAAATCAAAATAATGAACAATAAATATGTATTCATGAACATTTTTATGAGTACGTTTGTGTGGTTTATTCTCATTTGTTATCCATCACAAAGAGAGCTACTTTGCACTGTTGGCCACCCTGGCAATGAAACCACAACATAAAGTAATTAAACAATCCTTGTATCCAATTATCATTATCATTATTCACCCGGTTGTAATATTAATATTAATAATATTTATTGGTGTACTCAATACATCAATAAGTAATAAAGTGCTCGAGAAGTAATAAAATTCACAAATTAGCAAAATAGGTGGATCTGTCAATAGTAAAAAATAACATTTCGCAAATTAGCAAAATGCATAAATGCAAAACATGAGTAATAAAATTTGCAAATTAACAAAACAAGTGAATCTCTGAATAGTAAGCATGTAACATTTTCCAAATGAGTAAAATGCGTAAATGCAAAACATGCAAATTTTCTTAATTACAGTCTTTAAGTTTCTCTTGTTTCCCTATTTGCCGAAAGTGCTTCTAGGAAGCCTGTGACGGGCCGACTCACCTGCTGAGCTGCGCGGAGACGAGGTTGGAGTAGGGCGCGAAGCGGGCGGGGTTGTTGTACATGGCGCAGACGAGGCGCTCGCGGCACGCCTCCGACGTGTAGCCCAGCTGCGTGAAGACGCTGTCGAGGCGCGACAGCAGCGGGCTGTAGAAGGGGTCGTAGTGCGTCAGCAGCAGCGACGACGCCGGGATCTGGTGGAACACCTTGAAGTCCTGCTGCTTGTTGCGCATGTAGAAGTTGTCCAGCGGCGCTTGTTGGCTCACTTTATTCTGCGCTTGGTACCTGTTGGGGAAGGCGATTTGTGATGAGAAAGCACTGGAGGATCCACGGGGGGGGGGCATGGGGGCCATTGCCCCCTCTCAAAAGGCCTAGAGTTTTCGTTTGCCTTCCTTTATTTGGCAAAACTGATTGAAATTGTTATGTTCGCATTATGTAATTATTTAAACAACAATAACGTATAGCATCATATCTACAATATATAAATAATATGCAATATAATAAAACAATATGTTTATTATTTTACACAAATTTACGATGGATCCTCCCAAAATGATCGGCTGGATTTGCCTCTGTGAGAGAGATACTGCATAGCAATAGCGAGCGAAAACACGGGAGATTTAGATTCAAGTGGATAATTTTAAGAGAACATTTGTCAAAATATTCCAAGTAGCATCCTTCCTCCAAAGATATATTATAACAAACAATAAAATATGACACATAACAGTCCTCCGTTCACAGTCTAAGTTGCTGTACATTTGCTTTGATAATGATATTTCTGTATGGGAGTGTCAGTCGAATAAAATAGTAGGAGCTAATAACACGTAATTATAGCAAAAAGATTGGAAAAATTCCCAAACACAAAAGGAAATATTAAAGCATACGGATATTGAGGTGCACGATGAACTTATTTCTTTGTTTTTAAATTTCCAGACATTTTGTAAATACGAATATGGAATTTAAAGTTACTCTAAATTTACGAGATCAAAAATAAACATTATATTTTATACGTAACATACTCGCACTATATTAGTAGTAAATCTACTAAACTTTTTCTCCAGACCTAATTTTAAGGAGGATAATTGGACGAGCCAGCTCTCGTTTGTTAGACGAACACATCAGAACGCATCAGAAGTCTGCGAGTGAAGTTGATAATCAAGAACTTCACGCACACGGACGTGCACACGCACACATAAACATGCATACACATACGTGCACGCGTGTGTACACACACCGCCACACGCCAGTTCCTAGTAACCGCGAACGCCACATCCCCATATTGTGCGAGGCGCCTTAAAGGAGAGGCGTCCATCCGGAACAGGAAGCGCGGCGGCTTCAAGCGCAAGCGGATTCGCGAGAAGGCGTCGCGACGCGTCGGCCGCGCCGTCGTTTGCTAGAAGCGGCTCTCGCAGCAAAGGCGGCGCCGCACGGCGGCGGCCATTCAAATAACAGGTTATTTTAATAAGATTCGATGGATGGGAAATATTTATATTGGCCTGCAATGCATATCAACAATTAGGTCTGAACAGGTTAAGCGTACATTAAAATACAATTCATGAAATTCGAAGCAACTGTGATATTTAGTAGGAAAATACAATATTTTTCTTAATTTTAGAGCTAGAAATTGTGGATATGATATTAGGAAGGTAATGAAATAAAATGTAGCAAGATAATGGATATCCAAGACTCTTTTTAGTATAAATATATGTGTTTAATAACTTTTCCCGTGACGGTTTTGTTTCTGTAGGCTCTTCCTAAAAACCATTCTTAAAACATATGAGAGATCTGGCAATATTTAACTTTACATCTTAATGATTAATTCATATCAATATAATACATGTATTTGGTCGACTTCCAGGATCCCTGTAGTTTCACCCTGAAATATTTCAAGTTATCGAATGAATTCCGCTTTTCGTTTCTAAACCACTGTGAAGCAAATGTGACTGTCGGTGGTGACGCCGAAGGAAAAGGAGGAAAAACGGGAAAGGAAGAAGGCGATGATGGACGTGGAGAAGGAGGAGAAAGAAAGAGAATGAGAAAGGGGCGGAGGAAGAGGAAAAAAGAAGAAAAAAGGAGAAGAGAAGGAAGATAAGGAGAAGAAAGAGAAGGAAGATAAGCAGAAGGAAGATAAGGAGAAGAGAGATAAGGAGAATGAAGAGAAGAAGAAAAAGGAAGAGAAGAAAACGGAAGAGTAGAAAAAGGAAGAAAAGGCGAAGGAAGATTAGGAGAAGGAAGATAAGGAAAAGGAAGATTAGGAAAAGGACGATAAGGAAAAAGAAGATAAGGAAAAGGAAGAGAAGGAAAAGGAAGAGAGGGCGAAAGAAGATAAGAAGAAGGAAGTTAAGGGCAAGGAAGTTAAGGACAAGGAAGTTAAGGACAAGGAAGTTAAGGACAAGGAAGTTAAGGACAAGGAAGTTAAGGACAAGGAAGTTAAGGACAAGGAAGTTAAGGACAAGAAAATTAAGGTCAAGGAAGTTAAGGAGAAGGAAGTTAAGGAGAAGGAAGTTAAAGAGAAGGAAGTTAAAGAGAAGGAAGTTAAAGAGAAGGAAGTTAAAGAGAAGGAAGTTAAGGGAAGGAAGAGAAGGAAAAGGAAGAGAATGAAAAGGAAGAGAAGGAAAATAAGGCGTACGAAGAGAAGATATAGGAGCAGAAAGAGAAGAATGAGAAGGAAGAGGAATAAGGATGAGTCCGTAGCGGCAGCGGCGGGGCCGTGGAGTGCGGCGGCGCGGCGGTGGCCCGGTGGTCCACATAGCGGCCCCCGGCGAAAGGGAACCGGTCCGAGGCCCATTGCGCAACTTTCACCGCGTGCTCCGCTCCGCGGCGCGGGGGAGGAGCCCGCGAGAGCACACGCCAGCGTCTGCGGCGCGCCACGCGGCACCGCCTGCAGATTCCACCGCCCGTTCCGGTTGGTGACACTCTACACTGTTTGTTCGACGGGTTATGGACGCTCGCAACGTTTGCGTTTTTTCTTCAGTCTACTTTGCGCGGTCGACGTCTTCTGGGTCACAGACGATTGGAGTTTGCTTAAGCATGACTACATGACACCCACAAGTATCTTGTTTCTCTGGTGAAATATGAGTAATTTTTCATCAAGTAGTTACACAGTGCGTAGTGACGAAGTAATTGAGAAATTATACTTACAAAAATGAAAATTAATTTATGAACGATTTTTTTAACTTGAACAAAATGTAATAGTACCTTCAAATTTTTAAATAATTTTAGTTTTTCATAACAATATTTTTCATTAATTAAACATTTGGGAGACTGAAGTGAGAATCACTTTAACGATCAAAGAAAAAAAATTCAGCAAAAATTTGTGTTATTGGATTAATAACGGAAATAATCATCCTCCTTATCAGTTTATCGCTTATGTAATCAGAAATTTTTTGATACTCTTGTTTAACCAAGCAGAAACATTCTAAAAAGCAAGCAGTGTGTTTATTCTGAAGTAGACTACATGTAATACCAAAGTTAACGTTGACATGGATTAGGAGCGTTTCTGTTTTCTGCGTGATGCCGCTTCTGCACGTATTTTGGAAGGAATTCCTTTTCAAAAGGAATCTATGATCTTTAATTGAAGTAAAAAAGAGAAAACATTGCACTTCCTTACATTTTTCATAAGCTTATATTAATTTGTGATAAAAATATCACTGTCGAGTTATAAACGATGTGGGCTCATAAATTTCTGCTTATGTGCATGGTGAGTCCTGAGAACCCGTTAGTTTGCCAGCTGCTGGAGAGCACGCTCTTTTGTGCGTGAAGAGAATGAGTAAGTGTGGAAACGCTCGCGTTCTGCATTCTTTGCACAAAAGAACAGGACCCAAGAGAAGGTGCATTTATTAATGAAAACTCGAAAGGGAAATTGCTATGCAAAAGGTCAGTCTTGTGTTGTTTAATTTTTTAATACAATGTTGTTGATGTTTACAAGTTCTTAATATGGCATTCACTTCTAGCTTTCGCTCCCTTTCGGACTTCCTGGTCTGAAGTGTCTTTACCTGTACGTGTTATTTGACAGCCAAGGAAATCCATTCTGTTGTCTAGTAATTTGGTTATGAAAATACGTTTAGCTCTTCTCAGGCCACGAGTAGTTTGAGGATTCCCACAGACACGAATAACTTTGCTATCATTAAGCCTTGTAACAGGGCTATATAAAAATAAATAATTTTAAAATACGCTTCGGTCGACCCGGATAGAGGAGGTTGTTAAGGTGGGAATGCCCAATTACCTAGTCTCGAAGATTTGCAGGTTCGAGCCTCACGTTCAGCATGTACGTTTGCGTGAGTTTGTGTTGGTGAATATATACGTGTGGCTCTAGAGTTAATAACCCTAGAGGAAAAACCTAGCAGTGTCAAAGACTCCGCTCCATCATATATAATCGGTACATCATATATCACCATCATATATATTCGGTACACATGCAAACAATCGAACGTAAAAAAAGTTTTTTTTTCAATTTCGACACCCTACTGCTTTAGAATTGAAGTTTGTGGTTGTGAGGTGTCGAATATTAAATCTCTTTACGTCTTATATATAAATATATAAAGCTGCTGACCTGGATGGCCGAGGTGGCTAGAGTGTGTGCCGACTCAGTGCGTCGATCTGAAGGGTCGCAGGTTCCAGTCCCGCCGGGAGCATGGTTGTTTATCTCTTGTCTTTCATGTATGTGTGTTGTCGCGGAGGTTAGGGGTTGTTAGGTCTAAAGATATAAGGTCTAATGATAGAACGTCTAATTTGTAAAGTCTGATGTCAGCAGGTCCATGAAAACACGCCTAATGAAAATTTGGTCTAATTTTAAAAAATGTATAATAATATTTGGTGTAATTGTTAAAAAATATCTAATAAACTTTGATCTATCGGACATGAATGTCTAAGCTATTATGCTTCAACAGAAACACATAACATAATGTGGTTCACATATCTTTAGGTCAGTATGTTATCATCTGAAATTAAATCACAATAGGAATGACATTTTCATTCAGGAAGTACGTAATGTACATAAAATGATACAGGTGTTAAAATATTAAGTCTATAACTCAAAGACCAAAGAAATAAGTCGATATCATCATGATCTTTATAATTCTGGTAATTTGCTACCACTCGAAATTTTGAAAATTTAATTGACATTGCTAAAATATAGACTTTTGGTTTTCAGGCGTTTAAAAATGAAGAAAGAGAAACTTTGCTGTTACATCTTTGTATATCTATTAGACCTTCGGTGTCTATGCCTATTAGTTCTTATTAGTTGAACTTTCTAATTGTAGACCTCTTTTGGAAGGAAACCCTCTGTCGCGTAGACCTTATGTCGCATTAGACCTGGTTGTCAATAGACGATCAATTCATTAGACCTAACGAGTGTTAGACCTTTTGTCCGTGGACCTAAAGACCTGAAACCGTTGCGGAATGCATTTGAGTCTGGCGACCCCAGACAGAGGAGCCCGCAAATTATCTAGTGTAGAAAGTTTAATAAGCGTCCCCATGAGGGACGTAGTGGGTACCCGGCGCGGATAGTCGAATAGACATCGCCTCGAAGCTAAAAAAATCCCCAGGAAGAAATAAAATACAAATACATAAAGCTCCATAATTGGCTTGAGGGTCACAACGAACGAGGGAACAAGGTGGGACGCAACCTGGCTATACCTCCTTCCCTGTCAAAGGGATCAAGCGCCGTCAAGGGCCTACGCGTCACAAGCGGCACGTGCAATGGCACGTGCTCGGGCGCAATGGGCTTACAAAAATACGATTCGATATTTTGAAGAATACTTTGTAGAAGTAAAGGGACGTAATATCTTCACTTCGTCACCACAAGCTTCACTTCCGAAGCACATGTTATGGGTCAAAATTAGTAATTGAACAGTAACTGAACAGTTTTTTCATCTTCCATAGATTGCATTTTTTGCGATGTTATAATGTACTGCAAAAATTGCTCTGAGACAGGCATCATTCTCGTGATTCAAAAAAACACCTACAAATTCGTTTTAAATTTATTCGTATTTTCACGGTTCTCTTACACGGTGTCTACGGTATTCTCGAGGTGTTCCGCGAAAGCCGTCTTGGGGCCACCGATGTAGCGAAGCGGCTTTTCCACTCGCTAGGTCAATGTGGGCAATGGAGCCTCGCGAAGTGGCTCTTAGGGAGCGGCCAGAGTGGAACCGAGTTCCTTCAAAGAAACGTTCGGTGCTGGACCTACTGGTTGTGCCGATCGGTAGTAGACACACTGCTTTCGACTGGGGCAGATGTTCGTCTTTGAATCGTTGTATACGTAACATATAGTAGATGCGAAAAACCAATGGGCTGGGAGCTATGTTAGTTATAACATGAGGAATGCGTTAATAAAATAAACTTCGTATCCATGCGATGGTGATGTTGGGTTCATATATAGCAGCAATTATTAGCAACCCATTCGTCCACTTCTTGTGAAATATTACGCAGTAATTTCAGAGAATTTAATAGAAGATTTTTCACAAAGTTTTGATTGGTAAATTAACAAAAAACGTTTCTCTAAATCCATATTGATTTTCTCAGTTTGGCCGAATAATTCAAATGCATGTCATGCTGTTCTGCTGACTCGGAAATTTGGCTGAATTCGTCAGGACGCTCGAACGCATTCCGAACATGCTTTCGCTCTACTGAGAGTTTGAAATGTCCGCTAGTTTTGGATGGATTGACTGATTAGTGTTGCTGGGGGCGCCAACTATTAAGAACGTTAGATCTGTAAGTGTAGTGTATGTTTTTATCGGGAGGTAGTGGTGATCTACCGTCTCTTGACGGCGAGGTCAGACGGCGGCCCACTCGTTGACTTGCGGTTTTTTCCCAACCACGTACCTCCCAACAGCGGGGCACTGCCCCAGTCGCGACAATTATCTAAGCTCCCGACATGATTGGTGGTGTAGTGAACGGTAATGTATAATGTGTGTAAGTATGAGGTAGGGATGGGAACAAGGAAGAGGAACGAACGATCATGCGGGGTTCGTGACCCGTTTGTTAGGATACATCCCAAACATTCGCCTGGTGTTCATCGGAGAAACCACGGAAAACTGTCGATCAGAGCAGCCGGCCGCTAGAATTTTCCTGCAGACAGCGGGGAATTCGACCTAGCTAAGTAGCTAGTGTCGAAAAACCTGTCACAGGGACTCAAACCCTATGATCTGCCGGTCAGAGTCCCTACAGTGTCATCAATTGATGTCATGAGCCATGCATAAGCATTTGTTCGTGAACAGCTGTGTTCACCCCAACGCGAGTTCGGCAAAACACGGCTCTACTCTGACCGTCCTCGTATCGAACCATGTGGGGGGGAGGAGGGAACGCGCGCGTTGGCGACGGCGCGGCGCCAGGAACGGGCGGCGTGGCGCGGCGTGGAGCAGCGTGGCGGGGCGTCGCGTGCCTCACGAAGCGCCAACTCGCCCGCGCTGTGCCCGCCCCCCCTCCGCCCGCTCAGCTGCATCGCCAATTGGCGCAGCCGAAGCTGCAGCCCCGCACGCGAATTCCGCCGCGCCCACCGACCGCTCCGCTTGCGGTAAAGCGGCGCTGCTGCAGTGGAGTGGCGCCAACGCGGGGGAGTTTTCCTCTTATGAGCTAAACGCAGACACCGTGAGACCAATCTCCATGAAATTTACCACTTCAACGGGTTTTTTCGCCGAGAATGTTTATGTGCTGTTAAATCTGTTGTAACTCCACTACATATTGCTGTAGAACAAAACTAAATATTTATGTCAAACGCAACCCGCAACACATTCGGTAAAATTTTGTATCTATATCGTTAAGTAACTCCTAAACGATGCGTTCTAGGACCTTAAAAATTAAAATGTTGAGTCCGAAACGTTTCGCATACCATAATCTACAGGATGACACCTTTTTGAACATTCTATTACATTTTTGCTGGTCCGGCGCTTCCCGGTGTTAACTCACCTGCTCAGTGATGTGCAGAATTTGCAATTAAATGTGAATGAGAAGGACAGAGAGGGAGGGGAGGAGGGAAAGACTGAGAGGGTGATGGGAGGGGAAAGAGGGAGATGAAGGGCAGAACAACGTCTGCCGGGTTTTCTTAGTGTCTTATGAAACTATAAGCTTCTGCTGCCGGAGTCAGCATTTACTTGGCTGCCCGAGAGATATTTCTTCAATTGTAAATAGAATATGTAGATGGTTTTGTAATATGTAACACAATAAATGGAAGTATGGAGTTGAGAGGATAGTTATACTGCAGTAGTTCGCAAAAATGTTTATTTAGTTATTTAGCCTAGAATTTTCTTTTGAGTATTTTCAGTGTAGAGTTAGTCATTTTCAGTGTAAAATTACTGTTAACCGACCCAAGGAGTTGGTAAAGGGCTTGCGCCTGTGGACCAGATCTAAGGGTGTTCGAGAGACACCGCTTCCTAGGCACAGTTGCCAATTTTTCGGACGACATGCTACGGTCTTCCTCAGGGCAAAATGCGTGGAGGTTAACTGCTCACGAGTTTAGAACGACGGCCCCTATTCATACATGTTTCTCAAAACCTTTTAAAACATCTGGATTAATTGATTAATTAATAAGACTTTAAAGTGCTTCTATGTTAATGGTTCACGGGGCTCGCGTCTAATAATTTTAGATAAGTAAATCCGCTAAACTTATATAAAATTTCGAAACAATTTCTATATTTGCAGAGCTAAAGATTAAAAATGAAAAAATAATTCATAGAAGTGAAAATAATATAGTTTCTTAAAAAGACGAGACAATTCAGAATTAGGAAATAGACTGTGTAATATTTCTTTCAGATATAGTTATATAAACTAGACCGTATCTATTGGTCACGTGAAGAAAGCCAAAAAGGGTAAGAAGAGAGACTCATCATCAAGTATTATTTTCAAATGGCTCCTCACATTTCGTGTAAGGGAATAGCAAGCGACTGCTCGCCGAATCGCTAATAGTGAAAATGAGTTGCATACCAATTACCAAGCGACGAATATTCGGTGCTCGTCCGACCCACCGTGTGTTGGTGTTTTGGACACATCAAAGGAAGCGAACATTTGGCAAACACATCAGCTGCTCGGAATTGGTCGAACAGAAGTTTTCTACACGACCGAATGTAAGGAGGCGCCTTCAGAGAGGAATATGTGGCTTCGACGACTCTCATAAAAGTTCCTGCTGTGTAGAACAGAATTCTTCAGAGAGAGATTTGTTTCGCTGATAACAACTAGTGGGGCCAAAACAGCACGTACTTTCTCGCCCATGTTTTCATGCAAAATTATGCGAAAAGTACTTAAATGTTTGAAAAACTGTACATGACCTTATTTTAAAATCTATCTTCATAATTATGGTTGTAGGAAGACGTCGAAAAAGCTTTAAATTTTTTCAATTTTCGAAAAACATTTTTAAACGAAAATGAGACCTGCACCATTTTCTTCAACGTTCTTTACACTAAAATTTAATCCAATAAAATTTAATAACAAACGATGCAGCTGTTTCTTTAAAATTTTGGAAAATGTCCCAGGGGCTACATGTACAGTACCCACAAATTTCAAATATAGCTTCAATTCAAGGGGCCGCGATAACAGCCAGATCAAGTGGGGAATATCAATTTTGGGAAAAATCGTTTGAACGGTTTAGCCACTTGCATTGTACACGGACGGACGGACACACGACAGATGTTTTGACGTCATTCGATTTTTCGTTACCTACAAAACATGGATTCTGGCTACACCACGTATTAGAGTATTTTTAATCTAAATTTAGCAACTGGATTTATCCACTTTTTCGTCACCACGGCCCTGTAATAAGATTTTTTCTACTGAAAATTTACCGTTTTCGCGCAGCATTATATAAATGTCTCTCTGCTGCGTAAGCTGTAGCCAAAAGTAAAAATTAAAAGTGGTTCTTCACAGACCATGTATATTTGAAAGGTGGCAATGACTAATTACCATTCCTTGATTCAAAGCCGAGTGTCTGGAATGAGAATGTATAGGCTTATACTTGGATTAGTTTGTGATGGGTTTGTAGCTCAATTACAGCAGTTCCGATACTGCAGTTTGTAGTTCTAATACTGTGGAGATCCAAGAAATCCTCGATACTGCAAAAATGAACAAGCTGAGAATAAATGTTCGCAAGTGAATTCTCAGGGAAACTAAGATACGAATACGTCACTCAGGAAATAAGAGAGAAAGTGTCCAGTAGAAAAAATGAATTGGATGAACATGTCAAATGATAGGAGGGTATGCGTTGTTGATGGCATATTTTGATTCGAAAGATCGCCAGGATCCCCACGGAAATGACGCTGGGATTTTTAAAATGAGAAAATTTTGCTATAATCCTTCAATGGTGAAGAATAATAGCAAGAAAAAGAAAATGAAGAAGAATAAGGAAAAAAGGAGTTCTGAAATACAGTAACTTATTTTGAAATAAATGTCGCTCATAAAATTAGGTTTGTTTATGCTAACTGAACCATCTCTAATCGTCCTTTGAAATCGATTGACTTTGAATAGCAATCAATAAAGAAGCTTCTTGACAAAGCGAGAATAACCTCAAAACTTGGCACAAAGCACAAATAAAAAATTCACTTAATGTAAATACTGAATCTTGTACAACAATCACGAAATATTGTGGATTGTAATTGCAGAAAATCTGAGAGGATTATTTGAAACAAATCGTGTAAAAGTAGCAGAATAGTAAGTGATTACCTAGGGGAAGAGCGTGCATATTCATTCTCGTGCATTAACTGTAAAAACGTTGCCATACTTCGGTTTACACCAATTAAGATTTGTTTCACACTGAATGTAGACCTATACGTAAAAAATAAAGTACTGCGATCACAATATAGGCACATGGTAGAAAATAACAATCATATTTATTAACATCCTAGAACATTAACATCAAAACAATAAGAAACAAATATTTAAATTTGTTTTAGAAATATACACTCTTTTTATTATGCTAGTTTTATGGGATATCTTACAGAACCTTTCATTCTCATGAAGAAATATGTTCATAGCAGCTGATTATGGAACAATGACTAGCAAAAATATATTTTCTCAATTTTGAATTATTGAAGTTTATCACTTATATTTGAACAACATTATAGGTTAGATTTTATTATCTATCCAGAAGAGATCAATAGAAATAATGTTTTTAAGAGTACGTGAAAATTCGAAATACATTCATTAATGCCGCGTTAGTGAGACTTTATTGCAGATGGAATATGTTTAGAAAAACTAACCGGTTTTAAACAGAATATCAATTCTTGATTTCGAGTAAGGGGGAGAACGGCGAGTTTATTTCTGGGGAGAGTGGTATTGATTCAACCCAAAAAGCTTGATATTAAATCGTCTCGAGATCCAATAGGGAAGAACAGAACAAAAACTGTCGATACTACATCATGCCACAAACTTTATGGGCTTATTTCTGGAGGTTATGTAACAACTATTATTTAGAATCAAATATGCTAGCACTATTTTAACCAACAATTGTAAAACTCTCTTCAGAAAAATACTTGAAATATCACACCGAATACCCACATTCTCATCACTTCATTAAAACATTTTGGTGCCTCAGTGGCCAATGACTGGGACGCTAGTTTTTGTGTGTATGTATGTGTGTACATACATTCTTCTTAGCAACTATATGCCGAAGAAGAAGAGCAATTCAAAAGCGATTAATTATGGTTAATAATAATGATAATAATAATAGCTTTGTGAATATATCTGAATGACATTTAACATAAACCGTTCCCGCGACAAGAATAATCGAAAGCATTATCAGCTTTAGTATTTAGTCCTTTACACTCAAAATTAATAAATTCTACGGCAAAGTTGTGAAATGCCACATTTAGAAATATTTGACATAGTAAGATTGAAGAACTTGAATCTCCCTCATTCTGACCATGCACGCCTTTCTCACTGTAGCATACCAGTTATGGGAGAAGGTAGTACTTCTCCACTTCACAATGTTCCAGTCCGGAATCAGGAAGTTATTGGCTGTATTTGTAGCAAAAAATCAATTTTCCATGTGAATCTTGCCACTCACCAATTTGTCTTAAACTGTATCGTAGATGCAGGGATATTAGTAATTATTCGCGTCTCGCCGTCGAATGATCTCTACAATAAAATAAATTCTGAAAATAAAAATCGCAAAACTAAGACGGAAGCAAAAATAGTTTCCTCCCTTAAGTAAGAAAATAAAACAGTTTGGAAAAACTCGGCGAAAACGAAACAACTGCATTTATTTAAAAACAGTGATATGCAACACAGACAATCGTGATGTGTCGTACCTACAAAGTAAGACCAACGATTTGGTCCAGTCCGTGTTGGTCGAGGACAGCGGAGTTCAATCGCTACGCAAACGTGAGCGAATAGTTCGCAACTCCACACTTACTGCGTAGGTCATTGGGTACCATGTTAACCACTCAACCCTCCAAATACGCGTTCGATCAGTCTGGGGTGGGTGGATTTCTGAAGGGCAAGTGAAATCCACAGTGAAATTGCTGAACTTGCGACTTGTTAAATAACGCTGACAAAAAGCTCGTCCAAATTAAACACACTGACAGTCTGGTCTTAATCAGATCCCATATTTTCTTCGCTAAGGAATGCCTCAAGTATTTGATGAATATTTCTGATATTGTCAATGGTCATTGGCAGTCACTGGCGGCTAAAATGGAAGAACAAATTACTGACAACGCTGGCAGACTACCAGTTGCTAGAAAACTATAAATTTCCCGAAACTTTTCGTACGTCTTGAAGAGCCGATAAATGAATATTCTCTGCAAATATTCGAGGCATCCACCGACTGAGTTGCTCAGAGCATCAACTGATGTGCCTCTAGGGTTATAAGTTCTAAGGTTATAAGTTATAGGGTTCGAGTTCCGACAGTAGCAGAATTTTCGACATTCGCTGGATATCTAGGTAGAATTCAGCTGCTGCCTGGAGGACAATTCCAGCTGCCGGCTGCTCTGATCGGTAATTTTCCATGGTTTCTCCAATCAATACCTGGAAAATTCCAGGAGCAATACCTAGCAAACGAGCCACGGACCCCCACAAGCTTTTTTTCCTCTTCCTTGTCTTTTCCTTACTCCTTACTTACACACACGCACACACAAACACACATTCACGCAGTTACATGCATTTTTCACTTCCGTACATGACGAGACACTAGTCGTAAGCTTAGAGCTTGTCTAGGCTGTGGCAGGGCTCCGCTGGTGAGAGATACACGGTTGAGGAAAAACTCGCAAGCAGTCGTGTAGTAAGGCGCTGAATCTCCCATTCAGGGGGAAAATGCCGCCGCCTTCCATGATATAAAACTTGCGCTACACGTACGAGAAAAATGACCATAATAGTTGACGCGTCGGGAAACACGAAATAATCAATGCAACCGAGGGACACCCAGCCCTTTTCTTTGTTATTTAAGGTCGCATCAACTACTAGGACATTAGCGACCACTATCGGATGTAACGTTATGGTATGAGGATGAAACGATATGACGATGATAGGGGGTGAAAGGACGAACACATATAACCATGCCCGAGGTGGGCCTCGAACCCGTGATTCCATGGTCCAAGATCACTAACACACTACTGTTTTAGCGATCTCGGCCACGGGGCCGACACCCCCAGCCTTTGACAATCCAAGCAACCTCACTCACCGCCCAGGCACGTAGACCGCGGTGGCGCCGCCGCCGAGCAGCGGCGACCGGCTGATGGAGTTGGCGACCGCCGCGTTGCCGGGCTGGCTCACGCCGTTCACGCCGTACTGCGGCGCGTCCGGGTAGGCGAAGGCGTTGGCGAAGGCGGCGTCGGTGCCGGCCGCGTCGGCGTCGCCGTAGCCCGCGCCGCCGGGCTCCTTGAAGTCGCCGAAGTCGTCGACGCCGCCCGCGCCGCCGCCCAGCGACCCCGACAGCGGGCCCGACAGTCCGCCCGACGAGCCCGACGCCGACGCGAACGTCGACACGCCCTGGGGGGCGTCGTTGACACAATTTCAAATTCACACTCAACTCAGCGTAATATGAAAACCGGTGGTGTCAAGGTCTGCTACTGGTGGTAGTGGCACGCGTTGTGACATCGTGCCATGCCACGAGCTTCTCTGCGCAACTAGCATCGGGAAAGGGAACTATTAGGAACTCCGTCGTTTTACAATTGGGATGGCGTTGTCTCTGGTGGTGGGGTAATGAACTGCGTGGAGGGGTGATTTCGTCGTGTCAATCATGTGACGGACTCCCGCTCGTGGCATCGACCTCGACAACACTGATGAAAACTTTCTCCTAGTAAATTCTTCCCTAGAATGCTCTGAATGTAACCTTCAATAATCAGTTTAATAATCTAAAGTTCAAATTCAATTATCAATAACTGATTTCTTAATTTTAAATTTAGTTTTAATATTCTAAATGTTATACTTAAATTTAAATAATCTCCAATTTATTCGAACTACACTTAACTTTCAACAACTGGTATTTTGGTGCTAAAGAATACAAACTTTCGAATTATTCATTGCAGAAATATCGAGAGTTCTGTGTATTTTACAATCTCAAAACAAAACCTAATTAGTTGACAGCAGTTATTTAGATCCCAAAATATAGAGCTATAGACATTGTTTAAAATCGGCCCTAAGTATTACCTTACAACCTTGCAATTCGACCCAATGGAACAATTTAGACGCTCTTATATATCTTAATTGGTTTAATCGCTGACTAACTGTGTAATAAATTTTAAATTCACTTTCCTGGCGTCATATTTTTAGATAATAATTATTTGATTATATTCTGCAATTTACCAATTGATTTATTCAAGTAGTCAGTTCGAATGGAGTAATTATCTCATTGTTTTGCCAGCTCGGTCGCAGCAACGTCTTCACTTTTTAACTCTCGACTGAGCGAGTGATGTGCTGCGTTGCGTTCTGGTTCGGCTAAGTTGCGGCTGATATTTCGGATCCTTTTCCAGAGCTGAAGGTTACCATTTAACGTCCGAAACTTTCGCCAAACAGTTCCCTACTCGGCGTCCCAGGGCGTCTGGGTTCAATCTCGTCACTCTCGAGCGTGAGACTACTCTTTCCTTCGGTCACTCACCTTGCCGACGAGCTTCCCAAGGCCGCCCAGAATGGAGGGCAGGAACATGGCGATGAGCACCGACTTGACGATCTGCCCGCCGATGATGATGGGCAGCAGGAGCTTCTTGAGCGCGAACGCCAGGAAGCCCAGCCCGAAGCCCGTGAGGAAGGAGCTCTTGCCCGTGACTGCTGCGGACACAGCGCCACGTCCTCAACGATTCACAAAGCACTTCGACGCAGAAATGATCAATGTCCTTGTGTTTTAAAATGTAACGAAGTATTATTATTACAGCTTTTTCCCTTCGTTTAGATTCACTTCCTTGCTCTCAAATGACAGATGAGTAGCTTTATCATAGATAGTACTGATAGGACTTTATCATGGATAGTAGTGATGAGTGCTTTGGAAATTGTCGATAAATCCCTGACTCGCAAAGCGAGGACGGGATTTATCTGACAATTTCCAAAGCACGAGTGGTATTTATATGACTATTCCAAGAATGAAATTACGTTCAACAGAGTTCCAAAATGTGCCAAATATTGAAAATAACTACCAGAATGTTAAAATTAGAGGTTATGTTGTAGTACATACGTGGTTTATTGCACGTCAACATAGCAATCGATAAATATCACCTTCTAAGACAGATGAGCCGCAGCTTGTTATTGGCCAGTGGGGAGAAATGGTGAGAGAAATCAGATAGAAAAGCGATTTTATAAATATTGTTAAACACTTTTGGTTTTAATTTCACGAATGGAATAATCTCATTAAGTTAGAAGCTTTATTATACAGGGAAAGTGATATTAAAAGAATGACGCATTTAGTTATGAATATTAGTTAAGCATTTACAAATGAAATCTTCATATTGCACCAAGACTTTTTTTCTCTCGTTTTTACCTCTCGTTTAGATTCACGTCCTTGCTCTCAAATGACTGATGAGTAGCTTATCGTAGGTAGTACTACGAGTGCTTTGGAAATTGTCGATAAATCCCTGACTCAAGAAGCGAGGACGGGATTTATCTGCGAATTTCCAAAGCACAAGTGGTATTTATAAGACTTTTGCACGAATGAAATTACGTCCAACAGAGTTCAAATCCAAAAGGTTATGTTATAGTACATATGCGGTTTATTGCACGTCAACACAGCTATCGATAAACACCGCCTTCTAAGGTAAATGAGTCGCAGCGTATTATTGGCCGGTAGGGAGAAGCGGTAAGAAAAATCAGATAGAAAAAGCGATTGTATATGTATATTTAAACACTTTTGGTTTTAATTTCAGGAATGGAACAGTCTCATTATGTAAGAAGCTTTTTTATACACAGAAAGTGGTATTAAAATAATAACACATTTAGTTATGAATATTACTTACGCATTTACTAATGAAATCTTTATATTGCACCAAAAATTTATTGTAGTGTTCTACTTAGTCAACAGAATTTTTAAATTTATTTATTTAAAGTCGCATCCATCAATGTTCATTATTGCAGTCTGTAATGACCATTGGTGTTGGTGCGGCTTTGAGTAAATACATTAAAAATGCTCTTTACTAAGTAAAAGACAAAACTTCCTAAAATATGGAGACTTGTACACGGGATTGTCCTTGGCGTTAACATGGACAACGACGTAGATTTGCGACATCTGAAAGAGTCCATACTAATGGCGCAAATTTGTTTGAAAGATTGACTGTTCAGGATTCTTAAGACTTTACCAACTTATGTCCTGTTTGACGATTTCCACGTAGATCAGACTAATTTACTTCCAATCGAATAAGACTCAGTGAACCACTACATGAACATTAGTGTGTCACTTTTAAATACGATTTATAGATTGCTTTTTCAAGAACGATTTCATTTATACGCTTCTTTTTGAAGAACGATTCCGGAGTTTTAGAACAGGCGCGCATGCGCAGTGTCACTTTCACGGTTTCAGAAGACGTGAGTTTGCTAAAACTCTGAAATCGGCGAACGATTTCTTACATGTTCGCCAGGAAGCGTGTAAATCGGATCTTAGAGGTCACTCTGCTGTATCGAAAACCATCATCTTGCTTGGGGTTGGAAATGGAAGTTTGTTAGTGTTGCTTCGTTAAGAAATTTACGGAATTAGGAAGTGGATCTCTTTGATGAGCTGTGGAATCTCCCTGCAATTAGGATGGTCAGATCGTGAAGATAGCCTCATCACCAGCTCCCGTTCAATTCTCAATTCCCATGTGCCACAAATCCCAGAAACGCCCCTCTCCCTCGCACTGTCACGGGCGGATCCAGAAAGTGTTTCGTGGAGAAGGGGAAATTTAAGTCCGGGATCCCTCCAAAGTATCTTTTTGGAAATAATTACCCAAATTAAAAAAACAATGTCTTTCAATACTTAAAGATTTAAGAAATGCGAAATTCCACGAGTGTGTATAAAACGAGACTGAAATTTCATCACTAGCAATTATTTATAATTTATTCCACTCATCCAAAATAAATTATATTGAATTTGGGGGGTATGTAATGGACTCAATAGACCCATTCATTTCACTAGCTCAGTCTGTGTTTAAAAAATCAGAGTACATGATCCCATTATATTTTTGACAGTAATGAAGGAAGAATGACTGTGGTAATTCTGTTTTCCAGGTATTTGCATATTTTATTCTCATCATGAGGCTTTTTATTCCACATAATATTTTATTTTGGCTGTACATACTATTTTGGTTAGTTGTAAGCAACAAAACTAAAAAATTACCACACTCAAAATAACGAGAAATACAATAAACTGAAAATTAAAATAACAAGAATCACTGTGCATTTATTTTTAGTAATCATGTTCATCAATGAAATCGTTTATTTTGTGGTCGTGAGTTTTTACGACCAAGAGCCTCATGAACGGGAATTACAGACCAATTTACATGTATCGATTGAGGAAAAGCTTCAATGCTATTCATTAAACTCAATCAAAGCTGCGACCCACATTAACGACCAACATATTGTGTCTAAAAACGCACCCAAGAAAACGACAAATACTAGTTTGAGAAAATCAGGAAAAGCCCTGCAAGGCATTTTAGAGAATATTCTATCCTGAGAATGTCAAACAAAATTACCTTCTCAGCTGACCAAATCTGGAGCCAATGTAACATATACCGAAAACCATTTAGGGTGTCAAAAATCTTAAAGAAACTTCAAAAATCATAAGCGGTGGTACAACGAACCATATTGACAATGGGCAAAACTTGGAACTCTATTTTTATTCAAAACGAAACAAAGTTTGGAGAAGCTATTTTTAGGTAATTTCATTTGATTGTACTGAACACAAGAGAGCTTGAAAGAGTATGCGCCTCGTACTTGATATATTCCTATTATATTCTAAACTATCACTAAAACATACACAAATTTTAACTTTTCCGATTACTTGATTTTATTTCTGAACCTTATTTCCAATTTTTCCATTTTTCAGTGAAATTAAAGATTACATTTTAGGGAAATAGCTTGTGGTAGAACTAATAACTGGGTCCGTATTCATCTGAGAAACCTCGGTAAACTACCAATCAAATCAGCTGGCAGCAAGAATTCTCCTTCAGGCAGTGGTTATATTTTTAACATCATTATTTACTATCTGTTAAATCATATATATTTTACAGTTTTTCAGGCAATGTTACAAGAAGTGGAATTGGGCGTAAGCAACTTGGGAATTCATTTCACGCGAAGCTCCCTCTTACTTTTGGTAGGATTGTCTTCATTAAAAATTTGAAATTTTTTTAATTTAAATTTCGGCTATTGTTTAATGGAATGTTTGAGTGTTTAAAGATCCTTTATTTTGTCCTTCGGGTACATTGAATTGATTTTAATGATTTCTGCTAAGCGACCTGCAGTGAAGTTTTTGACACAACCCACTTTTATTAGCTTAAAAAATTTTCTACAGATAATGTTTTAATATAAGTACTCAAGTTTTCAATTTTTAGATCATTTTTGATTTGTTTATTTCAAAAGTACGAAGGAGCATTAATGATACACCTTAAAAATTTATTTTATTTTATTCTGATACGTTATAGCTTGACATTGTCTTCGATAAAGATCTCAATATACACCGCATTACTTACCTGGATCGAAAGGATCGTGGTTACGAGGGGAATACGAAAACAGTTGAATGATGCTACATGTTCTCTTATGGAGGGAAGCATAAAAAAAATTATGGGAGAGAAATATGAAAAGATAAACCGAGTCAAGTTAAAATGTAGTTAATTAGTAAATAAGTACACCTGAATCAATAAAATGAAGGTAAAAACAAGTATGTATGTACTACGGGCGTGAACTGATTCTAATGATCGAGCGGTGACAAAATGTCCTACAGCCTTTGGCCCGAAGGCTTTTTGTCGGCGCTCGATCATTAGAACGCTTATGACGCCCTTGCTGCACAAATAACTATTATTCAATTTCAATATCTTCGAACTGTCTTTGGATTTTAATTATATTCCTTTGTCCTGTTTTTTAAAACAGTCTTACTATTTTTGATGATCAAAAGGTTAATAAAAGGCCATCTATTTTAAATGTGGAATTTTTAAATAGTTTTTTTTATTAATCATAAATTTTAAATTTTTAAATAATTTTATTTTTATATTACATTTTGAATTTTAAAATCGATGGCCTTTTATTAACCTTTTGATCATCAAAATAGGAAGACTGTCTTTAAAAAATTGGAGAAAGAAATATAAATATAATTATTGTTCAATTTATTGGCCGTACAAAGTATTGGAGCCAGCTCTGTCTCAGTGGGCGAACTCGCTGTGCGTGCCGCCTGACGTTTTGGGCGCTGCTCTCTCGCGGTGGTGGCCGGGTGCCCCAGTGGGCCGTGTCGACATCGTGGTACCTCGCGAGGCCTCTTCCGCGTGTCGACACTCGATGCCGACCCGTTCGCCCCGTTTGGCGCAGGAGTGCCGGAACCGCGCAGGCCTTGAGAAGCGGGGCGAAGGTCACCGTCGATTCGGGATTCTTCGGGACCGTGCCTCCAGTGGAGGCTCATTATCACTCGCAGGGATTAAACCAATTAGTTTTCGGTGTTTGAAAGGAGATTAATCTAATTGGTTCCGTCCTTTGAAACGTAAATGACACGATTTAAAGTTAACCCTCCGGCGGGCGCGTAGCGGCACTCAGTGCCGCATTCACACATTTTTGTTGATTTCGTGTAAATAATTGGTGTCGCACTATTGAGCTCATAGTTATTCTTCATTCATTATATTTTCAACCGGATGACACTCAGATCACGATTTTAGACACTACCGATCGACCGTTGTACATCAGTAATTCAAACTCTGCAACGATTGCGGTATTCCTTACCACACGCGCTTTGTCATGAAAGTATAATATTTGCGTATTTTATCCATTAGAATTCTTACTGCTGTTTAGTTATTGAGCTTTATGATACAGATTTTGGAGTGCTAAGTAGTCATTCAAGTTTCAATGCGTTGTTTCCGAAAGAACGTTAGAAGTCACGTTTGAACCCATGATCTCGTCTTCGCACCGTATTTATTCCCCTTCATGTAACACGTACCACGTACCAAGTCACGGAGGGAGCGAGTGTTTGATCAGATTCTTATTATATTGTTATTTCGTTTGGTATTTAGTTAGTTATTATGAAATAAAATATATAAAACATGAATAAAGAATATTTACTTGACATTCAATAACAAAAATAATAACTATTGACGCGAAAATCGAAGTTGATAAATGCGGCACGGATTGCTGCTCGCGCCTGCTGGTGGGAAATGATGAGACGCGTTATGAGGATGAGGAGCGTTAATCTTTTGGGACATTCCACGTGACTTCTTCTTTAATTTTTGTAACTCAAAATGGATGCAGAATTCATCGATTTTTCTCAAACGCTCTCGCCAATTCAAACTAATTTTTATAAAGGAAAATGTTGATAATGATTAACATGCTTTCAAAATTAACATATATCAAGTCTAACGAATGAAATGTGTTTACATGCTTTCCTTGTTCAGTAACTAAGGATTAATAGTAGTAACTAGTGGATTTATTTATATCCTTTTTATGATAAAGAGGAGCTGGTTACGTAATATTCAATACCTCATTTTTCTACTCTTCTTTATTTTACGTTTACGAAGTAAGGAAGTTATTGAAGACAATGTTGACCTGAAATAATTTCTTTGAGGAAATATCTTGAACCATTAATTTATAATGTACAGAAATTAATTAATTTCAAAATTTTGAAATAAGAGGATGTACGAGGGGGAGTACAGGAACGGTGAGGTTTGTTTAAATGAAATAATATAATAAGGACGACAAACAAATTGAATGAATAGGTAATGCTTCTTGCAAACAAAGAACGAGAAATGTGTTTACTTAATGGTGACCCACATTTCTACAAGAGGACTCGATTTCAAACGCTTTATATTCTTCACAGATGGCTAACCAACGCGGCGTTAGAGAACAATTCACTTGCATATCTATTCTCTGGAGGACTTTCACATGTTTATGAGTTGAATAACTACACGACGATTGTTGATGTGATATGTGTAAGAAAAGGTTTCTCCGCCATGTGCCAACTTTTCAGTGATAGATTGTACACTTTCTTTTAATGAAAAATGGAAACTGAATACGTTTCAGGAGAAATTATTAAAAATAACAGTTAGAATACAATTTTCAAATGATTTGAAAAGTCACAAATGTGATGCATGAAACGTGGTGATTTCCGAGTAAAAAGTGTGTTTATGTTGTTCTTAGGATTCACGTTGAAAGTTTTTTGTGAATGTAATAGGAAAAAGTTCAACTTTTTGTTCTAAAGACTTATCTGAGATTTGATAAAGATTTATGATTTCTTAAAAAAATGGTTTGTAGAATCATTCTCTTGTGGAATTCGTATTTGGACAACTGAAGTGTTACAAACGCTTATTACGGTGTAAGAATTGGCAGTCAGCGCGGGGTAATCGATAATTTAGGTTATAAAGTAAATAGCTTATAAGCTGTGATTACCTAGAACGATATGTTAGTAGGGTCAACCCAGAAAACCAGAAAAATATGTGGTAAGAACTTGTTAGTAAAAGTTAGGCTTGAATATCAACGAAAGTTGTGCCACAAAGCAAGATAATAGCTCAAAAACAGTGAAATCTCAACTGAGAAAATAGCACTAGTGAAATGTTCACAACAATAACATTTCTTACAGCAACATTTTCTCCGACGATTATGAAAAGATAATGAGAACTGTAGAGTAATTTAGAACTCAGAACGGGCGTTACTTTCTTTAGCACAGTATGCGGATTATTTATTTAACTTTGTTTACGTATCCTGAAACTTGAAAGATCATTTGGATCCGTAAGTATTGATCGATTATTGACCACATTAATCTCACGTGGATCGGACAGGGATCGAACCACGCTTCGACGCAACTCTTATGCCCTAAACATTGCACTGGGTGAGTACATGAAAGGTGTACAAGGTCATTGGAACTAGATCTGCATCCACTTTGCCCATTTTTCTCAAAACTGATTCAAATAACTTGAACAATGACCCAATTAGATCGGATTTTGTTCGGTTTCCTTTAGAGTACAAAGGATGAAATAAACCGTTCTTTTGCTTACATGTCTCTTTCTATTATTCCTAAATGTCAGATAAATTTTTACCGTTCCAACTTAAAAATAATAAGGTAAAAACAAATAATGATAAAAGTAAACAAAAATGAATTAAAAAGTGTAATTAAATATACTAAAATAGGATTTATTGTGCCCCAAAATCAATGAAGGGATTTTTTATTGCTGATGCAATTTACGTACATAGACTTTTTATATCGATAATTAAATTTAAAAAAATCATAGATATTTTTCGTTGAAGTAATAAATGATAATATTGAAATTTCATTTGAACTTCTTCATTCATTACTGAATATTATAACCTGACACTCGTTCGTTTTCTGAAGAGGCAAACTTTCTCATCCGGGAATTAGTTATTTTACTCTTTTGTTACCATATGTTATTATCTCTATTTATCATTGCTTGCTTTTAATTATCGGGTTGGTATTCTTATTTTACTTTTTAATTTGTAATTATTGTTATGTTAATCGCTGAATACACTTACAGGTATTGCGGAAGCTGGGTAGGATAAATTTGAAGAGGTTGCATACCTAGTGTATGTCATACTATTTATCAATACTTATTTTCAGTGGTCTAATCAAGAACTTTCTCTGGGAGGCAGTGTAATGTCCAGCACTATTTTCTTTAAAATAATTTTTCATTTATGGTGAATTCAACAGCTATTTACGCAAAAGAAACGTGTCTTTAGTAGATTGATGACAAAATAATTATTACAATAATACTTGATTTGATTGTCTTCAATATTAGAGACTACCTCTGCACAAAAAAATACGTCTTGAACTTGGTGCATGAAGAACCAATGACAATATTCAAAGTTTTACAGAATGGGTGGTTTTCTTACACCAACAAAATGACAAAACAATCGTAGGGTAATGTATATCAAAGCGAAATCTAGGAGATACGATCTATTTTTGACTTTGGCCTTTATTGCACACTAAGAATTGGCCTTAAATCACACATTGGCCATACAAACCGAAAATTATTAAAAACTAACAATGGCCCTTCTTGCACCAAGCCACGTATATAGTAAAGACTGTAACTACTTTGCTGTCCGGAAGACGTCGCTCCTAGAGACAGGCACCAAAGTTTTGGCCGGCATTTTGCAACCTTTCTCAGGACAATATGCGAATGGAGGAAGGCCGCAGAATGGCGGCCGAAATGTTGGTACTACTGCGTAGGACGCAGCGTCTCCCTGCAGCCAAGTAGCTACTGACTTCGGCCGCGGAAGCCTATGATCTTACAACAAGACGAGCAAACAAAATAAAAACTTTGTCACTCCCAAAGGCTTGTCTCATGTTTCTCTATGTACATCAAATCCGAATCTGAAGCCAGAATTGCGCCATCACCTTCCAGGTTTTTTATCGCGAAAAACCACCGCGAAATTGTAAATGGTAAATTTCACAATGTTTTTTCGCGACTTTAAAACTGGAAGGTGGTGACGACATTCTGGCTTCAGATTCGGATTCAGCGCGTCGACATACATAAAGTGTGTCAAGTCTTTGGGTCTGACAACTTTTTTTAATTTTTATTTCGCGTGCCTGTGTAATGATTGTTTTCGAATGCTGATGTGTCTGGTCGCCCAGTCGACTTACACGGCTTGAGGAAGCCGGGCAGGTTGGGCTTGATGAGGCTCCAGAGCGAGGGCGGGCGCAGGAACGAGGGCAGCCAGGCGCGCGCCGACGCCAGGGGCCCGCCCGGCGCCGCCAGCCGCGGCAGGTCCAGCACCAGCACGCGCGAGCTGGCGTAGCGCGCCAGCCGCTCGGCCAGCCGCCGGTCCACCTCGCCGTCCGACTCCGCCTCCTCCCCCGCTTCCGCTTCCGCTTCCTCCTGCTTCTCCGCCTCCGCCTCCCTCGCGCGCCCTTGCGTCGGCTCTGAGCACACGGATGTGTAACATTCGTGTTATTAAATGTTTCTGTCGATGGGGATAGCGGACAGCGATCGACTGCGATATAGATCTTCTTTGCAGTTTGTATCACAAAAGTGATACAAAACGCGAACTGCGCATGCTTAGAAGATTGACAGTGCTTTTGATTGCTGTAACGCTTCGAAAATGATGAACTGTATGCTTTCTTAAATTGTTTAGATAAAAATAAATCGTACAAACCTCAGTTTGTGATTTTTAATTTTGACATTGAAGTCACTGAAATAATTCAAACCATTGTACAACTTCGATCACCTCATAAAAAATTACAATTTTCCAAGACGAAACTGCATGAGAGGAATGTGACCACCATAATTCGCAACTAATAAGCTGTATAAATGGCCTGCCCTTTTTTATTAATCGCATTGTAAATACTATAGAGCACATGTTACCATGTATTAGTAAATAGAATATGTTGATGTTTCATTGACATATGACAATATAATAAGGACAACGTGACAATACTTAAACATTTTAAGATTTTTACATTGTCTTTTGGTGGAATTTATAATTTCACAGTTAGTCAGGAAGGCACGTTTAGAAATTAACCTCCCACGGTACACCGACTTAAACCTTTCATATATTCATGCGAAGTAGATATGGGTACAACAACAATTTGCAGTTCAGGAGATTTTTCCTTTTCCCTTCATCCTTTTTTGTGATAATTTGCAGGGCACATATTGGGAAATAGATTTTAATGATGTGTATTTAACACTGTGACTTGTCCTAGTTGTTATTCAAATTTCTATAATTCGACATTGACATTTCGCATCATCCGTCTTCCGTTTAGTTTGTCGTGACCTATTTTATTTCGGCAAATCAGCCAGCATCTTAAAAGCTTCTTCAGTGATATTATGCACATCAGTATCTGTTGTTTTTTGTTTACGCATATCTGTGGAAATAGTAATGTGTTAATGACATAATTCCATGACATTTTCAATTGGCTAAATACGATTTCATTCGGGCAACAAAACTGAAAGGTTAAGGATTCTAACTAAAACACTTAAGAATTATTTTTAAATTGATTTACTTATTTAAACGGCTTCAATCAGTTAATTTACGAATCATGCCCATTGACGGACAAACATTAAACTTCACACTGCATGTAGCAAAACTCTCGACGCGGTCTCATTTTTTGTCAACACTTCATTTATTTACATTTCTGAAATATTGTAGGAAAATAAGAACATACTGCCCTGCTGCTCAGATGTGGCCAATGCTATTCCACCCCCAACTCAATCTCAATTTTTAAAAATATATTTTCATCTTTTTTAAATGACTCGTTCAACTTCTCACTCTTTCAGATATTGTGTGGAAACACATAGTTTACAATAACAATTTTAGATACAGACAATAGCACAGTTAAATATCGACGGAGAAAATCGGGCTTGCTTTGAAATATTTATTGGCATATGAAAAAGGAGTTGGGGGATCTTCAGGATCTGTAAATGTAAGATTCTGTTGCCTGTTCGCATGTTAAAATAGTGCCATGGGGGTGTATGTAGATTTTGAATGGAGTGTGTTTTTCAGTCGGAGCAATAAGAGTTGTTTGTTACAAATCATGATCTTTTCCTAACTATATTTAAGATTTTATTTGAGAATATTTCGAGATGGCATAAATAGTTGGAAAAGGAGGATAACTAAGCCAACGAGTTGAGTGATTTATGAGGCTTTATATATATTAAGAAAAAGTATATCAAAGATCCATAGCCTGTTAAGAAAGATGTCATGAGATTGGAAGCGTAACGTACGTGTCGCATGGCGGACCGTCACTCTCCCGCACAACTTTCCATCTTATTGCTTGCCTGCCTTCCTGCTTACCCGTCTTACCTACCTTGCCGGCTTGCCTACCTGCTTGCCTGCCTACCTGCTTGCCTGCCTTCCTGCTTACGCGTCTGCCTGCTTGCCTGCCTACCTGCTTGCCTGCCTATCTGCTTGCTTGCCTGCTTGCTTGCCTGCTTGCTTGCCTACCTGCTTACCTTCCTGCTTGCCTTCCAGCCTGCCTACCTGCCTGCCTACCTGCCTGTCTACCTGCTTTCCTGCTTGTCTGCCTGCCTGTTTACCAACTTACCTGCTTGCTTGCTTGCCTGCTTGCTTGCTTGCTTGCCTGCTTGCTTGCTTGCCTGCTTGCTTGCTTGCCTGCTTGCATGCCTACATATCTGCCTGCCTGCCTATCTGTCTGCGTACTTGTCTGCCCGCTTGCGTGCCTGTCGTCTGCCTACCTGCCGCCTGCCGTCGCACCACCAACCCGGGCAGCAGCTCCACGGCGTCCTCGCGCTCCAGGCCGCTGAGGACGGCCGCGGCCTCGAGGCGCGCGCACGCGGCCAGCTTGCCGCCTGCGCACGCGCGCTCCAGCCGGTGCCCCGCCCCCGCCGCCCCCGCCCCCGCCGCCGCCGCCCGCGGCGCCGCCGTCGCCGCCGCCAGCGCCAGCAGCAGCAGAGCGAACACTCGCATCGTGGCGGTCGTTCGTGCCTTCGAGTATCGCAGCTCGCCGCCTGGAAAGATTGCAGATTGTCGAGGGAAAGAGAAACACGTAGAAAGGCGAGGCGCGCGGGAGGAGCAGTCATTTTCCGGTTCGTTTTGTTCGAAACGCTTTCGAAAAGTCCGGAACGGCTTCGATCCTCTTTATTGCAGTCTTACACGCTGGGAGGAGGTACTTGCTCTCGATATCCTCTTTCATTTAAATATCCTCAATTTCGAGTTTTCCTCTACTTAGTTGTAAGGCGTTGAAAGTCGAAACGCATTAAATCTAAACTGAAGGAAAATATTATTTTTATTATTACAATGTCCGTACCTCCGACATGTGAAAATTAATATGATAATGAATTCAAAATTTATATTTTGTTTAATAAAATTCTTTAAAAGTTCTTCAAAAACCATTCGTACATATTTTAAAACGTTATGAAATGAAATTACTTCATATTAAAAGAAAATTAGAAATACAACTCGAAAAACGTATTCACCAAGTTATTTTCCTGATATTTATGATTGCATTATTCTAAACAAATTCCTTTGAATGTAATTTCTTTTACTATCTCTCATTTATTTAATATGTTCGTTCATTAAATTTTGTTTCGCGTTAGTAAAATCGAAAATAATATGATGATTTATTCTAACGATTTCAAATAGCGAGGAAAATTATATACAAATTACAATAAACGAAGCTGAGCCAAACAGTTCTAACATCTCATTTGCAGTAATTGTGTTGTTGAAGAATAGGATAAAAGCTACTACTTTGTTTTAAAAATTAACCAATGCAGAGGGAAAATACTAGCTGTATTTTGGAACCCGGAAAACATGAACAATGTCGCTGACTCACAACTGCAAACGTGGTCGAAGCCGACGCTGCTTATTTACAAAGGGCGCGTCGCGTCGTCCTTGTTAACAGCCACCCCGCCGTACCACTGACCTGCAAATCTAGTGTCCTCCCGCACCGCCCAGCAGCCGGCTATCCTGTGCACCGCCGCCGACGCCGTCGCCGCCGTGGCCGCCGCCGTCGCCGCCGCCGCCGCTGCCGCCGCGTCCATGGTGCCGCCTCGACTGCCGCTCACGCTCTCCGCATGCTCCGGCGCGAGCCGCGCTGAGAAACGAAACGGCGGCGGTGACTCTCTGCTGCCGCAGCGGTCGCCGCGCGCGCGCCTCCCCGCCACTCCGCTCCCCACCCCCGCACCCCCCACACTCCGCCCCATCTGCCACGCCGCCCACCCACCCACTCCGTGACAGTTACGCGCCGCCGAGCCGCCTGCGCGGCGAGAGGTGTCGTACTGTGGGATATTAAAACAAGAGGTGCGCGTTGCAAAGTCGTTGAGGATAGACAATAAATCTTCAATTGCGATATATAAATCCATCATAAGACCGTTACTACTATATGCCTGTCCCATCTGGATAAATGTCTCAAAAACCAATCTAAAAAATTACAAATCATTCAGAACCAATTTCTCAGAACGATATCCAATACACCGTGGTTTATCACCAATCATCAGCTTCAAAAAGAACTCAACCTAGAACCCATTGAACATCACATCACATACCCAGCCACTAACGTCTACCATTATTTACCCCACATCCCTTTCCTTGCAACCTTGAGACTCGCAATAAATCCTAACCACACCAGAATAAATAACGATATCCCTACAATATATTTCTAAAAACCTCCGAATTCGAAACAAAATAGAGGACCCAAAAGGGCATCCTCACCCTTATGTTAGATTTAAGTGTTAGAAGTAAGTTTTAAATATAAGTTAGCACATATGTAAAGTTGTAATTAAACTGCACTAAGTGCAACCAACATAAATCAATAAATGAAAAAGAGGATGGAAAAGTTCTGCGAAGGCCTGAACTGATATGAAGACCTTGGGGCAATAATACGCCATGCCACATTTCTGATGAAATTGAGATATTAGTGTTTTTTGATGCCCCGTAGATGTATCTAGATGTTGGGTTTTTATTTTAAAGATTCGCTGAAAGATGACAAAGTAATGCATATTTATGCTTTATCCCAATGTGTAGAATGCAATGTCAAAACCTTTATTCTCCGTTTTCTCCAAACTTACGTATTGTGGCATAGCATGTTACGACCCCGAGGTCTTCATATTTATTTCTATCAGCAGCCGTAGATCTTAAACGTGACTGAACTTCTCTTTCACGGCCAATTCATGAATATTATAAGAGTGGGGGTTGCGAGTTTTCTGCCGTTGTTGTGCGCGTATTGTTTTTGAGCCCCTTAATGTCCAAGTGGTGGAACTTCATTTTCATTGCACGTGCGCCTCCCCGCCACTCCCCTCTCCGCCCCGCCACGCACCTGCTCCGCCGCGTCGCCCACTCACTCCGTGACGCCACGACGACGTGACAGTTACGCGCCGCCGGGTGCACCCGACGCGGCGGCGTGAGGTGTCGTACAGTGGTGTATTAAAACAAGACTCGCGCGTTGCACAGTCGGTGAGGATGGTTGAGGAAACGTTCTCCGAAATCTGCTCGATTACTCATTTATTGTCACTATAGGCCTATCAGAATAGACCTATCAGAATTAACCTACCCAAATAGGCCTGTCACAATAAGCCTGTCAGAATAGACAAATCAGAATATACAGTTAGTAACAGTCTTGTTTGTACAGTCCATAATTTGCTCGAAAATCATTCATTGTGAGTGGAAAATTGAGACTAATGCAAATTATATTACAAGATAATTGAATAATTCCAGTTAAATATAACGTAACTTTGTACACCTAGACGAAATGGCCTTGAATTTGAAATTCACCAGCATGTGTAGTTGCTCGGGATCCTTCCTAGAGGCTAGTTTTCGAGCGACTAAATGTGCTGATAAATTTCAAATATTAGGCCATTTTGTCTAGGCGCACAAAGTTACGTTTTATTTAAGTGGAATTATTCAATAATCTTGTAATATATTTTGCATTAGTCTCAATTTTATACTTAAAATTAACGTTTTTCGAGAAAACTGTGGACTGTACAAACAAGACTCTTACCAACTGTACCTAACAGAGTACACCTATCAAAATACACATAATCAAAATAGGCCTATCAGAATAGACCTATCAGATAGATAGACATATCACAATAGACCCATCAGAATAGACCTATCAGAATAGACCTACAAGAATAGACCTATCAGAACAGTCCTCTCAGAACAAATCTATCATAACAGGCCTGGACGTTTCGGACAACTGAGCTTCTCTGTTACGCGAAGGTCTTTTCAGAAATATTATAACAGTCGGGGACACGCGTCGTACAGGGATGAACGAAAAGTTCTCTGAAGAGCTGCGCGTTCACGGTTTATTTCTATCAGCACAGCTCTTCACGTATTGACCTTCCCTTTTATGCAAAGGCCTTTTCACGAATATTATAAGAATGGGGTTGCGAGTCATAAAGTAGTTCAGGATGAATGGAAAGTTATCGCACCACTGCAACACCGCGTCTGGCACAGGGAAGGATTCAGAAAGAACGAAAAGTTTCCTGCCGCTCAACAGCGCGAACCTTCATCTTTATTCAAGGCCCCTTAAAGTCCAAGTGGTGTCGACCTGAATGTCCGAAGTGGTTAAGAGCATGGATTGACTCAGCACTTCGGTCCGAAGGGTCGCGGACTCGAGTCCCTGTTGGGCGTGGCGGTTTGTCCCTTGTCTCTCATGAGCAGGTTATCGCGCAAGGTCTCGCGTTCTGCTGAACCCAGAACAGAGTGGCCCGCAAGTGTGTTAGTGCCTAGTGCAATGCTGTCAAAGTCTTTTACTAGTGGCAATGGCACGCGTCGTGGTACCGTAGCATGCCACGAGCTTCTCTGCGCAACTAGCGTCGGGAAAGGAAACTATTAATAACCTCGCTGTTTTACAATAGGGAGAGCGTTGTCTCTGGTGGCGGGGTAATGAACTGCGTGGAGGGGCGAATTCGTCGTGGCACTCGTGCCACGGAATCCTGCTCGTGGAATCGACCTTGACAACACTGGATTAGTGTATGGTCGAATATGCGTCCCCGCGGGACGTAAGAGGTAACCGGCTGACGGCTGGAAAAAGCCTTAGGGAAAAAAAGCCCAAGAGGTGTAACTTCATTTTCAATTTAGTTGCAAATGTCGCCGACTCACTTCGTGACGCCATAAGACGACAGTTACGCAGCATGTGCTCGCTCGTGGTGGCAGGTGTCGCCCAGGGGTATATCAAACCAGGAGTCGTTGCATAGCTGTTAATGATGGCGAAAGGTTCTCAGAAGTGCTTCGAGTTCACTGATATTTATTCCTATCACTATAGTCTTTCACGTTTGAGACAATTGAGCTTCTCTTTTACGCAAATATCTATTCAAGAATATGATATTAGTGGACGATGGCAGTTGTACTGTGCTTGGGCATAAACGAAAAGTTTCCCGAAGTTCTTCGCGTTTTCTGCTACTTATTCAATCAGTATTGACATTCACGTTTGAGTTTATTGAGCATATCTATTCAAGGAAGGTATATTCAAGCGCAGAGGTCTATTCAACAATATTATAACAAGAGTGTTATCAATAATGATAAACGAAATAATTTTCTTTGGAATTCGTTAAATTGGAAATTGATGACAAAATCAAAAATTACAAATGTTATTGCGATAATAATGTAAAATTCTGAAATTGATGTTATTACACTTTACGGTCGAATTAGAGTGTTCTACAAAATTTTAGTATTGAAAATAACTTATCCAATATAAAGCACATATGAAGACGAAAACGCAATGAAGGATAAACACAACAGAGGGTAAATTATCTTATACACTATAAAATATCTATTGACGAATAATAATACTCTTTTTGACCCATTTCTGAGAATACAATTAATTAGTAGTTAATATTAATTAGTAGTTAATAGTAATTCAATGGTTTAAAAATCAAACAGTTAAAAATCAAAGTTTTTCTTGACATGTTTATTCGGTGATATTTAACGTCTTTTTCATGCCCCGGCTTCAAATGCCATCCCGCTCAAAAATCATAGACCACTATCACTTGCAGCTACAGAGAATGGCCTGTCGTCACATGTCAGAACCTGGCTTACGTTTTTTTTACTGATTGTTGGGGCCACATGTGGTTAACACATAATTAATTTATTTTCAGAGAAACATCATCTTCGTTTTGAAAGGTAAAATAATGCATGTGAACCGCCCGTGATCTAAACTATCTCTGAGAAAACATCACAGTGGATTTTGACGTGACACATCAGATCTCATCACATTCCTGCACACATTGTATATCAATACATTTCCTTGTTAATCATCCAGCCGCGGTTCTCGCGATAATGTATTATTATTATTATTATTATTATTATTATTATTATTATTATTATTATTACAGCTCATTCAATTCCTTACGAGCATAGGTCTCCTGAAGATTCACGGACAGCTGCAGAGCATGCAAAAGATCAGCCACTTCTGATGATACGAGTTGGTAACACATACACTTATACAATTGAGGTTTTCACAGATTCTTTGTCCTATCACAGTTATTTACCTATATCAGTCTGTTACAATAACAGTTGTCCTACTGGTATGCGACGACCGTTCCGGTGGCCAGCCTGAGATCTTATGGACTCTTTAAGGTTCTGTCCGCCGGGGCCATATGGACTGCATCTCCGCACCTTTTCAAAGGTTGCCGCTCTTCAAACCGATCAGAATCATGTCATGCCTTCCGCCAGAGTAGTGCCTAAATAATGCTATTTACTTTTAAGAAAGGTGAGGTGAAACGTGAGTTGTCTCGTTATTTCATATCCTCAATATATTAAGTAAATTTGTTCTTTAAATAATGTAAATATTGCATAAGTAACATCATTAAAATGTATTCTGAGACGTAGATACGAAATAAAAGACTATAGAGAAGAATTACTATAAAAATAGCTGTCCCCCCATATGTTAGTACAAATCATCTCCGGAAAAGCCATTAACCAGGCGCTTCAGAATAGAAGCTTGTCAGATGTTTGATTTATTTTCTGAAGGTTATGTGCACATAACGTTAAGCAAACTTTACGACTGAGCTTAGGAGCATCCCAATTATATTTTAATATTGTAGTAGTATACACAGAGAGTCCTGAAATTTCTGAAGAACCTTCAAATTTGTTTTTTGTTATAATGAAACAAAAATTATGTTAAGGTGTAAGGCATTTGTAGTGAGAAACGAAGGTACTGAAGTATTTTCATACCAAACCACTGTAATGACGAATTGCAGTTATGTTTTTGCTTAAATTTGTAGTATGATAAGCATAAATTATAACTTGTTGGTATGTGTCAGAGATGGAAATTTGGTAAAAGGAGCGAATAGGAAGCCACACAATCCTTCATGAAAATTCTTGATAGTCTAATTTCCTATCTTTTCTCTCAGATATAAAATAAATTTATGATGTAAGAAAAGTATTACCACGTTTCATTACCAGAACGATTTTCTGATCACGACGGATTCTGAACTACCACAAAATTTTCAGGCGTAAACCTGTTAACAAACGAACACGAAGCACAAGTTTAGTTACCGTTGTCCATATTTTCTTCACTCGATGCATCTCCTAACTGTGTGTGCCCCTCGTGATATTCGTGACGTGATACGTGATTTTCCTGATACGTATTTATTTTCTTTTGCCTTCTTACTTCGGCATTTAAATTTGGTAAGAAATGCTTAGGCAGTTTTCATCTCTTTTGCATTGCAATTCCTATATAGTATTTGAGTAAACTCCTCTACCGTGCGTGTGTGTGAAGTTCCGTCTCTCACGGTTAGACCACTTCCCCTGCACCCATCGAGACCTATGAGGTGTCATTGAACGCGTTTCGGTCTCCTGATGGGGAACTGATAATTTTTTTTTCGATCCGGCCATAAGATTCCAATAAATTTCCGAGAACATGTTTTTTTGTGTTTATTCATTACCATTTTGTGTCGAGAATTTAACAAAGTATTAATTAAATACTTTGTTTTTCTCTCATATTTGGCATTTATTTCATCTCATTTACTCTTTTACCCTTCCAAAACCAATATAATGTCCGTCTCACAAGTTGCAGACACATCCTTCTAAATGGATGAAGTGGTGTCTACTCACAGAGCTAGTTGAGTGTCCGTATGTACCATTTCTACATTATAGCTCGGTGATGTGTCCTTGAAGTGCGTTGCGAGAGAGAAACTTCGCGACATCCCGCGTGCACTGCGACGAAAGCGAGCACTCGAGCGTCGTGAGCGGCAGCGCAATGAGTGGGCTGCATGCACCTTGATTGCATTCTTTCCTTATCTGAGATACTGTGAAATACTCGAGATGACAGGTGTCGCGTACAAGAGCCAACATCTTTTACGATACATTTGATTAATTTGTGCTTTGCTCACCCATGAGTCGAAAAGATACAGATTAAGGGCATGTGACGAGAAATAATGTTACTTTTTTTCGAATGAAATTGAGAATATTTTATGGTACTAAACTATTTAGTAATTATAGTGGCAACGCTATGTTGGATCCCACTCTCAATTTTCTATGGGGCTCTATGTTTCTCTTAATACTGTAGTGGCACCGAATTACTTACAACTGCAAATAAAAGTATATTTTCACGAAGCACGACAAAAGAACCGGTGGTGGCGCCAGGATTCTGTCCGAACTCCCGCTGGCCACCCCCCATTGGACACGCGCAGATGTCCGAGACGCTAGGGACTGCGCGCGCGCCCTCGCCTGCCCCCGACGGTACTTTTCCGCGGCCCCCTCGCCCACCTCCTCCCTTGAGATTCTCAGGTTCTTCCCCGGACCATTAATTACTACCCCTATTTGACATACGATTGAAGTGAGAGGGAACGAGTGTAAGTTTTTCGCTCAGTTTTCGGCTCAAAAACCTCCGATGATTGGACAAAATTATTTTGCGACGCACTAACCTTTCGCCAATAGCTGCCAAGCTTAAACAGAATTCTGGAAAGTTCTAGAACATTTTGGGTGAATTTGGTGGGGGTAGAGAGGTTGGAAAGACATCGTGAGCACAGCGAAAAGGAGAACGTACGAAGCAGTCAAGGAGGAAGGTCGGTGCTCGCTGCGGCGTCCGGCGCCGGCGAGATACATTTTTTCTAAGTCTTGACTTGCAAGAGAAAGAGAATTTGTAAAGGGGGGATATGTGCACGGCTTCCAAATATCAGTGGAACGTGGATTTCAGACGCCTATTTTTAGTCTGGATAGCGGAGAGAAAGTGATTTATGCGAAACTCGTGCCTGAGCGCATCTACTGAAGTGATCAGATCATTCATGGACTTGTAGCGATCTTCAAAGTGCGGAGTACGGATTGCCTCCGGGACGCATGGACTGAAAGTACAGAAGCCATTGTGTCAGGCGCGTGAACATTATCTGCTGGTTATTAGCTGTGAGTGAGCGGCGTTGTGCTTTTGTCGGCGCCCGAGACCCCGTCACAGCGATACCTGGTCGACCCGCCTGCACTGGCCCGCTTTTGTCGCCTGCCCCTCCCCTCTGGGCAGTGCCCAGCGCGCGCGCCGGACCCTAGTCCCCAGCAGCTGGCAGAAGAGGTCGTTCAACCCGCTGGCTGGTTCCGTAAGTCACTTCGCTGCTGCTGTATTACGCCCTTCAGGCGCTTCCATGATCAAAAGGAACGAACTTTTGGAAAGAGGAGTTAGCATTGCCTTTTGACCAGACGGATAAACTAAGATTCTCGGCCGCGCTTGGTCGTCAAGAGAGAATCGACGTAAACTCATGTCAAATTCTTGTATTAGTGTTATTTTTTATTTGTGTGTGAAATTATGGAATTGGGGAGAAGGAGAGCATGCTCGCCGGTATTAGTGGTATTACCATGACCTCATTATTGAATAAATGCCACTTATTTTGTTAACCTGATAACAAGACTTCCATTTTCACCGAACACCGACTTCCACCATCATTAATATTTTCGGCACGCCTTTCTACCTACTGAGCTAACCGGCAGCCAAGTCGTCCGCGCCCAACCGAACGATCGCGGCTGTCGCAATTGGCGTTTCCTGCCGTGCGGCTGTCGCGATTGTTCAGAACGACACGGCTGTCGCAATACGGCCGTATTAGTGAATCACTGGAAGGGTCTGCTCAGTTACGGATACTATGTGTTGTTGCGTAGAAAGTGCCAGTTAAAACATTATGAATGATATTGTTTACTATACCCGAAGGCTTTCAATATATCCTATCCAATCTTTTACAGTACATTCATATTCTCAAGTATTAAACAAATCAATGTTATTTCTCTTATGTGAAATAATAAATATAAGAGTGAAGCATCAAAAAATAGAAAAATAAAATAAAAACTGTCTAAACTTTAATATATGTAAAGTGAATCAACATATTGAAAATTGAAATGAATCATCATATTACGAAAAATAAGAATTTTTTACTATTTCATTGAAAATATTGTAAATTGAAACAAATATGTATAAAAACCATTTGAATGCAGAAAAACTCTAAAGTAACGGGTCATGATTTTTAGTAATAGCAAATTAGGAGTATAATGAAAGTAGCAGTAATAGTGAAATATTTTAAACTAAATACATAATTATTATTTTAGTTATTGTTACTATTTAAGATAATTTTTTTCCGAAAACAAATCTTAACTAACCGGTGAAGAGTTAGTAATATGATCAGTGATTGAGATGCGTGAGTAGACGACGAACCCATTATCGAATTATCACAAACGCGCAAGCAATGGGTAACGAGGGCTGCATTGATGATTGTTTCCGCCGTCGTTTGAAAAACATCAAAACAAGCGAGTCTTGTAATGCAGGACGCTCACGTTTCTTTCCTTTTCAACGTATTCATTTCGCCGACCTCCATTCTCGAGTTGCGGTGAGAGGAAGATAAAAAATAATTAGTGTGTGGAAACGATGGTTCTCACGCAGGAAAACCGGCACCTAGAACGTCTGAAGTATGAAAAAACCCATCTATTGCTAAAACATCATATGTGAGATTATCATGTGAGATACGAGACACTACTGGAAGAGAAAGGATTGTCTCAGAGTTAGACACAATATCTACAAATTATTAATTGGTGTATAGATACTTGATGAATAGATTAATAGATGTAAGAGAAAAAATATCTAGGACGGCTTGAAACTAGGATAGTATTTCAGAACAAAAAGAAAGGTAGTAGTTTAGATACATGAAACACTGCATTTTACTAAGAAAATGTGTGTTACTTAAATGTGATAACATTATACGGGGAACACGTATGCATTTTCAGATGTCTACAACCAAATTATTGACTAACTTTCTTCCCAGTTTAAAATAAAAATAATTATTACAAAAATTAATAAATCAAGCCATTCGGCATATTGTATCATAGCGTATAATTTATTGTTAAATGCAGTCGATCAATAATAATTCCTTATTTAAACAATATATGCATACCATTTAAGTACATTTTAATACAAAAGCATGAGTGAAATACTTTTTTTCAATCTAATAGATTACTTTCTTGGATTATAATGTTGTATACATATTTGAGAAATGATTCTGAGAGTTTCTACATTACATGTAGTTTAGAATCTCTGTCAGAGATACTGTCAGGTTTTTAATACATATTGAATTTATTTTTGTTGATTTGAAGTCTTTGATTGCTTATTATTCTGTGGTTTAAATATATATAGTGGTTTAAATTCTCAAAATTATTTACATACAAATAATTTCGTCTACCATACTCTATTATTCAAGCAATTCGTAATAACAAGGCCACATCAGTATAATGTAAATATAAGCAAATGAATTTGTAATTGTGAGTTATATTAGACACACATTAACAGATGTCCTCCATAAGATGAAAGAGGTACTAACACTTTGTGACCTCTCTTCAGAAGAAAGCACCAAGACGACCAAAACAACTCTCCACCGCACATTCCGGTTCCTCGCCAATTTCACATTGCGCTTCTAACTCAAGTGCAAACTCACAGAGGGCTTCACTTCAATCTTTCACTGAACGTGACCTACTTCCAATAAACTTCACCCACGACCTTCGCTCTGTAGTATTTAACGTGTCGAAGAGAAGTACATCACCCCCTGCTGGTTTACTTATATTTTTATCTTTCTCCATTACCCTCTGGAATGTTAATAAGAACTAATGATTCATGCAGTTTAGATTGTAGCGGATCATTCAATCATGGCTGTAAATTTCTCATAAAATTTCACAGAATGGAAAAAACTAATAAAAAATAAATCTAGCATCTTTAATTTACTTCAAGCTCAATTTACTTAACTATTAATGAATATACTATTAATTTCTGGTAAATAAAATGTTATTGATTTTGGCATCTAAAAATGATAACCATTCTCCAGTGATGATTTAAAGTTACACGAAATGTTATTCCGGAAGAAATATATTTTTCTTATTTACCAATGGGTCACAAGCGATGTTTTTAACTACCCTTTAAAAAGTGATAACAAAGAAACACGAAATACGTTAAAATCATCATTCACGTCAGACTAATCTTGGATGTAAAACGTGTATTTATTTTGTTTTGAAGTTGGAAGTGTTTGTACACTTCCTTGTTGCTTATCGTTTCATTAAAAGACGAAACGATAAAAGAAAGAAAGGAGGAACATGATGTCACGCACATTCTTTCTCTATTTAAACATGAGAAAGCGCTGTAATGATCAACGATAAATTGAGATTTAACATGTATAGATGTGAATCTGTGGTGTACATGTTATCCCCATACATTGGTGGTGCAAGACATAGGTGTAGAACGGTTTATAGTTAGGCTCTTCAAAATAATGCAGGTATATTCAACACAATCTTTAAGAAAGTTGTGGACGTCGTTAACAAAATGATAAATAGTGTTAAGAGTATTTCAAATTATATAAACTGTGAAAAAAATCATTTTGAAGCGACTTGAAATGTTACTTTGACAAAATCATACAATATTTATCTTAAACGAACACAAAATAACTTCTATATTTTGATATCATTTTTTTCACAACAGGCTAAGAAGTCCGAAACGATTGAAAATATTTATTATTCGTTGAGGGGAGAATGTAAACGGGGGAAATTGTAAACGCTAACTTCAGATCTGAAACACACTCGATATTTTTTACGATTTGGAGTGAGTTAAGTGTCAAGAATCGATCCAGACTTGGAATCTTTACTTTCATCGCATGTTAACCTGGTTTTAGATGTATACATTTTGTTTACACTTTCTCCTTTAGATCACTGCAAAAAATGATAAAATAATAACTTTTAAACATTTATATCGACGGGTTGGAGGAAAATGTAAACTGATTTAGAAAGAGATGAATTTTTACTTGGAATTAAGTGCTGATGTAATTGAATTTCTTAGTCAATCACCAAAAATGAAGTACGCCAAACTCATATACAAATTGGGATAAAGAAACTATTAGGGATTAAATTAGTAGGAAGATTTTCAGGAGCGAAAAATGTTTTCATTTACTTCATTGAACACTAAAGAAGATGCTAAGAAACACCATAAACTATTCATTTCTTTTATAACAAATTCATTGTATGTTAAATTTTGGTTGTGAGGGAGAAACAATCACGTACAAGATATATTGAAAAGATAAGCAACTCAATAACTGTTCAATAACTGTTCCTAATGTATGACTTAAGATACTTAAAATAATTAGATCCAAGTTTAGTTACTTTGAAATTAAATTATTTTCAAGGCAATTCGTATTAAAATATTTTCATAACACAATCAAGTTTACAACAATTAGTCTTCAATTATAATAGTAAGAATTACACGTTTGCAAAGAATAGAGAAGGTTGGTCAATTTCATTACCAAATATATACTCTTACGTATATATTTGTTAAAATTATGAAATTAAAAGTGTGTTCTAAATAGAGACAATTTTCATTCCACAAGTTCTAAAAACAGTAACGGTCGAGTTCCAGTATAATGTAGAACTTGCAGCGCTCGATGTCAACGTTAAACTGTTTCCTAAAAGCATTGAAAGGATCTAGCAGTAAAAGTCACGGGTAGGAAACGAGGCCGGTTTAGCTGTCTGATTACACACGGAACCATTTGAAGCCATTTGAACGGTTCGTTCGGTATTTGAGGAACATTCCGGAAAAGGTTATGCGACTATAGCGGTCATTCGAATTCAGATAGACCGCCCTCCCCATTTTATTTACTGTATGTCCTGATTACACTCGTATTATCATGTGACGAAGAATAAAAAACGCCGGATTATTGATAATTAATTACTCTTTTAGTAAATATGTAATGACAGAAATAGAAATAAGGTTGCGTTATTTAGAAAACTGTAAATAAGATGCCCAATTTTTTCAAAGAAAAACTAGGTCAATATTACTGAAAATGATAGCAGTCTCGCAATATTATATTACACGCTGCAGCACTCATTACATATTAGTAGGTACCACGTAGACTAGAAAATTACATCGCCAAGACAGTGTACAGGGAAAAACTAATAAGCAAGCAACAACTGATTATATTGAAATAGGAAACTAATACATTGAAAGTTTGTTTGGATATTGTAAAATATACTTAGTGAACCCATTTATTATCTCTTTTGTATTTCTTTAGTCAAAAACAATAATGTTTAAATGCAATCGAAATCCAGTTCCTGAAAATACTTTCTTTCATTAGGAACCCCCGGGTATCAATAGGATTAAATCAGTTCAATATGATTAAATCAAGTTCAATAAATTATAAAAGAGAAAGGTGTAAAAGATGAATATCGGGGTAGAATGAACTGGAAAAGAAACCCAATTGAAAGCCGGTATTGTCAATCCTCTACACAGATTTTCCAGGTAGCATTCTGTATACAATAAGTACTGTCCACTTGTTTTCTAATACTACTTTTTCTAGTTGATTTCTTGAAAAGGGACGTATATGCCCAATGGTTGCTCGATATCAAGCACATGTTTGACATCACTGCCTAACGGATGTACTTCACTTTCAAGTAGATTCATCACTTTCCTTGTCCGCAACATATACAGAAACAAATATATGAAGTGTGAGGCGTAGTACTGGTTTTACAAATTCTTAATTATAATTTATTGTAATATATTTCATTGGTTAAAGAGAAGAAAAATTAATATTTTTGGTCTTGAAAATTATTAGCAAAGAATTCTACGTTGGTAACTTAACGAGTCACTATTTTGTTGTGATGCCTGGAGTATACACAAAAAGTATAATTATCCATTTTATTTTCACTATATGTTTTTCTACATCTGACACATGTGTTCGATTGTGTATGAACTTTCCTCACATTTTCGTTCGGGGAAGTAATACTTTCGATAGTTGATTTTTATTGGAAGTAATACGATGAAAGTTATTTTTGAACAAATTAACAGTTGAAGTTGAACTAATAGATTTTGGGTATTCTAATTTTTACACAAATTGGCTATCACTCTCTGTCAAAATCTTCTTTACACAGTGAAGTAGTTGATTGTTAATTCTGCGTATTAGTGTAAGTATTTCAGTCTGCATAGGTTTTAAAGATCACACACTTTCCAAGCTAGAGCCAAAGAGTATATCTAGAGCTATAGTATGCTAGAGCAATACGCTTGAGGTTTTTTCATTTAAGCATATTCATGGTGTAAGATATATGCTCATGGTACTTCCGCCATGAGCATATTAAGCTTATAAACGCTAATTATTATATCATTTGAAACAAAATTAACAGTGTAAACTATATCAAACATGCTTTCAAAGTTTCCGAGTCTCTACGAAGGAATATTTTGAGGTATGATTACAGTTTCATTTTCTAGCCAATGAATATCGTTGACACGATAAATGGGAACTAGTAACAACGGCTTTGACATCATTATATCAAATAGTTTGAAACACAAACCATTATAGTTAAAGAAAAGTTAGGCAAAGTTCTACCACACTTCCAACCTTGAAGATTCATCATACTAGATCTTCGTGTCACTGTGCTGCTACCAATAGAATGCCGCCATTCTCACAATGGGAATAATTCCCAGGACCATTATTATGTACAGGAAATGAGATAACCAAGCGAACAATAATGCTCACGTGCCTTACAAGAGCTGAAGACAGATTGAGGTTTTGATTTCTGTGATGCAATAATGAGGTTACTGTCACAAAGTTCCTACTTGTAATACTTCTCTCATGGCGCCTGTGTGGTATGACAAAAACTCGTTATGTCAATTGGAAATGATGTCAGAAGCGAAATGAATATTGCGAAAGAAGATGGCCTGTATCTCTTGCAGACTAGATGACAGAGAAAGAGTTGATGTAATGCAATGAGGTAAAGCGTCCTTACGTCTTCGTAATTCTGCATACGAATTAATTATTCAGTGAAAATAAACTTGCACGTTTCTTCATAAACTTCTCATATCTTGATAAATAAGTTGCGGTAACTAGTTGAGTGGCAAGATTTCTCATTACAATATTTAGTAATTTTGTGACTTGAACACGCTATTTATAACTTTAATGCAAAGCAAGGTTCAGTGTTAACACAGAAACCTAAGATTAAAACCGAGTGACATAATTTACTTTATGTTTATATTCGGTTTTGAACGTTTTTGAAAGTTATTTTGTATAAAGTTCAATCATGCAAATTAATAGTTTGTTCATCGATAAATTAGAAATAATGTTCGTAAACAATAATATGTAATCCATTGTTGAGATGAACATTGTTGAATTTGATTAATCAGAACATGCTCGTAATTATTATTTTGTCTAGAAAATGTAGTCTACAAATATTACATACATACACAAGGTTTACACAACTATTTCAAAAATAAAATTTTTCAAGAATTGGCCTTTTGAGACTTTCTAAATATATTTGAGTTAAAAAACTTAGGAAATATTAAATAAATCATAATTCGTCATTTCTTAATCGTCAAGTAAAAACTAGTACCACTTCTCAGCACTAGATCGACGACATCAGTCAGAAATAGTTAATTAAAAAGACGAAGATCTCACAGAAGAGTCCCTATTACAAGCCGAGCCATTTGGGTCATGCCTAAGATGAATGGTTTGATGAGAGGGCAATGATTATATTGATGAATGGAGCAAAAGTGGAGTGAGTTGCATGAGTAACCGGAAAGCCCCAAGAAAATAGCTTTGTGATCACAGCAAACATTCTCTGACCACCATAAATTCCCCAAGGATTGACCGAGATTTGAATCCTGGTACCCAGAGATGGAACAAGCGATCTGTCCACCACACAGCGCGTCGGTCACTCCTAGTGTACTATCTGTGTATTATGATGCCGGTGCCCACTAAGTCTTAAGGTCACACCACGAATGTACCAATGATTTGATGAAACGGTGATTAGGAATATTAAGGTGACCATTTTGTTTGCAATGAAACGGAGGACGAAAAAAATTGAGAAAAAAGAGCAACATAACCAAATGAAGCATTTTATTAATTTAAACAAAAATACACTAATTGTGCTTTTATCCCATTTATTTATATAATTAAACGAGTATTTTTCTATAGAATGATTTGTCGACGTATCATTTTCTAACAACATATTGGAAATTTCGGAGCAAGAAGTAGGTATGCTTCACATCAAATTTGAGGGTAAGTGCTGCAGCTAGAGTATTAACATTCAATCTTGATTTCTCTTTCCTCCAAAAATCTGAAATAATGAAGCTGAAACTATTGAGAAAGGGCGGAATTTGGCCGATCTGTCAATACTAACCGCATCTTTCCAAACCCTGCCGTCACGTGATCCGTAATAGTTCTCCGTGGCATCTCTGAATTCAGATATAAACAGATAAGTTCTAAAAGTGTCGAAAAGGAGGACATGAAGGAGGACACGTTTCGAGGAAGGACAGAACTTACAAAAGAAGGACGATTGCTGACCTTAGGAATATGCTAGTGGTGTGAGGCAGCCACTAACGGAAACAGGAGGATCCAGAAGATCATTGTTTTATTTGGGGGGGGACATCTGTTAAATAATAAATATAAATTTGTAACAATTGTAATATAAATACATATTTAAATCAATTGTGACATACGTATAAAGGAAGGTAACAAACGAAAGCCCTACGCCTTTTGGGAGGGACCATGCCCCCTCTGGATCCGCCACCAGGCGGATCGAAAACGAAAACCCTGGGTGTGTTGTTTCCTTCCTCTATATGGCAATATTGAATTAAATATTTATTTATATTAAAATTATGTAATGCCCAGTTGCATATCCAGGGAGACATATGGGCCATGCTCCCCCCAAAAGGCCTGGAGTTTTCGTTTACGTTCCATTATTTGGCACAATTGATTTAAATATTTATTGATGTTCGAATTATGTAATTGTTTAAACAATAATATTGTATATTATTATATCTACAGTACATAAATAATAAACAGTATAATATACACTTTTATTACAAACATGTTTATTATTTAACAAAAATCTATGGTCCCCCCCCCCCAATGATTGGCTGGATCCACCATTGGCGGCAGAAAACATGCTGCTGAACAAAATCATACGAAATTGCTTTGGAAAACACTGCCCTCACACAGCTCAGAAAAAACAAATAAAATACTGTCATGTACTGCAACAAATTGAATATCTTAAGAAAATGTCTCAATAAATACTGCAGTAACACAGTACACGAGTACGACACTTACAATACTATCGTTTTTTACATACCAAGAAAATAAAGAAAAGTCGCTGTTCCGTAACGCAACACGTGTTTAGCAAATATTTAAAGGTGAGCGACCCTTTCCATTGAACCTTGCTCTCGTTTGATGTCAGCTATGTCGGAATCAGGGACGCACTGAATGTGAGAATTCAGTCGAATCGCTTTATATGAAAATAGGCGGAACAACAATAGAAGTTTTGCATTTTCAATCAAAATCGTAACTGTTGCATTGGTTTGGATATTTGTCAAGATCCTGGATATCTCACGAATGCATACACACCCCTCAAAAGGCCGGAGTCTACAGTTTTTTCACAATGTCTGCGCGCACTGGAAATTAGTATGATATGAATGATGACAGAGAAATGATGAGATGTATGGGGGTACGGAGGAATCCCATGAATACGTTCCCCAAACCCCATTTGTCCACCAAGAATTCCACATGGATCGACCAAGGGCCGGGGGGGGGGCGGTCTGCCCCGGGTATCAGCACTTAAGAGGTGACACCAATTAGAAACTTTTATAGATTATAGCATAGATTTCGATGATATCGTACATACGTTTTCCGTCTTTATATCTGGAATTTAAAAAAAAATGCGTTTCTTAATTCGTTATTCTTCGTTTTAGATTATTTAAAATTATATTTCAATTATTTTGAATTAAATAGTTTTTTAATATAATATTAATAAATGTAATGTGCAAATTTACTTTTTATTAATGTATTAAATATTCTGTAAGATAAATTTTTATATTTAATTTAGGGGGGGGGGTTACATTAGTTTTGCTCCGGGTGGCACCAACTGAAGCTACGCCACTGGGCGAGCGGTCTCCTGCAGACGACCCCTTCCTAGACAGCTGTCTACCAGCGATACACATCAGACGACATCCCAACGGCGAACACGCAATAATAGCAGAGCGGCGCGCGGTGGCTCGGCGCTCCCGATCCCATCCCCCGCCTTCCGGGGTCGCCGCCTCGCGCGCCCGCTCGCACGGCCGCGCGCGTGGGAGCCCGGAAGGGGGACAGGAAGCCGCCGCTGTCCCCCTGTCCCCCTCCGAGTGGCCGCAAGCACGTGCGCTTTCGACTGCCCCAACAAGCCGGAACGCGCCGCGCCGCGCCGCGCCGCGCCGCGCCGCGCCGCGCCGCGGCCGCCGTCACCGTAGGTGTCGCGGCCGCCACCGCCCCACAGTGGGCTCAAATCCGTGCGCGGCAAAATGTGAAAATCGGAGGAACAACAGCTTTTTTTAAAATTTATTTTTGCCTGCTCGGAATTTCTGCCTTTTAGGGGTGTTCATAATACATAAATCTTACACATTAACATTTAGGGATGGACATCCGCATGCGTTACCTCCTTTCTCAGGGGTTTCATAATTCATTTTATTAGTCAGAGAATTGAAACTGCAGAGGTCAGTTTTTGGAGTTATTTGTGATTAATTTTTAAGGTGTTAGTGGGTGGGATTTTAAGTAGCTTAGGGGAAATAGGTAAATGAGTTGTGGTAAAAGGGAGTCCTTGGGAAATCGTAATCTTATTCTGTTTGGTGAATTATGTAACAACAGTTGAAAACTAGGTTATCCCTGGACCTTTTACGAATCAGACGCCCATTACATTAATATTTACACTTTTACATATAAAAGGACGATGTCCACTAAATCGATTAGCGAACGTAGTTGTGAGAAGTACGTAATTCAAACGTCTAAAAACTAGTGGTGTTTCAACAGCACATACTTTCTCGCATTATTTCTAAATTTGTAATTTTCGAAAATTCCATGTTCAACGAAAATGAGACCCGCACCATTATTCTAAAAGTCCCCTTTTCTATCAGCGAAAAAAAAAGAACTACAGAAAAAAATTGGAGTGGTTTTTGAGAAAAAAATGTTAACATGTTTTTTTAAATGCCTATATTTCGCGCCAAATTACACGAAAACTACTTCAATTTTCAAAAAATTTAACATAAAATTATTTAAAGATCCGTCTTTTAGAAACAGATTTCATTAAGAAAAAATCTATATTCAATATTATAATTGTAGGAAGACGGCCCAAAAAATTGCACTTTTGCAATTTTCAAATAATTTGGGAATCCAAAGATAAAGTTTGATCAAAAAATTTGGTGCCATTTTTGGTAAAATTTTTAAAATGTTTTAGAGTATTCATGTAAAGTACCCTCAACATTCAAAATATCAGGTTGAAACTCGCAAAGCCTCAAGTACAATGAGATTGGTCGGGGAGTATCAATTTTGAAGAAAATCGGCTGAACGGTTTAGGCACTAGCGTTGACCAAAGACAGATGAACAGATTGAGAGACGTTTTGTATAAGTCAAATTTTCGGTATCAAGGGCCCACAACACATGGATTCTGACTACACCACGTGTTAGAGGATTTTTGATAAGTTTAGCAACAAGATTTATCCACTTTTTTGTTACCAGGGCCCGACAATAAGAGTTTTTCTGCAGAAAATTCGCGGTTTTCCGGCGCACAATTACATATCATTTATAACCTAAGAAGTACCTTCGTAAGGGCGAGAAAGTAAAAATATCGGAAGAAAACTGGTGAAAATTTCTGTTAACCCTGAACATTCTATGAATTCGATGCTCTTTAATTAAAATTTACACTTTTACATACAAAAATAACATGTCTATTGAGAAGGTTAGCGTTTGCAGTTGCGAGTTCACAATTGAAGCTTCATACACCGGGATGACCTGTGGTTGGAGATTGGAAGATGCTCAGTTTTTGGCCAGTTAAATAGCTAATGTCGGACGACGCGACTGGCTGATTGAGAGTTGTCAAATTCGCCAGCACCGGTCGTTTGTTCCTTTCAATCAACGTCTGTCAGAATGCCCAAAAGTACCATAAACGACGGTCCACTACACGCAAGTGATGCTCCCTTTCCAGTTTGCCCCCATTCCCTTTCTTACTGTCGGTGACGGGCCACTCTCTTGTGAATGATCATAGCCGTTGACGTGCCCGGACAAATCAAGCAATCAATCAATCAACCTATGAAAGAGAATGACATTGGCAGTACTGTGAATACGTGGACCAGGGTCGAAATGATGCTGGCCCCGCACCCACACGCACGTTTGAGGAATTTTCAAGTGTGTTAAGCATCTAATACGAAGTTACAGTATATCCCATTGGGTGTAGGCAGTAACTTTTTTCGCCGAAGAAACCCTTCCCGCTTCCAGTAAAAGACAAACAATATATTTTATACTAGTTGAAAATCGTAGTCAGCCCCACAAGAAATCGCAGCCGGATCCCCTGATTGTCGTCGTAAGACTTTTAACGCTACGCTATTGAGACAACCAATGTTCCATTTTCTTGTTTCAGTGAATGACCCGTGTGTTTTATACTAAGTTATGCGTTTTGTTTCTAGTTTACATGTTTTTAATTCCAGACCTGCGTTCAAGTGGTTCATCACCTGCAGGGCACATTAAATGCATTAATAATAATAATAATTTATTATTATTATTATTATTATTATTATTATTATTATTATATAACTGAAATAATGTAATTAATGCATTTCTGTGGGATGGTCCCGGGTTCCGTGTACAGCCAGGGTAAAAATTAAACTGTACATAGTTGTTTGTTTCCATAACTGTTTCCATAGCTGTGTGTGGAAAAAACGTTCAGGCATGCCAAGTAAGCTAGATGGAGGGAATACTCCGCTGAGAATACGTCTTGCTCGTCATATGTCACCGTTGCCCCTAAGCGTGATTAATAAATACAAACAGTATCCAGGACTGACAACATCGGTAGCTGGCAAAAATAAGATTAATGGGTTCATTAAATGCCAAATACAAATATACATACAAAAAATGCAATTTACTGAAATTATGTGAAGACTTTTTCCAGAAACAAAGTGTTTAAAATATTGAATGCGTGCTCCGAAATACCCAGTACCTTGCGAGTACACTCTGATATAAACACAGAGGCATTTGAACGTTAACAGCTAGAAGGAGAGGAGACACTATCATCCAAACGATGGCTTCGTTACGACATATTTTTTTTTGGAGCTCCCGATTGGATGACAACGTCTCCCTCTCCTTCCAGATCGTGACTTTGAAGTGCCACTGTGTTTAAATCGGAGTGTACGTCCGGTACCTGTCGGGGCCGCTGTGTGTCACCGGCGCACTCCTTTTTCCGCGGCCCAAATGCTTCTTCCGACCAACCGAGCGCGCTACCGGCGCCCGGGCCCCGAAGGCGAACACACGATGTAAAAATAGGTCAAAAAAGTTTCTTCCAAAACGATCTTTCAATTTCCATATTCCAAGCTTTTGAATGAATTGTAAGTGTATAAGTTCTCAAAGATTTGACGACGTGCTCAGCATATTTCAGAATATTTTTCCATAAGAGAAGAATAGAACGAAGTTTATTTCCACTACAATACAGCGTGCCTGGAAAGTGTCTCCGCAGTGGCACCTTTGCTTGCAACACAAATAATGTTGGTAGCACGAGCTGCAACGAGCTTTTAACAAAAGAAAACGTAAGTTGCGTACTCACAAAAAAAGTAAATGGCGTAGCAACGAATAAACAATCGATATTCAAAAATTAATTCTAAACTTGACTGGCTTCTTGGGTTAATGTACAATACTCTCCACTACCCGTAATTTATGAACCATATTATTTTAAAATGATTTCGTCATGAATAATCACTTAACTCTCTGACAATTCTACGTACTGAGTGCTAATGCGAGTGATGATGATGTGTCTTGTAAGAATAATTAAGATTACTGTTCCAGACGCTATTCTTGTCCGGTGGAAGATGGTAGAGTTTAGAATCGTGATGTGGGAATCTCATGATTCCCACGCCGCCAAGCTACTTTGCGTCAGAGGCATTATGCATTCCAGCTAAAAAGGTAAACAGCACCAGATGGATGCAATGTTTCCATGGCATATACGTCGGCGTCCAACGTTGCAGTGGGAATATGGAGAAGAGAACATTTCTGTCGATACAAATCAGCAACAATTCTGACAAATAAATTTAATAAATAGTGATAAATTTCGGGACAATGTAAGGGTAACCGAACATATTTCAAGTTTATTAAATATATAGACAGGGGTGAAATGAGGCGATTGAAACGATTAAATACTGGAATCTAAAATGTACTTTGGAATAAAAAAAACTTTCACCAAACTTTAAAAAGGAGTATTACACAATTCTGATACTGTTGGACGGGAATAATTTGTGCACTGCCGTGGACCTTTAAAATGCATCTACATGATTGCAGTGAGGTTTAATAAACAGTGAAGTTAAATTTTAGATTTTACTATACCTAGTGGCTTCAGCAGCAAAAATCCTGCGTATCTAAACTACACCAAATGGTTTTCAAAAAGTAACTCGCAGACTACTCAAGGACAACAAAATAAAATACTCCCTAATAACACACTGCAATAAATTAAATATTTTAACAAAAACAGTCTTCACAACCTCTGCAATAACGTAGCGTAGTACATTTATACAGTAGAACATTTTTTCACAAGAATATTAAAAACGTTGCGGTATCATATCGCAATTCATGAAGAGCAAGCGTTTAATGGCGGCCGGCCTCTTGTTTGAAGCCTTGCTGCCCCACGGCGTGATCATAGAGTCTCGCAGTGTCGCACTGTGTAAGAGAATTTAAACGATACTCGCAGTATGAAAATATCGGAAATAACATAATCAAAAATTTGCACTTTTCGGTCAAAATCGAAACTGTTTTATTGCTTTTGGATTTTTCTTGAGTTCCTATGCAGTTAACGAACCCATGGCCGGCGGCTTCATAGTTTTCGTTCAATTTCTGTGCTCATTGCAAATTAGTAATATAGATTTTTATTCTTATCTGTAATCGAATTTAAAATGTATGTACTCATTTACTGGTATTCTAGAGTTTTCTTGCGTTTGACGCAACTCATTACTGTGAATATGCTTTTTGTATAACCATATTCTTGAGTAAAATTTAGTTGCTAAGAATAAAAGAACAGGTGCTTGGGTATACTGAGCAATGAAGAAATCATGTTTTAGTTCAATTAAGGAATAAGTAGTGGTTTGCCATGCAATTACTACAGTGAAAAGAGCTGTACACGGTAGATTCGTAGGCTTCCGCGGCCGGAGTCATTATGTTCTTGGCTGTCCGGGATGAGCCGCGTCTCAGTCGGTTTTACTGACGTTTCGGCCATCTTGCTGTGGCCTTCCTCAGAGCTATACTGCTGCCGAGAGGCTAGCGTGTCGCATAGATATAGGACGGGGTGCAGGAGCTGATAGGTCGCAGCGGCGACCAATGGGAGGAGGGCAGGTGGCCCGCGATTGGCGGAGAGGGAAAGGAGCGATACTGGGAGACCTGATAATGTGGGGGGAGGGAGGGTGGTTGGAAAGGGAAGAGGATAGAAAAAAGAACAGGATAGACATTTGGAAATTGCAACTGCGTGGTCGGAGACGGGAGAAAAGGCCGAAAGAAACCGGGCGAATAAGCAGCCACGTCATTGGCCGACCGCGGGGGTGTGTCTCCGTGGGGCGCGACCGTATTGGCGGGGAGCGCCGACCCGCCTCCAGGTGTTGCTAAGGCGGACTGTACACGGTATTCGAACAGTTACTACCACAGCTATCAGTGGCATTTAGGTCACATACAATTGCATACAAAATATCTAATTTGGATTCAGTTTGCAATAAGATCACAGAGTACCGTACCTTAAAGAGAAATACATTTTACTAACAAGTGCCTTCACTTCCAAGTACTTCTAGTAATTATTATCAAGATTACTCACCTAAGTGTAAGCGCAAATTGATGCTCGTACTGCTTGATCCCGGAAATCTGTCGCTTGCCCATTACTTCTAATATGGGAGCGCGGAGTAGCGCAGAGAGCATAAATAAAACAATCACAAACCGACGACGAAGAAGAAGACAAAGGCAAAAAACAAGAAGACAAAGACGAGGAAGAAGACGAAGAAGAAGACAAGGACAAAGAATAAGACAAAGATGAGGAAGACGAATACGAATATGAAGAAGACGAATACGTATACGAAGGTGATGAATTCGGAGAACGAGACGAAAACGGAGACGAAGACAAGGCTATGAAGATGAAGAGGTTGAAGACGAAGAAGAAAGTTGAAATATAATTTAAAGCAATATCTAGGAGTTTGTTCTTTAAATATTTTTGCCGACCCCACGTCGTTCCCACGTGCAACCAGCGCGACCCAACTTTCCTCGTCGGCGTCGCGGGTTTTTGCCCGGGCGCGGGCTATTAACGGGGCCGCGCGGAGGGCACGCATGAGGAAGCGCCGCCCCGGCGCTCAGACTGCGCGCTTGCGTAACACGCCGGCGGCGGCGGAGAAGGCGGCGGCGGCGGTGGCGGCGGCGACGGCGGCGAAGGCGGTGGCGGTGACGGCGGCGAAGGCGAGGGCGGCGAAGGCGGTGGGGGCGGTGGTGAAGGCGGTGGTGGCGGCGGCGGCGGCGGAGAAGGCGGCGGCGGCGGCGGTGGCGGCAGCGACGGCGGCGAAGGCGGTGGCGGTGACGGCGGCGAAAGGGGCGGCGGCGAAGGCGAGGGCGGCGAAGGCGGTGGCGGCGGTGGCGGCGGTTGTGGCGGCGGCGGAGAAGGCGGCGGCGGCGGCGGAGAAGGCGGCGGAGAAGGCGGCGGCGGCGGTGGCGGCAGTGGCGGCGGCGACGGCGGTGGCGGTGACGGTGGCGAAGGGGGAGGCGGCGAAGGCGAGGGCGGCGAAGGCGGTGGCGGCGGTGGCGGCGGTGGCGGCGGTGGTGGCGGCGGCGGAGAAGGCGGCGGCGGCGGCGGCGGCGGCGGCGGCGGTGACGGCGGCGAAGGCGGTGGCGGTGGCGGTGACGGCGGCGAAGAGGGCAGCGAAGGCGGTGGCGGCGGTGGTGGGTGGCGGCGGCGGCGGCGAAGGTGGCGGCGGCGAAGGCGGCGGCGGCGAAGGCGGCGGCGGCAGCGACGGAGGCGGTGGCGTTGACGGCGAAGGCGGCGGCGGCGAAGGGGAAGGCGACGGAGCGGACGACGGCCGCGTGCCGGCCCGGGCCGTGGCCATGGCCGTGGCCGTGGCCGCGGCGGCAATAGCCTTGCGGGCACTGGGGCGTTGCGCAAAGGCGCAGTCGTCTAGGCGCAACAGACGCTGCACCCAAACATCCCCTCCACCAGCACACATCGTTCGGTCGACGACCACCGTCGCGCCACCGCTTGTTTACCTAAAATACTCCGGGACTAACTTTTCGGTCGTACAGCGTGCAAGAAATACATATCATATATATATATATATATATATATATATATATATATATATATATATACACACATACACATTTCTCTTAAAAACTTTTCTCTTAACTAAATAAATATTTCTTTTGTCTGATTTAAATAGAGTGACTTGTGACAGATCTACAGCTATGACGCGTATTTCCAATCTGGAGATTCCATTCCTAAAAATACAATCGTTACGAATCTCCCGATTGAATACCGGCAATGAACGGATAATGTCTCTATATCCAAATTGGACGATAGATATAGTTTATTTAGTTAAGAGAAATGTTTAGAAGACGGTTTATGATAGTAAAAATTTCATGAAGTTATTTCTTTAAGCAGCCATTAAATATTATAAAACTCGTCTTTGGCCGTGAAATAAATAAATCCACTCACATAAATCAGTCTCCAGCGAATTGAGCATTTTCACGGTGTAAGTAATATCTTGCGCCGTGGTATTTCTTAAATGTCTCATTTTGCTTGTGCGCCGAAAATTCAAGATACAGTGAATACATCCTTCCAAGAGCAAGTACAACGGTTCCTCAGTATATCGATACGGAGGATAGCCATTGTACTGTAGTGAAAAAGATAACTACTAACTCCACGTAAAAGCTAGAATTCTCCAAATTAACAAACGAATAAAGAGCAGTGGTATCCGGTATCAATAAAACATTTAACGTGCACACCCATCTTTCTTTTTAGTGTATTGAACAATTGTCAACTGTGAAAAAATAAAGATAAAATATGGTGTAGGAATTAGGGGTCATTCATAAATTACGTACCGCTTAAGGGGGAGGGTGGGGGTCTGAGGCAGCGTTACGCTGCTTTACATAGAGATAGGGAAGTGCGTTACAAGGGGGAGGGAGTGTTGAAAATACTCGAAATTTGCGTTATGTAATTTATGGACGGCCTCTTATCACTGATCATGTAATTATAATTCCTTAATTGGATTATACTTACTGTTCTAAAACGAACAAATTGTGCATCAGTATTAACATATTGGTGCTGCAGAATGACACAGACTTTCTTGTACTAGGTAGTATTCTAATTCAGTAATAAAAAACACTGTTTGCTTATCTGTTCTCCAACGCCCCAGCTTCTTGAATGTTACTGAGGAACGAAGAAGTTATCCTTTATCGAATTGCAAAAATTTCTAAAATTTACTTAAAGAAGTTATTAATTGTTCGAATATCATTTAATGACAATGCTGATTAATTTACGGGATTTGAAGACGTAGTGACTAACGAAGCATTGGTATTTGTTCTTCTTCTGTAGTTTATTTTTTTCTCGCGAAGAGCCTTCAGTTCTTTGATACCAGGAGCGTACAAGCGGGTTAAGTGTCTAATATATTATTTCAGAATACACCGAATTGGTCTTCAGAGGTAGCTCGCGTCGTCGTCTAAAAAAAAGCAGTAAATGAAAGAGAGAGATAATATTTAATCAAAACCCCTGACGGTCACGCTTCTTCTACAACCAGAGCATATCTGAAGATTAAACCAACGTGGTAACCACTGGGGCTACAAAGTTACCTGGAAATAAGAAAACGCCCTCAATTTTTAGGCATTGTGCATTTTTAAAATTTTCCTCCATTTATTGTTTAAAAATATATAAATATTTATTGAAAAATACAAGTTTACATTAATCAAGAAAGGTTAAAATGTAAATCTGTTCGTAAATACATTCAAGCCGCTGTTTATTAATTACTCAAAAATCTAACAATTTTTTATTTAAAATTTTACAAAACTTTCAATTTATGATGAAGCACACTTACTGAATTTTTATAAAAAAAAATGTTCAACCACATCGCAACACGATTGCAGTACCGACTGTATGTTAAACATTGTTTTTAGATTTAGTAGCTTATGAGCTCCTCCATATTAATTTAATAATTAGTTTTATTATGTAATATTTATTAAACTAATTATAAATAATAATTAGTTTTAGATTGGGATTGGTCTAGGTTTGTAGTGGTTGGAGGGATATAATATAGGAGTGAGGTTATGAGTTATATAGTTTCCGAGAAAAGGTACGAACAAAAAAGCACGGAAAAAAGGAAGCAAACTGTCATCCAAGCAACTTCGCAACGAACATATTTCCCTCGAACTCAACCACGACGCGACGGCTTGTTCGGCTTTTATAACATTTAACTGGAGCCGGTAGCCGCAGCGGTGATGCCTCCGAAGCCGCCAACCTACATCTAGTGATCCGGGCCACCCGGGTCCAGCGACCAGCGCCCAGTGCCGCGCGGAGCACGGTGAACGGGGGGGGGGGGTCGGGGAAAGAGGGGGCGGGGCAGGGAGAGGCCCCCTCCGGGCCGGTCGCGCCGGGCATCCGGGTCGCCGACTGACGACACCTGTACCCCGCCCCGCCCCGCCTCACCACGCCTCTCGCCAACCCGCCGGGGCGTGGAGCTGTTCGAAGAAAGTGATAAAAAATGGTGGTATCTTCATGACCGGGAATGCTGAGATTACGCGGTGTTGTGTGTCGCGGATGAGGTATGGTATAGAGAGATTACTATAAGAAGGGACCGCATTGACTGCTACTGACTGGCCGTAACTGCATGTTACGTACATGCAATAATTTTGTAGGTATGTTCGTTTACATTAAGCTCATTTGTATACGGATTTAACGCTCTCTCTTGCAATGTCATCTCCCTGCATAACGTTCATTTGTTTCCTGACCTGTCATAGTGGTCCTTTGTTAGAGTAACTTCTCAATAGTTCGGTTGTAAGTGAAGATGGTAACGTAAGAGAAGATGCATCCATGTACAATTACCAAGAAAAAGATGAAGTCGTTATTTTTCTTCCTCTTAGGTGTGCCAATATTTACGTACTAATATATAGTTTTGGAATCAGTAGTTACTCGAATACAACAGCTATAATGATTAAGATATAATACCCGACCATATTAATATGCAAAAAATGTGCTAATGTGGAACAAATTTTGTTCAGAGATCGATATTTCAGAGAAGCACCTAATTTCTAGAAGCCGCGTCTAACTTCCAGGCCAGATACTTGACGTCTCAATCCAGATCGATGTCAATACCAATAAAGCCTTTTATGCGGATATTTTCTTTTCTGATTTATATGAAAACTTAAATAACTTAGACAACTTTTTCCAGAATATCAAAAACATACACTTCTCTTTTATTGGATGGATTATTACAGAAGGCATTATATGGATTACACTATACTGTCGACACAATGTGGAGAAAATTTGAAGATGCAAAACAGCATTTTTGCGGAAGATTTAACACGATTTGTATCTGGTTCACATTAATAATATTGATAACAATCTGGAGTCTTACAAAAGTATTGTTTCTCACTGGAGTCCTCAGCACACGGAGTTCACACTACACACACTCAACTGGGTTGACCTTAATACGATAATGATGTCGACGGTCCATAAACTGACGAATAATGCAGAAATGACATTAATTTTAAACTAAATAACAAATAAATTAAAGGGGTTCTAAGACGAAACCTACAAAACACGCGTATTACGCGACGAACAGATATGAAAATTGGATCATGGACAAGAAGAAGAAGTGAAAATTGAATTTGGTAAGATGAAGTTTCTCCACACAGTTGTCACGATAATCTTTATTAGATTGTAATACTAATCACTAAATAAGGAACAAATTAAAAATATTTTACACGAGTGAAAGAAAAAGATCCCCCTCTGAAGTAACGTTGATACGGCTGCATGTTACGCATTAATAACACGAGACTTCCGGTTGAATCATGGACATTTTGACACTCTTGTTAAAATGAGGACAAACATAATTTTTAGCGATTATTTAGAAAATGAGGCTTCATACGCTCGTTGAATACGGATATGTACGCTTGCTTTTGTGGAACGATAACAACTTCGTGAATTTGGCTTCAAATTCATTCAAAGCAAATGTCCGTGATTCGTTCAGCATCCCCTGATAGCGTATGAAAAATCGTAATCGAACGTGATACGAATAATATTTCTTGTCAAGAACGTCTTCGAGAAAATGTGCTGTATTTATAATGGAAAAGCGGATAAGGCCTACAGTTCAAGGAAGGTGAATCGAGGATAGATTTTGTCCACCTCAATGACCTTGACACTTGATATAAAAAAAGAAGACTGATATCTCCAGGATCTAGAAACATTGTTCATTATCTTGGAATGCCATTTTTTTCCATCTACACTTTTATTCCCCAGAAAAGTATTCAGAACTATTTGGAAAGTATTTGGAAGTAGCATAATAATAATAATAATAATAATAATAATAATAATAATAATAATAATAATAAATAAATAAATAAATGGGAAAAATGAAGCGAGAATCGGAATCTCTTGTAATAGCTGCCCAAGATCAGGCGTTGAGAACACGACATTCTAATAAAATGGTTCTCAAAATTTCCCAAGATGATAAATGTCGCATTTGCCAGGATCAAAAATCACCATCGTCTCAGCTTGTCCAATACTAGCAAAGACAGTATACGTGAAAAGACACGACAGGGTGTGTAGTTACCTCAACTGGCAGATCTGTACCGACCTCGAAGTTCCAAACACATGCCCCAAGTGGTACGAACACTCACCAAAACCGGTGACGTCTGTTGGTCTGTGTATAATATTATACGTCCAACAAATTCAAACCGATCGTACGACAACGGCAAACAAACCGGATATTGTATTGTTATACCGGATTTGGAGAAGACAAAACACATCTACTTGTAGATATTGCTGTGCATTGCGATAAAAACTTAACCAAGGAGGCAGAGAAACGTCTTAAATTCAAGAGTTAAGGGAAAAAGATCAGCTGAATGTGGGGCATAAAAGCACAGGTCGTACCGATAGTCATCAGAGCTCTAGGATTTGTGCCGAAAAATTGGTGTAAGAACTTCGCTAAACTCCCAGATAATTCAAAAGACTAAGAAGTGTAAGAAATTGCTTTATTTGGTACAGTCAACATTTTGCACAAAGTACTGTAGAGGCAGAGACAGGCCACTAGTTCTGCTCCTTAGGTAGCTGGTTGCAACCTGGAGTAGGTTTTATATTCAGCCCACTCATAACATCTTTAGTCGTGATGTAAAGGAATAATGATAACAAGATTTCGAACGGACGATCTCGGTCGGAAGGACTGCGGGTTCGAGTCCCGCCCCGGGCATGGGTGTGTTTGTGTACGTTTGGTACATGTGTGTTGCCCATTCAGCCTTCCTTGTCATCCTGATCCCATATGCCATCCACCCAGGACTAGCACCCCGGGAGGTTAAAATTGAATTCAACATAATGCTGATCCCCCAAAAAGGAGTAAAATACACTTACCACGGGATAAATGTAACACAGCCTGCAGTAAGTGCAGGTGTATGTCCACTTTGTCCTAGGCGGCCAATTCACAATAAAAATGATTTAAAAATAATATAATTATGGTTTTAAAAATAGATTAACGAACACATTTTAGAATGGAGCATTCATATGTGACCTGACGAAAAATGTTCTATTGTATGCATCACAGCGCGTAACTAAACATTACTATATATGGATGCATACTGGATGCAGATACTTCGGTAAGGATAGTTTTAGATGTCATTACATCGGACATAAATTACTAACACAAAGATTTCAAATGTGAATATGAAAATAAAACAAATCCATATTATATTATAACCCGAATTATATGTACAATTCCATCTGGCATACAAGTGGTCGTTATCACATGAGAGTTCTGGGCCGCAAACTAAACTCTAATATTTAAAATACCCTATTCTGCCTTTTTGTTTACTCCCAATTACTCAAATGCAATTTCTGATAATTATTGTTGAACTTCTCTTTAAATTTGTAAAATATTTTTACCAAGAAGCAAACAATAAAGACGATGCCTTAATGACATAATGTAACGGTGCATTTTGTAAAGAAAAAAATAATCACGAGTAGATGAAGATGTATTTTAGAATGGCATTGCAAAAAAAAAAGAAAGGGAAGATCCAAATCATTTATCATCACTAAGTAATGTAAATGGAAAAAAGCGTTTATATAGAAATTTTGAATGTTGGTTTCACTGAGACCTATTTTTAAAATCAATAAATCGATGATAATGAAACAAAAGTAAAGACGTAACCAAAGTAAGTTCACAATAATGTTCACAAGCCATATGGATAAACTCATGTAAGTACTACAGTACTAATTCATTACTAAATGCGCCGCATCCCACAAAAGTCATTAAAAGTCCTCCTGCGGTTTTATACTAATATATTATAAAATTTGTATAGAAACGACGAGGGAGGCAGAGTATGAAGAGCCCGAACCGTCGGAATGGACATGTAAAAACGTCCAAGATGAAACTTGGGAAAAGGGCGAATGTAGACAAACACACACAAGATGCAAAGAAAGGTAAATATGTCGTACAGATATTTGCAAATATCGTACAGATATTTCCGAAGAAACGACGAAAGATGCAATTTACATAAGCACAGATGCCGTTCCCCTCAAAAAAAAAAAGATCGTTGCAGAGACACAAAAGCACGTGCTCTGAAGAACTAAATTGACCATCACGGGCGAATGTGGTACCTGGAGGCGTAGTCCGTCGGCGCCCTGGCTCGTTCCACTGGCCTTCACCGCAGCGCACTCTTCTGAATTGCACTCGGCCGCGTTGCCGCCGCTACCTGTCTTCACCAGCGCCGGCGCCCGTGCTTCTGCCCGCGGTGTCTCGGCTGCGCCAGCGTTCGCCGGCCACTGACTGCGCCGGGCGCATCGCCGCTCCGCGCAGCGCTGCGCGCCGTCGAAGGCCGAGGCCGGGAAAGCGGGTCAGCGGGTCCACCGCCCCCCCCCTCTGCCTCCGCCCCGCCCCCGCGCCCGCGCCGCCGGACCCCGATCCGCTGGCAGGTCTGGTCTCCCGGCTGACGCACCGGCATCAGCTCGCTCGCCCTCTGCCTGCCTCGGGGGTTGATGCAACTGCACTGCATGCGCCATATTGCGTGCCGCGCCACACGCCCGGCCTTCTATCACGTGACGGAAACGGCGGGTGAGAAGCGTTGCTGGATTCAATGTCTGTCATCCAACATTTCAAATCTTGGTGGATCTGAAGGGTGATGCGCCTGATCATATGCAGTGTCAGACACCCAACATTGCAGGGCGTGTTGGAAGTGTAAATGTTGGAAGTAATTCAATGCATTGTCAGACTTCCGACATCTTTGAGACCGAATAAACTGAACGTGACCTGCTCGTTGGACCCCGATCCTCTGGCAGGACTGGTCTCCCGGCTGAAGCACCGGCGCTGCAATGATTTCCGAGCTCTCCCGCCACACTACCTGCCCTTCGGGATTGCAACTGCATAGCATACGCCACATTGCGTGCCGTGCTACAAGCCCGGCATTCCGCCACGTGATGGAAACTGCGAGGAGCCTCGTCGGATGTGTCAGATACCCGATATTGCAGGGCCATGTGGATCTCTAGATGATGCAACCCATTCATTGTAATATTCGATACTAACACACATTGACTTCCGTCATCTTAGAACTCTTGATGAAACTATAAATGATGTGCCACATTTTATGTAATGATAGATACCCCGCATTTGCGGGAATTGATAGATGACGTTATGCCCCTCATCCGACCTTGCTCCCAATTTCCCAGGTTTTGATGTATCTGCAGATTATAAGTCTTATCAAATGCTCATGTAGAGGTGTTCCAGTCAACATTGCTATGACCTATCTTCAGGTAGGAATTTTGAGATGTAAATTAAGAGCTTTGAAATGACTTTGATTTTATTATAAATATTAAAATATAATGTTTTGTAATTCATTTTAGATAAACAACTAATAAAATTAAGACTTATAGAAAGTTGTTAAAATATCCAATCAACAAGATTCTCCATCACGTGATACAGCGTTTTCTGGTATGGGAGATATTTCCAGTCACTATTTGTCAGGATTTGAGACAACAAAAGGACTCCTATAAGGTGATGATATCGCAAATTAAGCCAGTCCTCCTTCCATATTATCTTTCGTGTATGTACTCCGCAAGATCCTGACATTCCAGGAGACGTGTTCTATCGGAGCGCATCTAGTTTACCACACTGTAATCTTCCGCACCTCTCAGAGGCGAGGAGGGATCTGCCATTGTTGCAATTTCCAGTCTTACAATATCATATTTGAGTACTCTGGATAAACTCTGGAGCTTTAACGATATTTTCTAAGATATAGTTTTCAAATATATACAATGATTTCAAATATCGTGGATACACTTAATATGGAACACCTAGACTTTTCCGTACAAACGCTTTCAAACATGGTTAAAGTATTTTCTCTAACAACTATATCTTATTAATCGAAATAAAACCTTCCTACAATTTTGAGAAACTCATTACAAATTTGCTAACGTTTATTGAAGGGCTCAGTTAACCGTAGTTACCATGAAATATGTCGCGTTCCAGGTGTTTAATTACAATTATAACTTTCCCCACACACGATTATTGTAAACAAGTGTAAATATTTCATCTGAACTTTGGATGTGCTAAAATAATTATCACTTTTAAGATATCGTACCGATCAAAAATAAATTATTAAATAATAATAATAAATAATCTTTGTCTTTCTTTTCAACTTTCTTTCCAGACAACTCCCGAAATCTTTACATACGATATTTCTGTGTACTTGGAGAATTAACTTCTTGATTTGTTGACTTCCTAAAATACTGAAAAAGATTGGATTCTCAAATTTTTGAAATTTTTTCATTATTCAACTCATTTATTTTCAAATTTCGTTTCAAACCAAAGAATTTCAATAGTGACCTCCTGCTCTAACGTCACGCAAAATACTCTAAAAACTGCTTCCGATGAACGAAAGACGGTCGGGGGGAGTGGAAGGGATAGAGAAACTTCTTTTATGTGACTATTGAATCCGTGTCAGTGTTCATTTGTCTTCATCTGAAGTGTACCGAAACAATTACCAAGACACAAATTCAAAGTGTTATTTGAACTTTCATAAACATTGGAAGAGGTTTCTTTCTGTAGGAAGTTTTCATAAAGCATTTGTATTACAGAACTTAAACCGAGCATTTTAAATTAATATATATGCATGATATGAATGTTAGTAGTAGCAGAATGTTTCTGGAGTGGTCAAATCTGTAGACAACGACTTGTTAGAATTTCCATAGCAAATAGTTGTGGCCCGAGGGGTCCGAAAAATAAACCTGAAAATATTGCGACTGTAAATGGGTGATTTACGAAAATGAGCTTCTACAATTGAGTTTTTACTCCTTTTGCATTATTAGAAACACATCACGCTTGTTTTTCCGATTTTTGAGAATCATTTTTGCAGTTGAGTATATTAAAGTGTTCCAAGTTGAGCACCTTAATATCTGAATAACGACATTCAACTATTCGCAAGGTAACAAGTATTTTCTTTGCTATTATTGCACGCCTTCCTTTTCATTCCATTATTTTGACTTTATTTAATACACTGGTATGATTCCTCAAGTATTTCATTACTTAGAAACCGCGCACTGTTGAAAAATGGGATTAAATGGGTTTATTAGATATTCAATTACAACGTGACAGTACCGTGAATAAATAGATGGTTTATAGATACCAGAGTTATAGTTGATTCCAGCAAAAAAGTATCCTTTGCGTTGAGCAATAGTCTATGTACGTCCAAATGTTACTAAATGAAATACGAAAACATTATTCTGAATATTTTTGTAATACATGTATAGGTGTTACGTGCGTCAAAGAATATACCAATATCTTCACTGAATTGACGCAGTTAGTGTATTGTAGTCACAGAATATTGTATTAATTAAATAATTCTTTGTAAACGAATTGACGTTTTGTGAAAGCTTGCAACTTAGTAATGGCACATTCATATTATCGGTCATTGAGAAACAAACGTAATTCATATTAATTATATTTGTATTTCTTACTAATTTATTTATTTAAATTATTATTAAATTTGTGCAGACAATTTAAAGAAATGCAAAATTTGCCGTCATAATGAAGAAATGCTATCATTAACATGTACCCAGAGTTTAGAATGAATAGAAAGATTATTGAGTTTACATCTCTTTCTAAATGCATAACCTGCTTTTTATATAAGACGCGAATAGTATATTCCAACTCTAAAAGATGCTCCGTGAAAGAACAAACAGCAACTTAGTGAATAAGGAGTATTGTTAATGTTTTTCAAAAACTGACTAAAACTCATGAACATATTCTTGGTAAACGAAGAGTTCAAAAATTTCACATACCGTCAGATCGTATCATTCACTTTGTACACCATCATCAGGCTCTGAATTAAATGTTTAACGATTGTGATTGTTGCGTTTTAGTTGACTAATTTGATGTATATGTCATACATTTCAAAGCCTGATAAGACAATATACAAAAAGTGTCGAAACGTTGTTGTTTATAAAACTGGAGGCAAAATAAATAATGTGAAAACTTGTTCATTATATTTATAAATTAAGCCAACGAAAACAAAGAAAAAAGGATGATATATTTATTTACTAATTGAACATTACATACCCTCGCGTTCTTTCGCGCTTTTTCGGGTCCAATGGATCGCTTTGAAGTCCCTCATCAGCAAAAGCAAGGCCCAGCATGCAACCGGTGTGACAGCAGCGCAGCCCCTCAAGAGAGGCCGGACCGGAACTCGGCCCCGAGGGGCGAGCGGAGAGCACCAGCCAGCACGCGAGGCTGCCTCCTGGGCGGTTGCGCCGCCGTTCGACAGGTTGTGTGAGAGTCATGCGTAATTCTGCGTCGACGCGTGTCGGAAGCGGGTCGAGGCGTTACGTAATACTTCCCTATACAGAAACCGGCTCAACACCAAGAACGACTATTCCGCCTAAATTAAGGGAAGCCGAATCTCTCTCTCTCTTTTTTTTTTTTTTTTTTTTTTTTTTTTTTTGGAAAGGGACAAATTATACATTTTTGTGGCGAGGTCTACTTAATTAATTTGCAAGAAAGGTTTTTCGCGTTTGACAGAAGCATGTTGAATCTGGATATCACTGATCATTACAGAAGAGTGGCACACGATACAGACCTATATGAGAGTATTAATGTATTTCTTGGGGCAACAACTACTTCGATCATTAGTCCTGTAAGTGTAGTGCATGCTATATCCTGGAAGTGGCGGTTTTCCTCCCCTACAGAAATGTGAGATGGGTGGCTCCCTGCACGTTGGGCTTGAAGGGTTTTCTTCTCCAGGTATCTTCCACATTGGATGGTACTCATCCAATCGGAACAAACTAAGTTCTTGACTTGTCTCCTAATACGTATGGTAGTGGAATGTCTGTCAGTGTAAGTGTGTATAGGTGTAAGAGGAGACAAGGGACAAGGATAAGGAACGCAAGGTCGCGCGTTACCCGTGGTACGTTTTTTACGGTATCGCTCCGGTTTCTCCGAACAATACCAGGCAAATAATTCGTCTGGTATTGTTCGGAGAAACTACGAAAACTACCGATCAAAGCAGCCGACCACCAGCAATTTCTTCCAGACAGCGGCTGGATTCCACCTAGCTCTATAGCATGTGTTGAAAATTTACCGCCGGGACTTGAACTCGAGAAATTTCTCTCTCAGAGACGCATTAGCCCCAACAGTTATTAATTTATCTCAGCTGGTACTTACCACCTATTTACAAGAGAACTGCGCGATGAGAATAGCGTTAACTTGTACAGTAAGTCCATTTTAAAAGACGTAAGAAGGGAACGGAAAGAATCGCGACGAATCACGCGACAACAGCAGAGTAGTTCTCAATCACCAGCCTAGGGAAATTTTAATCACTATACTTGTGGTTAAAGTGCTTGATATCAGACATGTTAAAAAGTGCCTGTGAATGATCGCCTTCTTGAGCACTCAATTGGTCTTTCTCGTAACTCCGCATTTGGAGTGTCAGCTGTTATGGCGCCTACATCATTTTATACAGTTTAAATCAAATTGTTATTTCGCCAAAACTACACGCTCACGTAATGGGTCGTAGTTTTCTGATCCACGACCTAAGAATTCGCTATTTTAATAGGTTCGGCTATTGGAAATTGTATATTTCATCTCTGTCTCGTTAACAGCTCGTTTATACAAACGACAGGAATGTATTTCATAACTACTGTAAGTGTGCTTTCCTAAGTCTGGTTTGCTTCAATCTTTCTCGCAAGAGAAAATGAAATGTAATACGAAGTTCTTTGATTTATATTTATAAGAAGTATAATAGACGTCCTACAAAAGTAAATGAAATTACTTAAGAGAGCGATTTGGATAAAATCACATTAATATTAATGCAAAACTGAAGAAACAATTAAAAAAATGTGGCTACTAAGTATGTACTGACACTTTTGCTAGCGCTCTAATACAAGATTTTCCTGCAAAAGCCTCGACATTTTTTGGTTAATAATATAATATGATGCATGTACTGCCATTAAAGTCCAGCGTCCTCATTTGAGAATGCACGTTTATATTCATCCAAATTTGCTTCTTTTGCAATAATTTGTAAATTTTATTTCTTCAATAGACGTAGACATCCTAAACGAAATATATAACCAAAAATATAACCGTGATCACTAAAGCATTGTACACTCCTAGTCAGGGTGTACACATGACTTGCGTCTGTACAAAACTTCATCTAAAACCGTGCCTAGCTGGTACATGCCTGAGGTTAAGTCGTAGAGATAGGCCAGTGTAAAGCAAAAGGTGGTTGGTCTGCACCAAAGTTGACGGGGAATGTGCCAGACCACTGACCAGAAATGTGCGTCCTATGCGTATTTGGGAAAACATGTTTTATGTATTTCAATACGAATATTTCAACACTTAGAAAAGCGATATTAATAAGAATGATGCTTATATATGTTGATAATACATCGAAATTAATTTGTATTATTCTGCCCCATTAAGTTCACGTAAGTAATGATTTTGTTCCACTAAGAAAGTAATTACAATCCTTTTCCCTAAAATAAATATTTCTAATTTGTCATACCCTACAGTCTCTCTTGCTTTTGAGATGTTTTTATTCTTCGGAAAAATATCTGTTCTTCGGGAAGTAATCACCAGCGTTTATACCTTGAATACATTGCACGTAATCACGCACAATTTCCGGTTCCTTATTAACTAACAAATGATGAAACTAGCAATTCTTAGCAATTGGTAATGGTTCACGATGTGTCATGCTCCGAATGCTAGCACATACGTAATGAGAACGCGACATACGCGATGAATTCGTAGCGTTGGTCAACAACATACAACAGACTCAACGATGCGATGATTCAGGGAAAACAAGCACTTTTCTACAGGAAGTGACATTTTGGACTGCCTAATCCCGAACTTTTGCAAAGTCCTGCCGCCCTCTCCCAAAAAGTATGGTTACAGAAATTGTCCTGGAAATGGTCAAAAGTTTCGGTGAGGCACATCTAATTAATAGTCGTCCTCAAAATCTGAAGGACGTGAGTCAATCGAGAGCACTTCAGCACACATTATTATTATGTCACGAATTTAGTTCCATTTTGTAGATATTTGGAGGTATTATACACTTTTAGCGTGGTTGTATATTTCATGAGGGATATTGAGTTTCGGAAGATGTACAGTTAAAAATTAAAATGAGAAATGTTGGAAAAATTTATGAATTGAAATATTTTATACTTGTTGTACAATGTGATTGATTTTTAATCCAAGAGAGATCGTACCGAAAGATTTCGACTATAGCAACCGTGGAATTTATTTTGGAAAAGTGTGTGAACGATGGGGTTTTGAATGAACCATGAGCTTCAATACTGTTGTCCAAATCATCCATTTATACAAATTCCACACAGCTTTTTCTTTTCCGTAATCATTAATTTCACCCGGAGCGTATGCACACCTCAATACTGATCACTTAGTACTTGACTAGCACTGTTAAGTACTCAATATTTCATACTGAGCACTAAACAATTTTGACATAAGTTGAAAATAAAAGCGACTTTGAGTAAGGTCTTATGAACTTTGATTACGATAAAACTTTTGCTGAAAGCTTCCCTTTCACTTGTAAATGCTCAAAGAAATATTTTGTTTTGGGGATCTCACTCGCGAACTTTCAAGTAGTGATACGAGTACCTTTGTGCTTCCAAGGTCGTCAGCGTTGTATGCATTGAACGAGTCGTTAGCTACAACTGCACCGTGGTTTACAAATAACTAAACAAAGAACTAAACATATTGCCCAATCCCAAAACAGTCTATGTTACCAATACGTTTCACTCCAATATCAACTTATTAGCACACTCAACTCTTTACAGCCTTACGTTAATAAACAATTTACACCAGCAAGAATCAAAAAGAGATTTCCGGTCCACATCATTATGAACATTTTATCTGCAATTATTATATAATCGCATAATCTTTTATAATCGCGTGTGCAATGTGTAGAAGAAGGTTAACGTTGTAATGTAAGGATAAGTTAGTAACACAACACCTCATACGAAAATGTGTATATTGAATTATGTATGTTTTACCAAAACAGTAATAAGTAAGCCGTAATGAATTCATCAAATATTAATAGCAATTTTGAACCGCGATCTATATTTTGCTCATCACAAGTTGCAAGTTAAAAGAGAATAAAATTTCTTAGAGTTATTTGAAAATAACAACAGATAGTTACATACGAAAATTATTTCTTACTTTCTAAAGATTGTGTATAATTTTGACCCCTCTTGATTTTCATTGAAGTATTTCAACAGGTTATATCAAGATTTAGTTTTAATTCATGAGATCATAATTTCAGTCTCTTACCCATGAACAACTTTGAATTTTAAATATTTTTACCACAGTTTAAATAAATAGTGAATTAATTACTAAAAGATGAACTTTTCAAGTAGAAAGCTGCAATGTTCGTCGTGAAGTAGTCTCTTTAGAAAGGAGCTGAAGCGCGAGAAATCAAAGAAAAACTTGGAAGACAGTAGACCAAGTTAAAGAAGGTAGAATTTAGAACTTAGTATTTAGCATTTTATAGCTTTATAAAAACTAAGATTTTGCATTTTGTAGCATTTGTTGAGAAAATTATTATTAAGGAAGGACTCTTTGAGATAAAATTATTTTGATGCTTTTTAGACTTTTCCATGAAAATGAGGAAATAAGGGAAACTAATTTAATATTTCGCCATTTGTGAACTTTAACAAATATAAAAGCGTACGAAATAACACGTGCACCGTAGGCGGAGGACCTCCTCCTCCTTCTTCTTCTTCTTCATCTTCTTCTTCTTCTTCTTCTCGTGACCTTCTCCATACTGAGGAAGCTGAACTGAGGAAGCTGAGACTTCTACAAATGACTCTGAGCGCTCAGGATTTCGGGATAAGTTTTTTTGTTATTATTTTTTACTTTCTTTTGTCAGTTAAATCTAAAATATAAATTAATAAACACGGCCAGCTCAAATTAACTGTTTTCAAACATCCATGTGTTGTTATCGATGCCGCATCCATAGTTACAGATCGAACACGAAGGAAACTATAAAATGCTATTTAGGGATTATATCGTAGTTTCTTGACCATTTCGCACTTTGTATGCAATTTTCCATTTTGTGACCAAATTGTGCATTTTATTTTATTGATTTGAAACCTTCAAAAATATTCTGCACCGAACGTCAAACAAACAATTACTGATATTTTCAACGTTTGGTAATATTTTGCTTTTTTAGCAATTTCTAAAATCTACCATCTTTACAAATAGCCTAAATTTATATTTTTAGATTCACTGCTGGTCTCCGTTATTTCGTATGATCACATATTTCCTTTATATTTTAGAATGTGACCAACATCCAGCTTTCTTGCTCTTCTTCTCTAAGAAGTGCAGTGGGCCAAGGTATGTCTTTTAAATGAATACAATCAAGCGAAAACCACCCAATGCAGAGTCCCAGCAGAAAGCTTCACTGTAATGTCTGGGTGGTAATTTCCTTCCTCACGACCTGATCAAAGTCAATCACGACAACCCGATCTCTACCAGGTTAAGAGCATTAAATGAACATTGTATTATAATAATTTATAGTATTTCTTAAAGATAAGATAACGCATTACTTTTTTATTATCCTTCTATTTAAAATATTCTAAGAAAAGATTATGTTTTTTGTACCATTTATAAGACATGATCGCTACAGAAATACGTAAATGAACTTCTGATTGTTACGGAATTATCTTGCAAGGGCGCATCAAACGGGATCAAGACAAATAATTAAGAGTACATGAGGAAAGCGACAATCGCAAAGCATACCAAAAGACACATTATAGTACAACAAACATTACTATCGGGTGTAACTCGGAAAGGATGCTTTTAAAACCTAGCTTTCGTATCCCCAGCACAACGCGAGTTAGGCTTCTTCTTGCATATACAATGATGTCTTTAAGGACGTTGAAATATTCAGCGGGTTCTTTCAGTATCTACCACGGGCTATCAGAAACGTCCGAAATCCCAGTATGTATCCCAATATGACATTTAAAACAATGAGAAAAACGCAGAATGTTTGCACAGGTTCAACTAGTTATTCTTAGAAGAAGCATGCAAACATTGATTTATGAGACAAATAGTGTTTCTATCCAATTATCAGCCAAAAAACGTTCCCTGGATGTTAAAGCACACATTTTACTGTAAGAAAAGTTGGTGTTAAGCCAGCTAGTGTTTTTTAATGCCTAAGCATGCCTGCTTTATGTTTTATGTTAAATATGTTTATTAAGGGTTTAACTTGTAAAGGATCATTTTACTAGATAAATTTTCTCCAAATATCACAACAAATATACGTCTGTACCAAGACGGTAAAAAGAACCTTTACAAATATGCATACGAACAACCTAAAAAAACAACAAACAACCCATTCGTAATAATCAGATGGAACTAAATGTTTGTTTCTGAGAACCAGCCCGGGAGTACTCGTGTGAGAAATATTGGCATGAGGTAAGATGTACCAAGACGTTGGAGGACTAGCCGGTGAGATAAAAGCATATTAAAACTCAGGAAACTCTGTGCTCAATTCGTTGATTTGACAGACACTTCTAATACCTTTAATCGTGTTATTTTTTTTTCTTCCTGTTCGGCAATTATACCTTTCAGGGGTTTATACATTTCTATCATTTCCGGCAATTATACATTTCTATCATTTCTCAAACATAACATTTGGGCTTCTAGTTTCTCAATTTTGAAGATTTTTACTATTAGCTAATTTTATACATATATTTATAACGTATATGCACTATTTATATACCATACACATCCATATATTATTCATTCAGAGATTCAGGTAGTATACATAGTTATGTTCAAAAATTATATTTACATTCATGGCCTGTAAATTTACAAAATTAAAAATAGATTATTGTGTGTTAAATTTAAGCATGAAGAAATAGCGAACAACATAGATTTTGAATAATGCGTAATTGTTGTGAGAAAAGTATATCAAACGAGATGGAACACTAGCGTAAACAAGATGTATGAAAACAAGGTGTTGCTTGTGTCTAATGAAGGAAAAGACGAAACATAGCGAAGGGAACCAGGGCACACAACGTTTCTCTGCTTGTTGAGCAAATTTTCCAGAGAGTACAAAATAAGGTCAACCCTGTTAGAAGATACTTGATAAAAGTCTCCAACAACAGCAATATATTATCCGCCCTGGTGAAGCTTTTCCAAAATGGCAAGTAAAAACAAGGCCGAGAAAAAGTGACCTGCATCATTTGTGGTTAGTACTATCCTACCGCATAGGTCACCAAGCAGGAAACATCTGAAGAATCTTGTTCTATACATGCAATAGCCGCAAAGTAACATCGCCACAAAATTATTTTCTTGAAACTTAATTAGATGACATTGTTTTCCAAAGTCGGCTGCAATATTAAGTTCTCAGAACTCAAACACTCCACTAATCGATTGCCATGGACAGAATCTATGGTCATGAGCGTGAGTGATCTCGTTCTTCGCATACTATTTCTTGTCTTGTTTCTGTATACAGTTGACTGAGACGTGCAACGAGTATCCGAAGACATGACAGCTAAAAAAATACATTTCATGCACTCATGCAAGATAACCATTAGGTATACGAGATAACACTACCCTCCTTAATAATTGTAAGCATTGCTTGATTTCTAAGATGTTAGATACCGGAACGCGTGACAAATTGAATGATTTTATATAAATTTATTGTTTTTTATTAATTTGTGAGTTAATCAATATAAATTACCTTCATAAAAATATAATTTAAATTAATGCATATAGTGAATCGATGTCAATCGTATAATGATCATCTTTTTCAACAAATTTCTAATTTTATTTGATATGTATTTAGACTTAGATGTTATCAATTAATTACACATTCTATTCGTGTTAATGGATTTTATCTAACTAAATTCAGGTATAACACATTATGTGTGGTGAAAATAGCAATGAACATTTTGTTAAAGTTTCCACTATTCCAAATTTCAGTGCTCATTTCGCGCAACATTTCGAAAAGCTTTCTCGTAATGGAAATGTTTATACATATTGCATTCATGTAAGTTGTTTAATCGAAAAATCAAAGAAAAAAGCCTGTGTTCGCTCATTGTTGTTTCTGTACCATTTCGTACGCGAAGAGGTACCGGAACGCCGTTCCTCCTGAAATCAAGCCCTGATTGTAAGCTTGTAAGCATGGAATGATTTAATGCTCTAAAAAATTGTGTTCAATTCTTGTGAAATGTACGAAATGTATTTCATCACAATACTCACAGGATTATTTCCTATGATGTCTAAGTGTTATGAATACAAAATCAAATGTTTATAACTTTACTTCACGTATTTGTAATGATCTTGTTACGTATGTATCGTAAATGTAATTAGGCGGTGTAGAGTTTGTTAAAATGACTATGGCGAACCCTAAGAAGATTATTCAAGCATCAAATGACAATTAAAATGAACATTTTGAGGCAGATTGATTTTGATAACAGATTCTTTACGATAGCTGTCGTTAAGTTGATTTTATTTCACGTGTGATACTATACACTATTGCAATTCGGCAACTCTTGAAATAAGTTGCAGGAAACGAATTTTTTAATTTATGCAGACAATAATCCTTTTAATATTACATTCGTTTACATGCTTTGTAGATGTAGTTACATTCAAGTCCTCTCTTCTTGAAATTTTTGAAAAAAAAAAGATTTGCTAACCCTTACAAGGATGCTCATAATGCCTGAAAAAGGATACTCAAAAACAAAAAATAAAAATAAATAAAAGGAAAAATACCAATAAAAATATACATTTACGCTAGTTGTTACGCAAAACCAGAATAGTATTATACCTTTTGCTGCAATCTGTTTTTTATGAATATATGTAGATAACATTTAGTTTTGAAACATACAATTAGTTAAATTTTACAATTCCTCACATACTCTTGGGCCGTATCTGCAGAAAATACATATAGTATTGAGTTCCCAAGAGAGAGAAATATGCATACTAGATCATATCGCTTATGCAGATCAGCAATCTATTTTGCTACGATAGAAGAATAGCGAATCGACATCTCTAATTACAAAGTCCTTTAACACAAAACTCATTTATTACTTAGTAATGGATCATTTTATTGTTTACTCATCCAGGAAATATATTATCATTATCAGTATATTTAGTATTTTTTAAACAGGAAGAATGAAAATTCAGCGTTTAATATTCAGCCCTTTCCTAAGCATTTTAGATAGGTGTTATCTTTTTGCACTGTCATACAACACCGACTGAAAAAAGGAAGTTAGGCAAAATTACATATAAGGAAGCGTTTGCCACAACAGTGTAAGTTCACACGTGAAATGAAGCTCGTATTACTACTGGGGCTCTTTGGTAAGTTTCTTCCACATCCAAAGCGATATGGTTGGCGTTCAACACGTACAAGAGGTATCGTAAGATTGCCGAAGGATCGTTAGTGCTATTTTGGTTCCAGTGGTACCCAATAAATCTAAAATAATTTGGATTTGATAATGTAATCTTTTTACTTAAAATCGTCGCGAAAGTACTGCCACGTTTTCCAATTGAATGTGTCATGTTTACGTAATTAAGAATACATTGTTTAACTAGTGCTACAGCATGTCACGGACATTCTCGTATTACCTGTATTGATTATGTGAAATTATAAAAATTCTATTACAAATTATGATCTTGTGATACAGTGTTTCAATCACTCTTCATCGAACTGCTTGAAACCCAGCACACCATGTCTGTTACGTAGTATCTTTTAAAATTTACTTTATAAGAAAAATCAATGGCTTGTAGTAGCAGAAACTCAACTATTGAACGCCATTTTAAAAGTTGTCATCAAAGTATTAGAGAAATGTAAGTAGATTTCATACTTTTTCGTTACAAGATAGTTTTCAGTGGACAATGTTTTAGCAATCGGAGAAAGATCAATGATTTGCCCCTTTGCTTAGAATGTAGTAGATAATATTATCGCCGTAATAATAGATTGAAGTGCTAGTTCTTAGTTTGTGAAGTAAATTAGAAAATCCTCACTAGGTTTTATTTCACGTTATCGCATGAAAATTATTCGTTACCAAACGACAGTGAATTGAATTTAATGCTGAAGAGAACGATGATCACTTTGCATGCATGTTCAACGTAGTTTCTTCAACAAAACTTTCATACAGTGTATTATTTTTATCGATATTATGAATAGATTTCGAATAGAAGAGGATTTGTAGATAATATCTCACAATTTTACCTCAGTATATAATTACTAAATTATGTACCTAGTTATATAAAATTATATAATATCATGTATTATATTTAGGTACATAGTAGTTTAAAAAATCCAGCATTGTTATTTACAACAACCATGTTTTACATAGCTGGCGCACATGGCTCATTGGCCAGATTTTGCGCGAAGATGCTTCACAGTAACACAAATAGTCGTATTTTCTTCACCTATTTAGGAGAAAAATTTAAATATAATACCATTTTGAAATCTATTGAAGATATATTTTAATGTGTTTATATCAAACTAAATCGTGTGAATGTTTCACTTTTCACCATTTATTTGACAAGTATTCTTTCTATCTTCGCTCTTTTCGTCCACTTCTGTCTATTCTATTGCGTTGGCCTTACCTCGCCTTGCCCTGTTCCCTCATCCAAATTCTGGTATATTTCACTCATTTTCTAATTATTAAGAGAAAATAAAATACTTTTACTCACAGTTCACAATATGCTTTTTGTGTAGTTTTATTTAAAATATCTATGCAATAAAGCACAAAACTTCGCAATCTGTCACTTTATCAGCATTGTCGTAAGAATTTACATGCATAATAAATTACAGTATCGACGTAATTAATGACTTTTTCCATTAATTTCACATCTTTTGTTGGTACACTTAAAACATTCACGCTTAAATGCAATTAAGACATTTTAAACCAATTTAGTACATTTATATATATCGTATATGTAAAGAAAAAGCTGGCAAATGTTATTTTTCTCAAATAGTTCACAGTACCCACTTGAATCTAAAATAAAATGGCCACTCACCAGAGATCATATTCATTTTCAATAGTTGTTTCAATATCATTCGTAGAAATATTCTTCATTAATTTATTCTTCTTATACGCATCGTACTTCTATTAAATGCCTCAAGACAACACGAAAATAATTACCGTTCTATGCTCATGGTTGACGTACGACAGGGGCTAGAGGATTTTTTTTTCTAAATTTACCAACTGGACTTACCGAATTTTTTGTTACCAGGGCCCGGCAATAAGAGCTTTTGTGAAGAAAATTTGCTGTTTTTTTCGCGCAGCAGTACATAACTTTCTCTGTATTTATTATATTACTCCGTATATAAGTAGGTATAAGAGAAAGCAAAAATAGATTATATTACATACTAACCTTATGTGCATAGCCAATATTGTATTTAGCAACCGGAATTTGCCTTGATTACATGATAAAACTATACCATTTTTTTGTTTAAAGAGATGAAAAAATAATAAACTGCTAAATTCTTGTAATATTAGTTTTTGAAAACAAGAAAATCCTTCATTCTATTATGAGGTTCGGCGTTGGCCCTCCCCTTCGAATTGTTCCATCTGGTACCGGACTTGTATTTGTGTGTGAGTGAAATTAGATAATTATTGATGAGCTAATTATAAATCCTACGTTATGGAATAAAAAATAAAGATCATTCATAAGTGAGATCTTATGTGTTAAATCTGGATCCAAAATATTAAAATGATATTTCCAAATAAATTTTCTTCGTGTTTTTGAGGGACAGCTTTGATAGATTCAGAAAAATATTATAGTTAAATTTAATTCAGTCGATGATGCTCTAAATAGTTTGAACACTGGAATTTGTGCCTCAAATGTTCTCTCACACAGTGATAAAGTGCTTCTATCTACCGGCGTTATCCAGAATTAAAGTCTAGAGGAGACCGTCCTGCCATCTGTGGGGATTTCTGAAAAACGAAGCGAAATAAGGGAGAATCTCATTGTGGGTCAAATAATGAAATTACTTATTACATGTCGGGTTTCACTAACGAATGAAACAAAATCTATTTATTACATTTGTCCCTTTAATAAATGTGACCTGATTCGCAGTCATTACAAAACAAAATAATACTCCAATCTTCGCTAATCGTGGAAGACGGACCAATATTGTATTTATTTTGTTGTTATATATATCATTGTTTAATTTAATACTAATATTTCATTTAACCATTTATAGGATTGTGGTTCTCTCCGCGACCACATGCTGTTCGGCCGTTTTTTGCTTAACTATACCAAGCAATTTTCATCCTTATCACTAATTTCACATTGTAGAGTCTTTTTCAATGAAATGCGATTGTTGCAGATAGTGTGATCACATTTATTCTTAGAAATCTTGCTGTTGGGCCGTGCATGTGGTCGTCGTCGCGACCACAATGCATACAGGCACTGTCGCGGAGTGTTCATTTGGGCATTTTAAGTCATTAGAAGTCACTTGAAGCACATACACTCAAAAATACATAAGTGTTTGTCAAATTGCTCCAAATGTGCATATTAACGGTGTGAGAGATATTTAAAAAAATTACATTTGTGTAATTATTGAAAAAAAAACCGAAAATGTACTTTACGTCGTATAAAAAAACTACAATTTGCATTATCCGTTCAAAGAGTTTGAAGAAAAAATTTGGAGCCATTTATGAGAAAATGGCTTTTGAGCGTTTCTGAAAATGCAGAATTTTGAGCGAGTTTTCACAGAAGACGGTTGAGTTTTGGAGAAACTTTACTTCACATTATTCAAAGAACATGTACTCATAAATACAATAACGTGAACAAATCGCCGCCAATGTAAATATTAACGACGGGACAGACAATTCAAAAATATTTCATTTTTTAAATGTTTGCAAAAACAAAAGAATAGAGCAATGTGGTGTTCATGTCATCTCATTGTGTAAATTAGACACTATTCTTACCAAAAGTTTAAAGAAAATATTTGGAGCCGTTTTTGGAAAAATCTTGTTTTGTATTGTTCTAAATTGCACTTATTGCACACCATATTGCACGAAAACTACTAATTAAAAAATATACATGATCTTAATGAAAGAAATCACTATGGAGAACAAATTTTATTTGAAGGAAAAATCTCTATCTTTAATTTTGTATTTGTAGGAAGAGACCAAAAAATCCAAACTTTTGCGATTTTCAAATGGACAGATGGACACAGGTTTCTTCAATTTGGAAAAAATCATACGCATTGTTTAGGTTCTACTGTTGTTCACAAACACCGGACGGACAGACAGATGGACGTTTTGCTTTCAATTGGGTTTTTCGGTATCAAGGACTCACAAAACCGGGATTCTGGCTACATCACATGTTAGAGGTTTTTTTTCTTAATTTAGCAACTGGATTTATCCAATATATCATTATCACGGGCCGGCAATGAATTGTTTTCTGCCGAAAATTCGCCCTTTATTCGCTCAGCATTACATAACTTTCCCTATACTACGTATATTACTCTGTATATACGTATGTATACGGGAAAGTAAAATTGATACCAATACCATCATTAAAAACTAGTGGTGCTACAGAATGGCACAGACTTTCCTGTATTAGTTTTCTATTTCCTTGGGTCTTCGCTAGCTATTTGGAATTGCCACATACTCTTCCTTGCCAGCTGTCATCTATCACCGCCCAAAGTACATTTTTTTGTCATTTTCTTAATTTTTTCGGTTTCCTATTGGTAGAACAAAATATTAATTTTAGAATATTAAAGAACACACAAACCTAGTCATAAATGGCAATTTTCTTTTAACAATTATGTACCGTTTAAGAGAAAATGGCGTTTTAGCGCTACTAAAAATGCGAAATTTGAAGCTCATTTTCACAAAAAATGTTTGAGTTTTCAAAATACTTTATTTGAAGTTATTTGAAGCATTTACACTCACAAATATAATAATGTTTACAAATTGCTGGTAATGTGCATATTAAAGATGTGAGAGATCTTTCAAAAAAATTACAATTATGTAATTTTTGAAAAAACAAAAAAATAATTCAAAATAAACTTTACGCCATACTCAAAAGTGTAATTAGCACTATCCGCTACAAAAGTTTGAATAAAAAATTTGCAGCCATATATGAGAAAATGGCGTTTGCGCGTTTCTGAAAATGCGAAATTTTGAGCTACTTTTCACACAAAACGGTTGGGTTTTCGAGAAACTTTACTTGACATTATTTAAAGCACATGTACTCGTAAATATAATAATGTAAAAAAGTCGCCGATAATGTAAATATTATCTACGTCAGAAACATGTGAAAAAATTTACATTTTTGTAATGTTTGAAAAAACCAACCAATAGAGCAATATGGCTTTTATGTCATCTGATAGAGTACATTTACCGCTATCCCTACCTAAAGTTTAAAGAAAAAATTCGGAGCCGTTTTTGAGAAAATATGCTTTTTGTAATTTTTTAAAATTGCACATATTGCTGGTAATTTTGCGCGAAAACTAGTAAAATTTTTTAAAAAAATGTACATGATCTTAAAGAAAGAACTCACTATGAAGAAAAACTTTTATTTGAAGGAAAAATCTATCTCCAATTTTGTAGTTGGAGAAAGACGCTGAAAAAAGTTCTAACTTTTGCAATTTTCGAAAATTCAGAGTTATCCGTGAAAATCGGACCTATACCATGTTAATAAGTGTATTTTTCTTTATTCATACAAGATCCAATACCTCTATTCAAGATACAATATCTCTATTCATACAAGAAATTTAAAGAAAAAATTTGGAGCCGTTTTTGAGAAAATTTTAAAAATCCCCTGAGGGCTTCATATAAAATACCCCCAAATTTTGAATAATCTTTTTCAAAATCTCAAAGCTTCGACTAGAATCTGATCGACCAGGGAATATCCATTTTGGAAGAAATCGTACGTATGGTTTAGGCGCTAGCAATGTTCACAGACGGACGTTTTCCTTTCAATTGGTTTTTCGGTATCAAGGACCTAGAAAACAGGGTTTCTGCCTACACCACGTGTTAGGGGATTTTTTCATTATTTTTTTTTCTTAATTTAGCAACTGGTTTTATCCCCTTTTTCGTTTTCACGGCCCGGCAATTAATTTTTTCCGCCGAAAATTGGCCATTTTTTCGCGCAGCATTACATAACTTTCCCTATACTACGTATATCACTCCGTGTATACGTACGTATACGGGGAAGTAATAACACTATCTATTTTGAACTTTTCTACAGCTGCTATCGTGGTTGGCCAGGATCCGCGTCCCTGCCCACGTATGCCTTCGCCAGTCTGTGGGACTTACTCCAACGGAACAAACTCTACCTTCCCCAACTTTTGTGTCTTCTCAAACCAACAGAAACTTGAAGATCCAGGTAGGTCAATAAAATTGTTTACATAAACGCTTAGTCTCTCCAGGTCTGTTTTCATAAATATCCCATCTTACGTATATCATTCACATTTGACAACGAAAACCATTAAACATATAGAGCAGTTGTGCCCCTTAAAATAAAAATATTCAAAAAGCTTCTCAACGCAATAAATATTGTAGATCAACAGAATAGAGCGATAATAATACGATTCTTTATTTTAGATGGGGTTAGCGGGTTTCACATTCTACCAATCAAAACTAATGAGTTGTCTTCCCCTCCAAAAAACTAGTGTTGCTAAAAGAACACGTAGTTTCTCACCCGTATTTCCAAGCAAAATTACGCGAAAAGTTCTCAAAGTTTTGAAAAATTGTACATCACCTTATTTCAAAATCTATCTTTAAGAGACAGAATTCATTAAGAAAATATCACTGTCTTAAATATTTTAGTTGTTGGAAGACTCCGAAAAAACTTTGAACATATACAATTAAAAAAAAATCACTTTTCAACGAATATGAGACCTGTGTCATTCTTTTAACCAACATGAAACCTGCACCATTCTCATCCTTCACAGTATCTAACAACAAAAAGTAGTCAAAAATGATGGAGCCATTTTTTTGAAAATTTTGAAAATGTCCTAGATGTTTCATGTAAAGCACACCCCAAAATTGAAATATCGGTTTCAAATTTAAGGGGCGTGATATCAGCCAGATCGATTAAGGAATATCAATTTTAGAGAAAATTGGCTGAACGGTTTAGCTGCTAGCTACAGACAGACAGACGTTTGGCCGTCATTCAATTTTTCGTATTGAAGACCCACAAGAGATGGATTGCGATAGAGGATATTTTTTTCAAAATGTAGCAACTGGATTTATCTAGTATTTTGTTACCAGGGTCCTGTAATAAGAGTTTTTCTGCCGAAAATTCACCGTATTTTTGGGCAGCGTTTCATAACTTTCTCTCTACTCCGTAGCGAGAAATTAAAAATTTCGGACAAACCACGAATTAATATTCATTGTGTAAAAGTTATTTACGACACGAATGGTAAAAGTGATATTTTTATTTTGCGAGTAAGGAAGGCTGTGACATAAGGCCCATGGGCCGAGCAAAATAAAATAACTTTTTCCACGTGTCATACACAATTTGTTTGGAAGCGTTTCTGAAGTTCCTTTTATTTTAATTCAAATACAAATTACTTACTTGGTACCATGTTTTATTACAACCACTAGTAGCTGATGCAAAAGTGTTTCGTGTCCTTGGTCACATTCACAGTTTATCTGAACATTTGAGCATCATCTCACTTTTAGCCCCAGTGATAACATTTGAAGTTTTATCACGCTATGAGTGACCTAAAAGTAAAAGATTGCTAATCGTTAATTACTATAATATGATTTAAGAGACCATTACTTACTTTCACTTATCTGATGATGAATAATTTTTAATTCAGTTAATAAAGTTTTTTAGATGTACTCTTTCAATTACGATGGGTATGAAACTATGATTGGCACCACTAAATGATATATTATCGAATGGTGCTAGAGAATGGCACAGAGTTTATCTGACTACTTAGTTTTCTATACTCGTCAGTCTCGGCTAGCTTTCAATTTTGACCCATCCGCCTCTTTCGAGATGCCGTCTATTGCACCCAAAAGATCTACAAGAATCTATTGGTGTACAGGGCGCTTCTCTGCGGACAATTCCTGTGAAGAGCAGCTTTGCACACTCCAAACACCGTACAGAACTATCTCGGCCCTGTGCCAATACACATTTGCCGAAGCCCTTGGCCTGATCTCGGTGCTTGTACAATTGAATACTACAGAGGAAGGACACAATAAGTCACAAAATTGTCGATTTCGTGATTCTGATGCGAGCAAGTGGCTGGAAAGGAGTACTATAACATAATTTTGTCAGAAATTGGAAAAGCTTATTAAGTGCAGAGATTCTACCCTTTAAAAATAAAGCAAACAGGGGAATAACGAGAGTCTTAAACTTTAAAAATTCTCTCCTGAAAAGTGAAAATGAGATTTATTATTCTCTTTCCCTGTGGTCTTCAATTGTTCTGGGTGTAGGGATCCAGTTCCTCAATTACTCACCAATAACACACACATAATTGTTTGTGAGGCCAAGAGATTACAAAAGGATTAAGGGAATTCCCTCCCTCCTCATGCCACGAACACAAATCGAAACATGAATGTCTAACGCAAGTTTCGAACCCCCCAGCCTTAGTGTGCTCGTACTGGATATTACTATTTATTAGCATGTTATGGTTATGTAGCAAATGAAGGGTTGGGAGCAATAATACGGTAACCCACAGAACCTTCATTATTGGCAAAATGAGGTTTTGTTGTCCAGAAATCACTATTTTTTGCACGATCTTCATTTTTTAAAATAAGTCAATACAGCGTTGCCAAGCAATACTATCAAATCAAATTCTGTCTTTTTTTGTTTCTTATAAACTTTTTTGGGTCACCTTAAAAATTATACTAAATAACATTTAACATATTAAACTTTTGCTTAAAATACGAGGGTTGGGGCAGAATTCATGGCAACTATTTTTTGTGAGAATATGAAATGGGGTGGAAATTTTGAAATATACACATGAAATGACAAGGTATAAACTAAGTGCTTGGACATTTATCAACACACAAAAATTGAATTTATAATATTTATCAATGCATTTGAAATGACCGTACTCGTTTCATGTTCTATGGCATTTTAGTGAATGCGACTTCATAAATACGAAAAGCATTACTTACCCGTTCTAAAGACCTGATTAGGTAGATTCTCGATTACCGCAAATCACGATGATCCGCATACTCACAGGTCGTCACGTGCGTTGCTGACCACTGGTTGCTGCGCATCTTTGTAGAAACTCTCCTGCGCATCTCGCAGCTGTCCGGTATAGAAGGACATTATTCCATGAGCTTCCACCAATTCCCTGTGACATTCTCGGTCATTCCTTTCATGGTGAATGGCTCTCTTGGAATAAGAGCGCTGCTGGAAAAATGTTACATTCACCTCGCACGGCGGTAGACGTACAACTGATTTCAAGTTGCTCTCTGTGCTAATAGAGACATTTGCAGAGCAATCTGTTGATGTCAACACACCCTACTGCAGCATTCTTTCAAGATATGAATGCGAGCTGATAAAATTTCTTTTAGAAAAAAAAGTTGCCATGGCTTCTGCCCCAAACCTCCATTTTCAATAACATGGTAACCTACATAACCTTCAGAAAACTTTGGATGTCGTACTTACGATCGAGTATATATAATTCGAATAACTTTCTGATCCCCTTTCTGAGTTGTATTCAGTTCCTGAATCATCAAACAATGCGTCAGGACCATCCAAATCATTAACATCGACATCAACAATAACATTGCTTCGCCTATTCGACGACACATCAACTACAGCTTCCATTTCAAACACTTTGTTTTGAGGTGTGTTTCAAACACGTTGTGTGTTTCAAATTGGACTGTTATGGGGTAGCAAAATGTGAATTGATGTGCCATGTGTTAAGTTTTGAATTAGCTAACTAGTTCTTTAGTAACGTTGTAATGAGCAATAACATTGGGTTACACTACTTGATATCTTCTCGAAATGTGGGTTACCATGTTATTACTCCCAGACCTTCAAATAATAATTTGATAAAATTAGCAATTTTACTAAAACTGGCCCTTTTATTCATAAGCGGCCTTAAATGTTTTTGCAGCATTGAATATGTGGATTGTATGACCATTACACACACACACATTGAATATATGGATATTAATTTCTTTCGCACCATTCGTTTCCGTAGCAATAATACAAACTAAGTTACTTTAGCATATCAACATCGCGCTCAGTATTGAACCTTTTATTTCATAATTAACGAATTTTACATAAAATATTGTGCAAACATCTAAGTTAGACAGGTGTAAAATGCAATCCTGCAACATGCAGCCCGTTTAACAATCTACTTCCAGACACTGATCATACGTAACTCGAAAATGATGAATGCCAGATGAACTCCAACACTCCTCACCCACTTTTTCCCTCCACAAACGTCAATCCACAAAATAATAAGAAGGGCTTGGGTGAGGGATCCTCACCAGTAACCTTCCGCTTATTCGTTAAGTTTAATATTTCAATTCCAGTCGAAATGTCTCATTTTGTTACTACCCCGAGCCTTTCATACATACGAACAAGACTTATCGGAACAGGAAAAGACCGAGATATTAAAATTTACGAAAAGATGGAAGATTGCTTTGGCTTGTCTGTTACTATTTCATGGTGCGCTTCTGGGTTATCATTCCATGGCAAGGAGTGGAGTGGGCAGTCTCACGAATTCACAGATATGTATTGTCTCGAATTATATTAAAACACATTTTCATTACATATTTTTCCATTTATTATTCTCTTAATGTTGGGGTCGGGGGGGGGGAAGTTGGGATACCAGTTATTTTTTTTTATTTTTTTTATTTTTATTTTATTACTTGAATGAGTGATTCATGGTTCAGTAGTATTACTTTTTCACATGTAATTCGTCTGGCTTAACTTAACCTAACCTAAAAACTATTTCTAATCTAACTACAAAATTGGCTAAGGATACTCATTGAGCACCTACGCTTAGCTTACATCAGAGAATATATTGAGGAAGGTGTGTAGAGGATGTCTATTGCGGATTCGGGTCGGAAATTCGTTGAGTGTGGCTAGGTTGTAGTGAGCTATTTGATTTATTGAGGATATGTTTGAATAGAAATTGTTGGAGAGATGAGCGATATGATGATTGATGGTTGGTAAATGTAATTCTCTGTGTAGTTGATAATTTGAAATGAACCATGGGGCGTGAGTGGCTAATCTTAAGAATTTATTTTGCATTATTTGGATTTTATTAATGTTTGTCTTTGAAGCGTTCGTCCAGATGGGGCAAGCATACAGCATTAAAGGTCTGATTATTGTCTTATACAGGGCGATGGCATTGTTTAAGGAGAGACTGCTTTTGTGATTTAGTAGTGGTTTGAGTTGAATTAATTTGATTTTGGTTTGTTGAATTTTTGTTGCTATGTGAGATTTCCAGGTTAATCTTGTATCGAAGTTTAGTCCTAAGTATTTAACGGTTTGGTTGTACGGGGTCCAGGGAATTGTGTTGTTGTTAATTTGGAGTGGGTTGGGTGTGGCGAATGTTCTGAGAGAGAATATTTTGGCTGTTGATTTTGACGGATTAAGCTTGATTTTCCATTTTAGAGACCAATCTTCAATGTTTTTCAGATGCATTTGAATTTTATTGCAAATGTGACTTACTGAATGATGAGACATGAAGATGGCAGTATCGTCAGCAAATTGTGCGATATGTGTGTATGGAGAGGTAGGTATATCAGATGTGTATAGGTTGAAAAGGGTGGGTGAAAGGGGGGAACCTTGGGGAAGTCCTGCTTTTATTCTGCGGGGGTTGGAAACATGCTTTTCGAACATGCTTTCCAGAATATCCGGGAATTTGTTTTGGTCGTGGGGGTAGTATGTTGGTTCAGGGGGAGGGATTAGATGTAGTTTTAAATCTGATATAATTTTATACAATTGTAACCCAGCGGTATTGGAAGTTCTACAGCCCCAGTGAACGACCTTGGAATTGAGATCTCCGACAAGTATTGTGGGGGTGTTTAGTTGGAATAGTGATCCAAAATTGGTACTATGAATTTTGATTTTAGGAGGTTTGTAAGCTGCTATGAGAGTTATTATTCTGTTGTCGAGTGGAAATTTAATGGCCACTGTTTCTATTCCAGGGGTATGGGGTAAATTACTTTGGATATAAGGTATAGATTTTTCGATTAGAATTAAAACACCGCCTCCATTTGAGTTTATTCTGTCTGATCTATGATTATTATATCCAGGAGTTTTGAATGTTTCATTTGGTTTTAAATGTGTTACATGCTAATTTAATCTCTTTGGCTTTTAGGAAGTATGATAATTCTGCTTTCTTATTGCTTATGCCGTTGGCATTCCAATTTAGTATGTTTAGTTTGTTATGGTGCTGTAGAGCCATGATTATTATTAAAGTATGATGACAATGAGGTTTGTATATTGCTGATGATTGTTGGGATGATTGAGTTGATTATATTTACGATATGAGTTGTGATGGAATTTATTAGGGAATGTATGAATGAATTATTATTGTTATTATTATTATTATCGTATTATTATTATTATCATCTCGATAAGATAATAGACTACAAGTACGTATCAGAAAGAATTGTTACAATGAAATTAAGATCTAAAACAAAACCAATAAACATAATCTCAGTCTATGCCCCTGAAAATAACAAGCCTACACACGAAAGACAAACGTTCTACGAGAACCTACAAGAAGTTATACACCAGACAAATCCAGAGGAGACAACTATAATAGCAGGCGACTTTAACGCAAGAATTGGAAATGACGTTATCCCTGGCATAAAAAACAGATTCAACGAAACGCACCTAAATGAAAATGGAGAACTGCTCATCGAGTTCTGCTTGGATAATGAATTAAGAATAAATAATACCTTCTTCGATCACAAGGATCAACATAAATACACATGGGAAAATAATATGGGACACCGAACCATAATAGATTATGTAGTAACGAATAGAATGTGCCACCCTTCAAACATCTTAGATATAAGAAGCTTAACAAGCGCAGATATTGGAAGTGACCATAATCTGGTGCTAGCTAAATTAAGAACAACACTTAAACGGGAAAAAACAATACCCAGGGATACAATATCAAAAATTAATATTCAATCCCTTCAAGATGGGTCAACACAAAAACTTTATAGAGATCGCTTAGACGAAAGAATCAATAACAATGGAATTAGAGAAGAAGATGATATTGAGACAGCCTGGGAAAAAATAAAAACTAATATACTTAAGTCAGCCGAAGAAGAATTAGGAAAAATTAACAGAAAAAGTCAACAGAAACAAAGGCGAAACATACCATGGTATACAGAAGAGGTTAAAGAAATAACTAGGGAGAAACTACAAGCATTTCTCAAATACAAACAGTCTAAATTATCACAAGACTATGAAGAATACAAACTTATAAGAAATCAAGTAAATATAAAGATCAGGAAAATAAAACAAAATTATTGGGAATCATTTACTGCAAGAATGGAGCACGACTTTTACGGCCTGCAAAAACAGATATGGCGTTTTATAAGAAATACACGCTCCGAAACAAATGAGTTGATAAGCACAACAAAAATCAGTAACACGGAATGGGTGGAATATTTTAGTAAGCTATTTCACAATAACGAGGCTCCAATATTGGATATAGCCGACACACTAACACAAGACTATGAGATCTCAGAAGAACAGATTATACAAACGATACCCAAATTAAAAAATAGGAAATCACCCGCAGAGGATGGCATATATAACGAACTATTAAAATACGGGGGGCAATCATTACATAAAGAATTAGTAAAACTAATACAAAACATATATAAGCAGAGTAAAATACCAGAGGAATGGAAAACGAGTATTCTAATCCCTCTTTTTAAAAAAGGGGACAAGCTAGACCCAAATAATTATAGAGGAATTAACCTTCTGAACACAACGCTTAAACTAACAACAAAAACTATCACACAAGTAATAGAAAACTTAATAGAATGGAAAGAAGAACAGCAAGGATTCAGAAGAGGAAGATCATGTAATGATGCGATCTTCATTATACGACAAATTGTTGAGAAATCTCTGGAATTCGACAAACCTGCATATATGTGTTTCGTAGACATACAGAAAGCATTTGACAGCGTACGCCTTGTAGATATAGTAAGATTATTAAAGAAAGGAAGTATCCCCTGCAACCTTATTAAACTCATAGTAAATATATATATGAACACCAGAATGAAAGTAAAACATAACGAACAAATATTCCAAGCCATAACAACAGGTCAAGGAATAAGACAAGGAGATTCCCTCAGTCCAATACTCTTCAACCTGGTAATGAAACACATCCTAAACAATCTTTCAAACAAAAAAGGATATTACTTCGGCTCTTATAACATAAACTCAATCTGTTATGCAGACGATACAGTCTTAATTGCCGAAAATGAAGATGATTTACAACGCCTCCTGTTTCAATTCTACAAGACATGCCAGTCATTCAACATGAGGTTTTCCACACAAAAAACTAAGTGCATAACAATCTCGAAAGAACCATTGAGATGCAAACTAGCTCTAAACGAATACCTAATAGAGCAAGTGATGGAAATACAATATCTAGGCGTAACAGTAACTAGTGATGGCAGATCTATAAAAGAGGCTAAGGAACAAAGCATAAAAGCAAATAGAATAGCAGGCTGTCTCAACCACTCGATATGGCAAAATCAATATCTGAGAAAAGACACTAAAGTTAGAATATATAAGGCAGTAATTAGACCAGTATTGTCATATGCAGCTGAAACTAGAGCAGACTCAAAAAAAATATGCCAAATGATGCAAGTGTCGGAAATGCGGGTGTTGAGAAAAATTACAAATAAAACGCTAAGGGATAAAGAACCTAATATTAATATAAGACAAACTTGCCAAATAGATATAATCTCAGACTGGGTTCGAGAAAGAAGAAAGAAATGGAATGACCATATAGACAGAATGGAAGAAGACAGACTGGTGAAAGTGACTAGAGATAGAAGACCGGAAGGAAGGAGAAGAGTAGGACGCCCAAGAACTAGGTGGAATGACATTTTGTGAAACAAGACAGCATGAATATATTGCCAATTTATAAATATAACTACATAAATGTAATGTATCAGGTTTTTTAAAATTTTGTTTAAGTATCCTTTGTAAAGAAACAGGCTCTAGCCTAAAATAAAAGTAAGAAGAAGAAGAAGATTATTATTATTATTGCTGGCGTTTATGTTGTTTGGTGCTTGTTGGTTATGTAGATGAAGTGGATTCGGATTAGAGGCTGTTGTTGGAGCGAAAGTAAAGTTAGGGATGCTGTTTGTGGGTGGGAGGTTTGGGAAATTTTGATGAAGTAAGCGAAATGAGGTGTTGTTGTTGGGTCTGGTTCTGGGGTTGATTGGTTGTGAGTTTTTAGGTAGAGGTGCTACATGAACACTTTGAGAAGCGCTTTTTACTGAGCGTAGGTCTTCACTATGAGTTCCTTTAGGGGGGTGGGGTTGAGTTAGCTTTTTGTAGAACGGGCAATCATCAGATCGAACGTCTGCACGATGTGGCCCATTGCAGTGTTTACAAAAAGGGGTGAGCATTTTATTTGGGCAATTTACCGAATAGTGGTTTTGTGAGCAGTAGATACAGGCTAATGTATGATTACAATTATTTCGGGTATGACCAAAGTCTAAACATCTTAAGCATTGCACTGGACCTTTGATTCTGCGTCTTTTTTCAGCTTTCACTTTTAAGTTGCAAATTTCCGTTATTTGTAATACAATGTCTATGCTTTGCTGGCCGTTAAACTCGGCCGCTACCACTGGTATAGGAATGTTATCTTTGTGCAATCTTGTGACACTGATTAGCGAAGGGCACTTTTCTTTGACATCCTCGTAGATTTCCTGCAGTGATAATGAATGATGAACATTCTTAAATACTATGGAGAACTTTTTATTAGCGGGGTCTTTATAAGTGTGAAAACTTCTTTTAGTATTTAACAGATATTTAATTGTTTTTCTGAAGTCAGGTACTGTTTTAAACATTAGCTTTATTCTGTTGTTTATTACATTAGAGGTGAATTGATTTGAAATATTGTTTTTGATTTCTCTATTAAACTCTGATAAGTTTGTTATGTTATTCACATAAATTGGTGGGATCTTGACATTTTCGTCTTGGGTTGGGGTGATGTTTATATAATTAAACCTGGGATCAGGGTCGTTTAGCTTTTCTAAGGGGGCATATCTATTGCTAATTGGCACTGCATAAACACTGTTAGCACTGTTAACTGGTTTTTTAGGGGGATGTTCATTTTCATCAGAGTCATTGAATGATCTCTTACCGCTATTTGATGCACTGTCTGCGATTTCTTTGTTTTCATTCACTTGATTAGCTACGCCTTGGGCTGCATCGCTGGCAGTTTGTTGAGTACTGACCTTAGTAGCGCCGCTAGTCATTAGTTCCTGAATTTCTGGAATTGCAGTTTCCTGTACTCCCTCGTGCGGCGGATGTTGGTTGAGATTAACATATTGAAGAATCATGTTGCCTTGTTGAATAGCATCGATGTGATGTTCATCGTGGGATGGCGGTGTCGAGATGAATGTGGTGTCCATGGCGTCGTCTGTATTATACAGAGTGGCCATGGCCCCGGCTATGCTTTGCCCTAGGCCAGGGCAGCTGGATGCTGGTTCACATGCAATGGTTGATGTTTTTAGTGCTGCGATTAGTAGCACTAATAATTGCCACTCCAGATACTAGAAGCACGTTGTACACTTTGCACTTCGGTTACTACTAACAAGCCTTAACGGCAGACACTTCACTGTTCGGAACAGAGCTGAGCGCGATGTGAACTCCGCGACGGCTCGAAGCGAACTGTGGGATACTAGTGTTCCTGTACTGCCACGCTAGTAATTTTGTTTGCGCTGAATCTGCATAATAGTTAAGTGATTACCAGGAGTGATCTTACGATATTTTATCTTCGTAATTCTATTAATATTTTACAATGAATTAAGAAATCGCGAAACACAGTTTCCTACGTATATTTAACGCTGACTGCGAATGATAAACATTATTTACCCGATGTTTTCTTTTCAAGGTCTTACTTATGTTGGAGAAGGGGCCTGTGCAGACAGCTAAGAAGAAGAAATCACGACAAGACTTCAGAATGCATGGTGTTACTTTTAGACTATACAAATCGCAAAGGATAAGTACTGCTAGGAACATGCTGCTTACCACTGCACTGCAATTACTGGTATCATATAATGTGTATCTCTTAATATATTACGGTCATATAAACTATTCAACACCCATAAGATTCTTATAAATGTACAGTTTAACAACTCCTGAGATATATATTGTTGCCGAACTGAGATTATTGTTGTTATCCCTTTGCAATTTATATCATAATGACCTTTGAAATATGCAGGTTTGAAATATATGCATGTTAATTTAGTTTATTTATTGTATTATGATAATTCAATTCTTGATAAATAAAATGAATTGATTATTTCAGTCATTTTGTTTTGTTTCTCCGATCAACACCTGGTTAATGCTGGAGTAGTAACCTAGGAAGAGATCACTCGCGATCTTCCTCTTCTAATCATTGACCCGTCCTCTCCCATTACACACGCACACACACACACACAAACATTAACATTTCCTAATTACCACGTATGTCGGGAAACCAGTTGATAGCTTAGAGCAGGGCTATCCAATTTAGAAGGGCTTATGAGCCACATATCAAATTCTATTTAAGGCCGCAGCGTAATTTAAGATGGCTTTTACCCTAACTACTGAGATTATACTGAAACAAATCTTTCTTAGATACTTTTATTCAACATTCTTAATGATTAATGTAGTACTTCCAACAAGAAAATTAATATATTATTAAATAAAAATAAGATGAATTCTGCAATTGTATTGTATTTGGTTGGTATAATTAAATTTTTCAAAGCAGTCGCGGGCCGCACAAAAATGTGGCCGCACAAAAATGTGGCGTGCCACCAGTTAGAAATCTCTGGATTAGAGCTTGCCCTGGTTGAAGCGGTGTGCTTCGCCGGCGGAGATTCATGGACCCTTAAACAAACGAGTAGGTCGACAACGAACCTTAAGTTTTAGCAGGAAAGGATCACCACCACTCTCGGCTATAAAATACATTACACTCAGGCCAAACGACCAAATTAGTTGAAGAGCCCGAAAACACGCAGTACTTACTAAAAACAGTCCGAATGGGGCACTGCCAGTCTATGATCTTTTCGGTTGAATGAAGATAGTGTTCACAAAATATATCACTTCCGGTGCAATTGGTTTTACGAAGATTACTCCACCCGCAAAAGTCGGTCTTGTATGGACGGGGTGTTCGCGAACTTGTGCTATGAGGTCAGGACAAATGCAGCGGGTGACTTCGCGGCTGTATTGAAAGATAGCCGAAAAGAGGCTGCCTTCACTTTCTATTTATTCTTGGAATTTTACCTATAACACTTTCTGATACATAATTCGCAAATGTATTTGCGAATACATATATTTTTAAAATGGCTCGTTTCTGAAACATAACTCCTAACGTTTCATTAATAACATTAAGTGACCCTCTTTTAGCTGAGTTAACAGCAATCATCAATGATTGAGTGAAATATTGAGAGCACTTTAAAGAGCCCTTCCGCATTTGTCTCTTTTCAATTTATGTTAATAGGTCTATAGTAGAAACTGATCCTATTATTTCAGTTTAGTCAAACGTTTTCCACGGATTTTAAAGAATTTACCATCAAAGCTCCTTAAACATTTCTAAAAAACGTAAGAAATTTCTCCGACAAAATTTGGCGAAAAAAGTTTCCTTATGCCTAGCAACATAGAGTGACAGCAATGCAGTTTCGAGGCCTTGGATTGAATGAACGAATGTAAATTTTATTGGTTTAAACATTTAGTTTACATTACCATGTAATACACATAAAACATTTACATTACTATTATAATTGAATTTCGCTGTTTATAGGTAAAGTAAAATTAACAACACTTTGAAATGTACGTACATTATTTTCATCCTTAAATGACAATAGAGATACAATGGAATGAGGACTGGGGCCAACTATTTTATTAATTTTACCAAACAAAAACTTTCCTTCAGAATCACGCAATTTGCAGTTCAAAAAATAGTGTTCGATTGTATGTTTACCTTCACCACAAATACAGTTTTTATAATATTTTAAATACAATATTTATAATATTTTTCCTTCATAAACTACAATTTAGGCCTTGAGTTCAGTTGTTGCTCCTGTTGCTGACATCTAGCGGCGAGGAAGAGAAACGAAAACGATGTACCGCCACCGACACAGTTACCTACAGCGCTGTTCGCTGCGACCTGGCAGTTTGTTTCCATGTCTTGAAGAATCATACGAGCGGCAAGTGACAGTTATGCACTGATGCAGACGGTCCAATTCGGGTCCAAGAATATACTAAATTTCACGTGGGTGGGATTTGCTTATTATTCGTACAATTCTTTTTTGTAATCTAAAAGACTGGGAGCTACAGTATATACGAGTATTCCCCCAGAATATTATGCCATAATATCTCAGGCGAGAATGAACATTCGCGAAATATACACAATGAGCATTATGAAGACTGACTGAATTTGAAAGAATTCTGAACGCATAGCACAATTAACTTAATTTTGTGTTTAATTCATTTAAATGCATGTTCCATTTGAAGTTTGACTTGAGGGACCTAAAAATTTTGTTACCTTAACATCAATACGTCATTAACGTAATGGCGTTAAGGTAACAAAATTAGTTACTTTAACGTCAATGGCACACCGTTCATTTTCATTGGAGTACAGAATTGTTCATGCGAAATAAAAACATTAACACAGTTTTCTTTTAATTTACTATTAATTTGTTACGACGAAATCAATTTGAAAATCAGATATTGTATTATATACGGCCTTTTATAATATAAAAATACAATTTAAACATGCAGATGTCGGTTTTTTTATCCTCGAGAGTAGTATGTGAAAAAATGTATAGAGAATTAAAATATTGAACAATAAAAAGAATACTCCTAACTATGCTAGCAAAGAAAACTTAAAAAAGCTCCTAAAGATCAGTTTCGCTGCTGCAATTGCACTTTACTGTTGTACTTAAATGTTTTAACTAGCGTCCTCGGGGATAACGCTTCCATGTTAAACCCCCACTCTCTTCTCTAGCCTTTTATTTCCACATTAAGAGGGAAACTTGTTAACGGAACGTGTTTATTTGTTATAAAATGTATATAGGTAACTTTCAATGTATTTAAAGAACATTAAACAACATTTTTAAAAGCTTTTCAATTGATATTTTAAGCAAATTTTCAATAAAGGTTTATTCTGTGTTGTAGACAGATGTTCGTGGAGCAATTCACAACACCTTAAAAGTAATTATACCATCTTCCTTGACAGCTTGCTTTTCGCTTTCCTTAATAGTCACAAACATATTAGAAAATTTTTTTACTCTTGAGAAAGTTACGAAAAGTTGTCAAGCAAAAATACAGAATCGATCACGTACAACCTTACTCTTTGCAATGTCTGAAGTTGAAATTGCAATGCAATGAAGTATCGAAAAGCGCAGCCAGTAAACACGCAACATAATGTCTAAGAAGATCTCATCCTGTAGATTACTGCGTGAAGGACGCTTCTTTGAGGCCTTTCGGGCTTTGGGTTTCAAAATTCAAGTTTTAAGGCCCCAGAATGCTTCCTTTCTGGAGTTATATATCTATGTATTTCAACAACTCTGCCAATGCTGCGGGTTGCATTTTGCATAAATATTTACTAGATGTTTTTTCTTGTTAAAGTGCAATTCATCAAGTCTCCGATTAATTCTGTTTCTTTAGAGACCTTACTTATCAAGATTTCTTTTGTGTGAGAGCCGCAAAGCTCATCTACATTACTGAAATAATATAGGAAACGACAACATACATTACAATTGACAACGATAGCCGTGACTTTGAGATTGACTTACTGAAACTAGATACACTAACAGAAGATTTATTAAATACGTATTTGCAACACAAATATGTGCCTTTTTTATTGGAATTACAAGACCTAATAATTTTCGCATCATTTAGGGTTCATGTGTAGATAACATATTTGTGAAAGATGATTTCCACAACATTTTTAATAACTTGCCAATTGATCTCAAAGTTTTACGTAAGAGTGTCAGTAACAATTTCAGTAACTGAAACAGATTTAAATAACATATACACAAATAGTGAATTCTTAACATGTGGAGCAATGTTAAGGATAATTCTTAGGCTTTACATGTGCTAGCTGACCGACTGTCAGCAAGACAGCCGCTGTCTTGGTGACTGCTGTTAGTATACTGATCTTTGGAGCTGAAATTTATCAGAATGTTTCCGCTTAACCTTTTCTAGATAAGGTGCATACTAACATTCATCGCTCAGGTTCAAATAAAGAATTAATCAGAATGTTTTGAAGTACTTTGTTTTGGGTGAAGTATTTATGGTGACCGACTCTTAATTGTTTTTTGAAAATAACCTATGAACTTAGCACCTTGCACACCTTGTCATTTCACAATATTCTATTTATTTATTATTTTCGATTATCAAATATATACGTTGTATCTAATGTAAAGATGTATTAAAAATTAGCTGTACCCACAACTTCCTTTGCGTGGGGTCTTGGATATAATTACTACGGCTAATTAAACTACTGGTGCCACAAAATGGCACAACCTTTCCCGCACTAATTAGTTTCCTAATATTTTTGGCCGGGTCTAGCTTTTCAGTCCTGCCCATTCTCTTGCCAGCTTGAAACTAGTGGTACTACAGAATGGCACAGACTTTTGCGTATTAGTTTTATATTTCCTTGGGTCTGCGCCAGCTATTCCGTATTGCCACATACTTTTGCCAGCTGTCATCTATCACATTTTTAAACATTTTCTTAATTTTTCGGTTTCCTACTGGTAGAACGGAAATATTCATTTTAAAATATTAAAAAACCTAGTCCTAAATGACAATTTTCTCTTAAACATTTGGAGCCATTTTAAAGAAAATGGCATTTTAGCACTACTAAAAATGCGAAATTTGAAGCTCGTTTTCACAGAAAATGTTTGAGTTTTCAAAATACTTCATGTGAAGTCATTTGAAACACATACACTCACAAATATAATGTTTACAAATTGCTGATGTGCATATGCATATGTATGTGTGCATGTGCATATTAACGATGTGAGAGGTCTTTCAAAAACATTATATTTGTGTAAATTTTGAAAAAACAAACAAACAAAAAAATACCTCAAAATAAACCTTACGTTATATCAAAGAATGCATTTAGCACTATCCAATCGAAAAGATTGAAGACATTTTTTCTAGCCATTTATGAGAAAATGGCGTTTGAGCGTTTCTGAAAATGCGGAATTTTGATCTAGTTTTCACAGAAAACGGTTGTGTTTTCGAGAAACTTTAATTGAAATTATTTAAAGGACATGTACTTATAAATATAATAATGTGAACAAAGCACCGCTAATGTAAATATCGATAAGAGAAATAAGTAAAAAAAAATACATCTTTCCAATTTTTGAAAAACAACAACAAAAGAATAGAGCAATATGGCGTTTTGTCATCTCATAAAATACATTAGGCGCTATACCTACCGAAAATTTAAAGAAAAAATTGCAGCTGTTTTTGGGAAAATCTAGTTTTCGTAATTTTTTAAAATTGCACATATTGCACGCAATATTGCGCAAAAAAGATTAAAATTTTCAAGACAATGTACATGACTATAAACAAAGAACACACTTTGGACACCACATTTTATTTGAAGGAAAAATCTCTATCTTTCATTTTGTGTTTTGAGAAAGAGGCCGAAAAAAATTCAAACTTTCCCAATTTTCGAAATTCAGAGTTATCTGTGAAAATCGGACCTATGCCACCTTCATAAGTGTATTTTACTCTATTCTTACAAGAAATTTCAAGAAAAACTTTGGAGCCGTTTTTGAGAAAATTTTGCAAATGTCCGGGGAGCTTCATGTACAGTACACTCAAAATTTGAAGAATCTTTTTCAAAATCTCAAAGCTTCGACTCGAAGCATATTGACCGGGGAATATCCACTTTGAAAGAAATCGTACCTATGGTTTAGGCGCTAATAGTGTTCACAGACGGCCGGCCGGTTGGACGGACGAACGGACGTTTTCCTTTCAATTGGTTTTTCGGTATCAAGGACCTAGAAAACAGGGTTTCTGGCTACACCTCTTGTTAGGAGATTATTTTTCTTAATTTAGCAACTGATTTTATCCACTTTTTTGGTTACCTGCGCCCTGCAATGCATTTTTTTCCGTCGGAAATTAGCCGTTTTTTCGCGCAGCATTACATAACTTTCTCTATACTACGTATATCACTCCGTACGTATAAGGGAAAGTAAAAATTGGAGCCATTTTTACGAAAATAGCGTTTAAGCGTTACAGTAAATGCGAAATTTGAACCTTTTTTTTCACTGAAATTATTGAGTTTTCGAAAAAAAAACATTGAAAGTTATTTAAAGAGCTTCTCACTAAAGCACACACTCACAAATGCAATAATGGATACAAATAATTGGTAATGTTCATATTAAATGCATGAGAGATATTAAAACTAGTGGTACTACAGAATGGCACAGACTTTCCCGTATTAATTACCTAATTTCGTATTAATTACCTAATTCGGAGTTGCCAATACTCTTGACAGCTGCCATCTATCGCCACCCAAACTGCATTTTTTGACATTTTATTAATTTTTCGGTTTCTTAACAGTAGAACAAAAATATCATTTTAAGAATATTGAAAAAACAGTTACTTTGTCCTAAATGGCAATTTTCGTTGAAAACATTGGAGCTGTTTTTAAGAAAATGGCGAAAGCGCTACTTTAAATGAGAAATTTGAAGCTCTTTTCCACAGAGAAGTTTTGATTTTTCGAAAACCTTCATTTAAAGTCATTTAAAGCACTTACACTCACAAATGCAATAGTGTATACAAATTGCTAGAAAGATGCATTTTAACGGTATGAGAGAACTTACATTTGTGTAATTTTTTAGAAAACAAAAATATACCCCAAAATGAACTTAACGCCATATTAAAGAGTGCAATTAGCGCTATCCATTCGAAAAGTTTGAACAAAAAATTTGAAGTCATTTTTGAGAAAATGGCGTTTGAGCGTTTCTGAAAATACGGAATTTTGAGCGTTTTCACAGAACACTATTCAATTTTCGAGAAACTTTATTTGACATTATATGAAGCACATATACTCGATATAATAAGGTGAATAAATCGCCGCTGATGTAAATATTAATGACGGGAGAGACAAGTCAAAAAAATTAAATTTTTGTAATTTTTGAAAAAATAAAAGAATAGAGCAATATGGCCTTAATGTCATCTCAGAGTACATTTAGCACTATCCCTACCAAAAGTTTAAAGAAAAAAATTGGAGCTATTTTTGGGCAAATCTTGTTTTTGTAATTTTAAAAATTTAAAATATTGCGTGAAATATTGCGCAAAATATACTAAAATTTTCAAAAAAGATTTTGAAGAAACTTTTTCAAAATCAAGGCGCCCCGAGTGGATGCAGATCGACTGGGGAATATCCATTTTGGAAGAGATCGCACATATGGTTTACGCGCTAGTGTTGTTCACAGACGGTCAGACAGACGGACGGACGGGCGGACGGACGGACAGACAGACGAAGGTTTTAAAAGACCCACTTATTCGGTTTCAGGGGACCCCAAAACGTTTATTTCTGTTGAAATCTCGACATTGATTTTCCGCAGCATTACATAACTTTCCCTATGCTCCGTATATACGTACGTATACGAGAAAGTAAAAAATACATAGTGTAATTTTTGAAAAACCAAAGGATTACAGCAATATTAATTTTAGGTCATCTTAAACAGTACAAATATGTGTGCGAAAACTTTGAAGAGAAAAATTGGAACTGTTTTTGAAAATTTTAGCACTTCTGAAAATCCGAAATTTTGAGCTCCTTTTCACAGAAAAATAGTTTTTAATAATCTTCATTTTAAACTAACTTTGTTTGAAACTGGTATGACTACTTTTGGGAGTGATTTACAAGCAGATTCAATTAAATATTTACAATTTTCTCAAAAATCACTCCAAATTCTTGGATAAAACGTTGTCCACGCATAGCGTAAGGGACACTTAATAGAAAGGGACGTTTCATTTTGGTCGAAAGTTCAATAGTGCTTTCGACATCTTTCTACAACTGCAGATAGAAATTGGTTTCTTAATGAAATCTCAAAAACAAATCTTAATAGGTCACGTTCAAGTTTTAAAAAATATGCGTACTTGTAAACAGTAGGAAATTTTTAAACAATTTTAAATAATCATTCTCCAAAATTCGACTCCAAATTTTTTCTTTGATTTTCCCCTTGTATGTAACAAAGAACAGTAAAGAAAGTGGCGCTGGTCCCATGTTCGGCGAACTCACTGAATTTTCGAAAATTGCGAACAAGAACAACCAAATTAATATTGCATATGTTAACTAGTGGTGCTACAGAATGGCACAGACTTTCCCGTATTAGTTTTCTATTTTCTTGGATCTTTGCTAGCTATTCGGAATTGCCACATACTCTTTCTTGCCAGCTACCATCTATCACCAACAAAAGTACATTCTTTTTGCCATTTTCTTAATTTTTCGGTTTCCTATTGGTAGAACGAAAATATTAATTTTAGAATATTAAAGAACACAAAAACCTAGCCGAAAATGACAATTTTCTTTTAAAAATTATGTGCCGTTGAAGAGAAAATGGAGTTTTAGCACTACTAAAAATGCGAAATTTAAAGCTCATTTTCACAGAAAATTTTTGTGTTTTCAAAATACTTTATTTGACGTTATTTGAAGCACTTAAACTCACACATATAATAATCTTTACAAACTGCGGATAATGCGCATATTAAAGATGTGAGATCTTTCAAAAAATTTACATTAATATAATTTTTGAAAAAACAAAAAAAAAAACAAACTCAAAATAAACTTTACGTCATATTAAAGAGTGTAATTAGCACTATCCGTTACAAAAGTTTCAAGAAAAAATTTGCATCCATATATGAGAGACAAGTAAAAAAATACATTTTTGTAATTTTTGAAAAAATCAACCGATAGACCAATATGGCTTTTATGTCATCTGATAGAGTACATTTACCACTATCCCTACCAAAAGTTTAAAGAAAAAATTTGGAGCCGTTTTTGAGAAAATCTTGTTTTTGTAATTTTTTAATGTTGCACATATTGCATGCAATATTGCACGAAAACTACTAAACTTTTGAGAAACATTTACGTGACCTTTATGAAAGAACTCATTATGCAAAACAAATTTTATTTGAAGAAAAATCTCTATCTTCAATTTTGTAGGTGGAGAAAGACGCCGAAAAAAATTCAAACTTTAAAAATTTTCGAAAATTCAGAGTTATCCGTGAAAATCGGACCTATGCCATGTTAAAAAGTGTATTTTACTCTATTCATACAAGAAATTTAAAGAAAAAATTTGTAGCCGTTTTGGAGAAAAGTTTGAAAATGTCGGGGGGCTTCATGTAAAGTACCCTCAAATTTTGAAGAATCTTTTTCAAAATCTCAAAGCTTTAACTAGAATCAGATCGACCTGGGAATATCCATTTTGGAAGAAATTGTACGTATGGTTTAGACGCTAGCAGTGTTCACAGACGGACAGACGGACGGACGGACGGACGGACAGACGCACAGACGGACAGACGGACGGACAGACGGACAGACGGACGTTTTCCTTTCAATTGGGTTTTCGGTATCATGGACCTAGAAAACAGTGTTTCTGGCTACACCACGTGTTAGGGTATTTTTTTCTTAATTTAGCAATTGGTTTTATCCACTTATTCGTTTTCACGGCCCGGCAATTAATTTTTTTTCCGCCGAAAATTGGCCAGTTTTTCGCGGAACATTACATAACTTTCCCTATACTACGTACATCACTCTGTGTATACGTTCATATACGGGAAAGTAAAAATGAGTAGTTTAGCTTTAAATTTGCAAATTCGAATTTCTCACGCTATTTATTAGTCTTTCACGACATCAGATTTAAATTAGACAATGGCAACGCCACGGAAGTTTGAAATTTTAAATATTTTTACTTTCCCAGATAACTCTGAATTTTCGAAAATTGTGAAAGTGTGAATTTTTTTCGGCGTCTTTCTCCAACTACAAAATTGAAGATAGAGATTTTTTCTTCAAATAAAATTTGTTTTGCATATTGAGTTCTTTCATTAAGGTCATGTAAATGTTTCTTAAAATTTTAGTAGTTTTCGTGCAATATTGCATGCAATATGTGCAACATTAAAAAATTACAAAAACAGGATTTTCTCAAAAACAGCTCGAAATGTTTTCTTTAAACTTTTGGTAGGGATAGTGGTAAATTTACTCTATCAGATGACATCAAATCCATAATAATCTATCAGTTGTTTTTTTTTTAAATTACAAAAATGTAATTTTTTTTACTTGTCTCTCACGTCGTTAATATTTACATTATCGGCGATTTTTTTACATTATTATATTTACAAGTATATATGCTTTAAATAATGTCAAGTAAAGTTTCTCGAAAACACAACCGTTTTTTGTGGAATGTAGCTCTAATTTCGGCATTTTCAGAAATGCTCAAACGCCATTTTCTCGTATATCGCTGCAAATTGTTTCTTCAATCTTTTGTAACGGATAGTGCTAATTACACTCTTTAGTATAGCGTAAAGTTTTTTTTGAGTTATTTTTTTGTTTTTTCAAAAATTACATAATTGTAATTTTTTTGAAAGATCTCTCACATGTTTAATATGCACATTACCAGCAATTTGTAAACATTACTATATGTGTGAGTATAAGTGCTTCAAATAACTTCAAATAAAGTATGTTGAAAACACAAAAAGTTTCTGTGAATATGAGCTTTAAATTTCGCATTATTAGTAGTGCTACAACGCCATTTTCTCTTGAACGGCACATGATTTTTAAAAGAAAATTGCCATTTATGACTAGGTTTTTGTGTTCTTTAATATTCTAAAATTAATTTTTCCGTTCTACCAATAGGAAACCGAAATATTAAGAAAATGACAATAGCATATTATGCAATTAGTTGATAACGTTGTCCTTTTTTTACACGAATTAGAAGATATTACCGAACGAACGACGTTAGAAGTGAGTTCTGTAATATCTTACGAGTGCAAAAAATTAACATTATAAACGAATTGAATACACTATTTTTTGTATAACAGTATTATAAGGATTTAAGGAAGCGAAATTAATTGTGTTAAGTTGTAATTCGTAGTTGTAGTAGATCTCAAATTCATGTTTTGACGTCGTGAATGCTAAGCAACTAATTTGTTTACAAATGGCAATTAGTTTGAAAGTCATGATTCAAACATAATGGATTTGCCTAGAGAAATTGTGGGAGAATCTGCAAAAGCAGAAAATGCTATGATACCGAAAAAGTCTTGCAAACATTCTGAGAAAAAGTACTTAAAGTTTAGGAAATGGATGGACAAAAAAAATATGCAAATTTATTATGCAAAGCTGCTGTTCTTTCGTATCTATCGGAGCAGTTTGGTCAAGTTAGTATAATGCACATGCTAGAATAAAGACGTTTGTTAATTTAATGTATGCTTCTTTAAACATTAGGTCCACAGCATGTAAAGCGTCGACACTATGGTGCACTTATTCCAAATTAAAGGAAATGCTGAAGATGAAAGAGAATATTGATATTGGAACTTTTCATAAAGTAAGTTTACTTATGAAACACGTAAATATGGGATATCAACCTATAAAGGCAATGGTATTTTCCCAACAAGATGTAAACACATTTCTTACAAAAGCTGATGATGAAACTTTTCTTTTAATGAAGGTATAATAATGACAGTGGCAACAATAGTCAAGTTTTATTTATTAACTGGTGTATTGTATTAATAACTGGTATGATTTTCAGGTTGTTGCTATTTTTGGCATATTTGGTGCTTGTAGACGTGTCGAATTGTACAATTTGTGCATCAACGATGTGAAAGAAGAAGGTTCTGTTTTGATAGTAAACATTAAACTGACAAAAAATGACAAGCCCGGAATATTGACTATCGTATCCAGTGAAGAATTTAATTATGTTGAAGTCTGTAAAAAATACATTTCCTTAAGACCCTTACATGTTAAACACAAAAAACGTTTTTGTTTTACAATCATGGCAAATGCAGCTGCAATCCAATTGGTATCAATACGGATGATCTTGACTGTCCGGGTGACGCCGCGTCGAAGGCTGTGTTGCCGACGTCTCGACCATCTTGTCGTGGTCTTCCTCAGGGCTGAAATGCGCATTCCAGCCCTGAGGAAGTCCACGACAAGATGGTTGAAACGTCGGCAACACAGCCTTCGACGCGGCGTCACCCGGACAGCGAAGATCATCCACATGACTCCGGCCGCGGAAGCCTACGACTTCATTGGTATCAATACATTTGCGAAAATCTAAAAAAATATTGCAAATTTTTTAAAATTACCAAATGCAGAAAAGTACTCTGGTCATTCGTTTAGGAGAACATTCGCGACGTTTCTCGCAGATAATGATGGTGGTATCACTACACCTAAACGTTATGGAGGATGGTGGTCTACAAGTGTAGCCGAGTCATACATCGAAGCATCGGTGAATAACAAGATTCAAATAGCTAACAAGACATTGTTAAGTGCAGAAAGCAAAGAAAAAACAAGCATTTTAGATATAAATGCATGTTCTGGAGTGTCACTGACCAATTTATCAAATTGTACACTTAATGTACATGTTCACAAGAATTAATTTGATGTTTTTTATTGTTCTTATTATGATGTTCTTGTTATATTACCAAATAAAAACAAAATATAATTTTAAAGGTGTAATAAATTAATAAATCAGTTTTTAAAAGTAAGTTTTTTCATAACGTATTTGATTTTACTGCGAAAACTGCAAGTTATTTATGTGGTACCATTGCCTTCTTTAAACTCCATAACTGAAAATATATAGGGGCCGTGACTATTACGTCAGTGCTGGCTCATATTTCGTGCAATAATATGCCATACTATGAACGATTTTGTTAATGTAAAAGTGTTGTTTATAATACTGGTGTACAAAAAAAATGTACTTTTGGCGGTGATAGATGGCAGCTGACAAGAAAGAGTATGTGGCAATTCCATATGGCTAGCGAAGACCCAAGGAAATAGATAACTAATACGAGAAAGTCTGTGCCATTTTGTAGCATCACTAGTTTCTAATTGTTGGGAGATGAAACGCAGTTTTAATTGTCGAATTTGTGTTGGTATGTTACGAGTTGTAGCTTTAAATAATTAATGGACCTAATGTTCGCACATTAATAATTCACAATGTTCAATGATTTGCTATGAGTTTCACAGCTGATGACTGAGATGTAATAATATGGCCGCAAATTGTGGTATTATATTATGACGTAACCGTTATTAAGTGAGAGAAAGCATGTAGTTGAAGATGAGACATACTTGAGATAATGAGCTTGACAGTCACGATCAGCAGTGAAACAGATAAGGGGCGAGTAATCTCTGCTATGTATTAACAGTTGCACGAGTTTATCTTTGCTGTCGACATCAGAATGAAGTTGCTGTGTCTTTTTCTCTTGAGTAAGGTTAACAATGAGGTCGATTGTATTTTACTTTCCATCTGCACAGGTTTGGATCATACTCGTGTTTTTGTTACTTTCCAGTAACGTAGATCATCGCAACTCGAGTAAAACGACAAATACTCGAGATTCGTTATTTATAAAGAAAAAAAAACTCTTTAAGTTCACGTACCACGTGAGTTGACAGTATTATAAAGTTTCGTGAAACACATAACTTTAGTTAGTACAAAAAAGATAAAAAGAAATGAATTTCGAATACTAAATGATATCTGAACATTTGAATTCTTTAATTTTTTAAAAGTTTGCTATGAAATTTCCGTACACGTCAACCATAAAATAAAATAAATTCATGGCGCAAGGAATGTTTTTCTCGTAACATCGACTCGACGTTACCAAGTAAATATGTTCTTTTTATTATATAGAAACCAGTTGTCACCAAATTATAATTTCGTATAAAAGAATTGTTCTCACAAGCAGAAAGTAACCCTGCCGTGAAAACTTTCGTTGCCATTTTACAACAGGAAGATTTCAATATTCATATGTAGTTTGTTTTTACAAGAATTGCCATTGGTCATCAATGTTGATTTGAATGTGTTTTTGGAGGCCTCATTGGCGGCGCGCTCTGCAACGAAGGCGTTTCTTGTGAAGCTGCGTGTGACCCCGTGTGCGGCCTTCTGCCAGATGGAAGCCTCCGAACGTTTTGCAACAGTTGCAACATGAAGGCTTATGCAATCGAAAACAACATAAGTAAGTATTATTGATGCAGACCAAAAGGGGACTATGCCGAAACAAAATGCAAGTGAGATTAAGTCCGAGTTTGTATTTCGGTATGTCCGATTTCGTGACTAGAGTAGTACCTACTTGTTTTAAGTTAGAATACATTTGAGATTTTCTTATTCCAAGAATGTTGAAAGTAATTTTATGGATTAATGTTTCCGGGCACGTCAACTGCTAGGGTCGTTAGTTCCATTGGTTTAGTAAATGTTTCATCCCGGGAGGTGGCGGTGATTCTTTCCCCAATGAATCGTAAGATCCGGCGCCGCTCTGTACATACACTTGCGAGGGATCCCCCGCAATTATTTCCCCTCAACGGGGCACCGCTCCAGTCGAGACATACTTTAAGCTCTCGACTGACCTCCTGACTTGTGTGGTGGAGTAATGTATGTAAATGAGAATCAAATGAGAGGATAGGACGGAGAAGAGGAATGAAAGATCGCGCGCGGTCCGTGGCCCGTTTGTGAGGACATTCGCCCGGAATTGATCGCAAAAACCACGGATATCTACTAACCAGAGAATATTTAAGAAAAAATGGAGTACTTTGATTACGGACTGCAATTTCTTTCTCATCATTCATAAAAGAAACAATGGTATAAATCAGAGATATTGAATGTTGACATGACTGAATATACGCTTGAATGTAAATGAAACTAAACATAAACATTGTGGCAATTCTGACAAACTTTCGTTTTTCAGCTGTGACGTTTGAGCGCGATGGAAGGTGTGAGGGGGATATTGGATCTTCAGAAAGTAGAGACTTCGGGGCCTCAATAGCTAATAACTAACAATGTTCAATGAAGTAAGCCAACTAGATGAACGAATATATAGTATGTATATTTTTTTAAGTATTGAAAATTAAAGCTAAGTAAGCAATATAATTATTCATGTATATTTGAGACAAATTATATTTGTTATAAATATGATCCATGGTAAAAAGTTTTAATTAAAAAAAACAATCCATTTCCTAACATCCGTATTTTCTATTAATTTACTACCACAATATGAGACAGAATTTTAGTAGTTTTTCACAACTAATGTTGTTTTATAAAATGCAGAAAAGTATCCAGAAGGAAAAAGTAATACTTATGAACTCTGAGGAAAATATATTTTCCATTGATTCTCAAAGACCTGTCTGAACAGAGCGTGTTTTTTATTAATATGATAGGGTGCGCATAAAAACACAATAGCAAGAGATAAGGAATCAAATCATCTCTTAGTAGATAAACCTGCACTTAAGATTGTACCTGCATTGGGCAACAACATGAAACATCTGGCTCCACTACTCCTTTTGGGCGAGATAAATGCATTGCTTGTTTACGTATTTATTTTTAGTTCATTTGAGTACATTCAAAATCCAAATGGAAAAGTATTGAGTCAGATTCAGAAGACCAGAAAAGTAAACTCAATATCTGTCAAGACGCAAATTGAAATATTTGGTTACAAATGGCTACTTGCTGTGTAGTAAAAATAAACCCTAAACCTTAAATTATAAAATCACATTTTTTACTGCGACGTAAAAACTCAGGATCTGAACAATACTTTCGTTCAAATATACAATTAGGATCTGAACAATACTTTCGTTCAAATATACAGTATTTAATTTTGCTCCCCTTATGTTTCATGAAAGTTTCATTTCGTGAAGAGTTCTTCTAATGTACAACCTGCTAATAAAATTTCAACAAAGAACTTCAATATTACGATAAAGTTCTTGGATTAAAAAGTACTTGACTCTTAGTATTTTCTTGTTTCTATAGAAAGCAAAACGTGACATAACGTAATAAACAAAAAAAGCAGTCTGTGAAGGATAATTGCGGCTTGTGCAGGGAACTTGGTGAGTCGGATGGGATAGCTTTCTTCTGAAAAAGATACCTTCCATACCTACTTTGTTTTTCTTTCGAGAAGAAATTCGACGTATAAGGTTAATCGCATCTTAATGTAATGATTATAACCGATGACAATAAATATTTGCGTATTTTCAATCTACTTTACACATCTTTTCATTCCCCCTTCAAAAGAAATTCTAGAACACTTAAATCAAAAGTACGAATTTACAAGTTATCAAGGGGGCTTTGAAAATTCTAAAGTAAAATTAAAATGCCAGAAAAGCGAGGTAAAAATGATATTTCTGTAAAATATCACTGACTTGACAACGAAAACAAAAAATATATTTCCTAATAAGTACGAAGTAACTAATACCAAGCATGAAGTAAAAAACTAATAACTGATAAATTTTAATCCAAATTTTTAAAACTTAACTGTATTTCTACTTAAATATTATTTGTTTATAACTCTTATCTTCTTTTTGATCTATAATTTACATTAATCTAATTTGTTTTTGCAGCTACAGACTTTGTCAAATGTGGAGACTGTATGCCGGAAAGTATTCCTTCTTCTGAAGGTTCAGAATCTGCGCAAGAGGTAACTTGTTAATGGAGGTCTGAAACATCAGTCAACTTCCAGAAAGAATGAAAATAATAATTGTATGTATTTCACGTTCCTAGTTTTAAAATAAAAGGCAAAAACGTATGTGTTCACTTTTATTTTCTGTTTTTTCTGGAATGTTTTCTGGAATTTAAGTTTGAATTCAACTGTTAATTACAGATATAAAATTTACCATTTCAAACGAAATTGAAAAAGAAATTTGCGGTTCAATGCGACGAAGGCTGTGGACCAACATGCCGTGGTGATCTTCAGGGTTTGAAGTGCATTTTACCCCTGAAGAAGATAACGGCATGAGTGTTGAAACGGCATCATAGCGACCGACGAGTACCATTCCCACGGAATAGTTACAATTTACAACACATTTTGGAGCATTTTTTTGTATTTCCAACATTCTGATTCATTGTTAGTGACTCGGGCCTGTCCAAGGCTGATGTTATTGTGAGTGTATGTTTTTTTTTCCTCGGGAGGTGGCGGTGATCTTCTCCCGCTGGATGGCGAGATTCGGCGCCGACCTAACACTGACTACCGAGGTTTTCTCTCAACCAGGTATCTCCCACCAGCGGGGCTCCGCCACAGCCGGAACAAACTTATGTTCCTGACATGTGTGGTAGTGTAGTGCATATGAATGTGTGTGTGTGTGTGTGTGTGTGAGAGAGAGTAAGGGATGAGGATAGGACAAGGAAAATTCGCGCGCGATTATTTGTTACGATACTACTCCGACATTAAAAGTATTAACTAATCACTTCTAGATAAGATGTGCACTAAGAAACATATTTCACAGAGATTCAAATCAACTCAGAAAGAGATATTCAAATCAACTCAGATTGCGTTCTGAAGTTCTTTATTTGTTCTGACTGAAGTGTTATTGTCACTGACCTGATATTAATTTTATCATCTCTTGCAAAGCTTCTATAAACTTAGGACCGTGCGTATATTGTCTTTGCACAACATACTATTGTTTATTTTTCTTTTTGATAATCGTTGTATATCATTGCATCTAATCTAGATTTATCATTCATAAGATCATCATTAGGATTAATGATTGAATGTCTTTTGTATAATATTTTGCTATAATTATTGCATCTTTGGCTCCAAATATATTTTCCATAAATGATTTAAATTGCTGAAAATGTAGGGGAAATGTTTTTTCATTAGCCTCTATAAAACGTGTAGTTGGTGCAATAAGATAATTATCTGATTTCGTTAGGGGTGTTCTAATGGACGTTTGTCTCCTGTTATAACTTCCTTTTTTTCTTGTGCAAAGGTTTTTTATGCCCTGTTGGTTTAGTCTGGCTGTTACTGTTCAGTACATCACCCTGAGAGGACTCAGATGGAAGTTTTCTTTTGGTTACAGGAGGAAAGTTATCTTCATTAATTACTGATATTAAGTCTTGTGATTGTGCAATTTCAGGTTCTATTTTTTTATTTTGTGAGCTTTCAGGAACTTCAGAAGTGGTTTTCAATTCCTCATTTTCAGTAGATTTAGAGGCGCAGTGATTGGCAATATGACCCTCTTGTTTACATGGGAAACAAGAAAAATAAATTCTGTATGTTGTGCCTTCATAAAAAAATAAAGTAGAATCAGGTATACTGCGGTTTTTCTAGGAAGGACTCTCAAGATAACTCACATCCCATCTTCGCGATGGAATATGTCACGGCATTTCGCGTCTTTTCTCGGTCGTGCCGGTAGAAGTCGCATGATCGCAAGCCCTGCTTCATACGGTCGCGATCGTGCGAAATCTAGCGGAACGACTGAGAAAGATGCGAAATGCCGTGACATATTCCATCGCGAAGATGGGATTTGAGTTATCTTGAGAGACCTTCCTAGAAAAATCGCAGTATAATTTCATGACATCATCAGAATAGATAATAATTGCCTTCTGAAACTCAAAACATGAGATAAGCTAGGCTCTGATATGCCTGCTCTGATGAAGGAAATCTTAGTCGATGTTTTAATTTTTTTTTTATTTAGAAATTTTAGGATTTCTTAGTGGGGTATTACTGGGCAAACATTAAAGATGATGACTCTGACATACTTATTAAGGGTCTTGCACTTAGTCTATGTTTATCTATTTCTATTAATTTGTGTGAATCTGTAATACTCTTAGCTATTTAAGGACTTGAGAGAAACATGCAGATCCTGATATAGGATATACGTGATAAGAATCGTATGTTACTGGAATCAACTATTGAAGCAATCTTCTTCAATTACTTAATCCGTCATGTGCATCAATCGTTCATGTGCATTTAGCTTGATCTTTGCTAGGAAAAGTATCTTTCTGGGCAACATTAGCATAAGTTCCGCTTACCTGGTTTACATGTCCATCTGTAGTAGTTGAGGTTAGGGTTACCTTGTAGTCAGAACAATCCATTGTATGTTGATATTCAGCCACGGCTGTGGCTGTCTTCACTTACAGTACTGAAGAATCACTTATGTGCATTAATAATAGTAAACACAACACGTATTTTTAACTTGCGTTACAGATATTAAATAAATTATCAGACGGTTCTGATAGTTGGTGTTTACATTCGCCAAGCGCTACCAACCTCTCTGAATTCTGGATTTATTTCAATAGCATCGACATTTTTCAACACAAGAAGATAACGCTCCAGCAATGCCTTCCATCACGAATCAACTCTGCATCCATTGATCGTTCATATCATTTTTGCGAAGGGAAACAATATGACAAGGCGCTGCTTAATGCGGCGCGTCCTGTAAGATATTTTTTCACGCGCGAGCAGTCATATATCAATCAATTACATTTCGACCCGATTATCGCATCCACTCTCCTTCCAGTTATTTATTGTTTTGTGTCTTGAGTGCTTGCGTGAAGAACAGAAAAGCTTAGTGGGTCATTCCATATTAAATCAACACAGTTTTAATTAAAATTTTACCTCACCATTTTAGATTCAGATGAAATTTGACACATAGGTAGTATGCATGGAGAATAAGAAAACTACAAATTTTGAGTAAAATATTTCCACCCGTTTCTGAAATACACCCATGTAAAAGTTTGCAAAATTGGCTTCCCGAAAATTTTTAAATTGATGTAGAACCTCACCAAATTAAGATAGAGAGCTGGAATAGGTGTCATTTTGCAGCTTTCTTTATGGCCTTTTATATGATATACAACTCAATAGGGGTTGCGTTCAAAAAAGTTTTCAAATTTGAATTTAAAATTTTGATTTTGAGTTTTTTCAAAATGCTCATCTTCAAAAAAATTGAAAAAATTCTATAATAATCCTTGTATATATCCAAACAGATGGTGCAAGTTTGAAAATGGGACTGCAATGGGTTCATATGGTTATGTTTATTTAAAATGCACAATATTTGCTTACTGTAGATTTTACTGATTTAAAATGCATTTTATTTCAAATTATAAGACGTAATATATACAAATTATTAATTTAGTGTTTTTATTGGCGAGTGTGTTGTGTTTTATTTTTATGAATTTTCTTCTTCTTCTTCTTCTTATTATTATTATTATTATACCGCGGAATGTCATGCAATTGCATATTTTTACTGACTGCATATCGAAAGGAAATGTATGTAACTTTACCTATCACCAAAAATAAAACAAACCAGGGTCACCTTTTAGTTGATGAACCAGATACGTGGGAATCTAAACATTTAAGCGAAATGAATCGTTGAGGAATGAACACCAACTTCGAGCAGCGTCAGCTGATTATTTACCATCATGCAAAGGGTTAATGATGCCCAAAATTTTGCAAATGCCATTAATGAAAAAAGCACAGTGAGTGACAATCTCATGGTCTATCAATGAATAGGCGATTGAACTGCAACCCGGAGGAGAACGTCCGAAGACTTTCTGATCCAGAAGAAAATAATAAATGTTGTGAAAATAATAAAGAAGGACCCTCGTATTAATGCACCAAAAGTTACTCCACAGTTATAAATTGGAATTGGCAAGAAACTAAATCCCGAAACCATGCGAAGGGTACTAAGGAAGTTCAATTTCCCTAGCCGCGTTGTCAGAAGAAACCCACTTCTAAGTTGAAATGGAAATACCTGACCTCGATCCTCTTCTCCACAAAAACCTGGAATACATGCACTAAAATATACCGCATACATAAAAATACGCATTTAAACTAAAAAATTCCACACATGCAAAATAAAAATAAGGTATATTTGTTTTATTTTTGGTGATAGATAGAGTTATATACATTTCCTTTCGATATGCATAGTCAAAACATTTGCAATTGCCTGATGTTCCGCGGTCTAATAAAAATAATAATAATAATAACAACAACAATAATAATAACAACAATAACAGTAAAACACAACACACTCACACACAAAAAACACAAAATAACAATTTGTATATATTAGGTCTTATAATTTGAAATAAAATGCATTTTAAATCAGTAAAATCTAGAGTAAGTAAATATTGTGCATTTTAAATAAAGATTACCATATGAACCCATTGCAGTCCCATTTTTAAACTTGCACCATCTGTTTAGATATATACAAGGATTATTATAGAATTTTTTCAATTTTTTTGAAGATGAGCATTTTGAAAAAACTCAAAATCAAAATTTTAAATTCAAATTTGAAAACTTTTTTGAACGCAACCCCTATTGAGTTGTATATCATATAAAAGGCCATAAAGAAAGCTGAAAAATGACACCTGTTCCAGCTCTCTATCTTAATTTGGTGAGGTTCTACATCAATTTAAAAATTTTCGGGAAGCCAATTTTGCAAACTTTTACATGGGTGTATTTCAGAAACGGGTGGAAATATTTTACTCAAAATTTGTAGTTTTCTTATTCTCCATGCATACTACCTATGTGTCAAATTTCATTTGAATCTGAGATGGTGATGTAAAATGACTGTGTTGATTTAATATGGAATGACCCTAGTGTCTCATCTTGATTGTGTTTTTATATAACATATGAAAGGTAAGATTACTAGATTTAGCAAAATCTTCTGGCATCTCTTCGTCGTAGTTTCTGTTACTTAGTTTTGTTTTCTTTTTAGAGTAAAACGTTATTTCGGGGAGCAACCAAGAGACAAAAAAGATTCGCTTATTGTCCGAAGAGGCAAATCAGGTTCACGCAGAATTGTTGTAATATTTACTCCAAACCCCTTTGTAAAAAACACAAAAGGTGGACTAATTGTTTGCAATCAGTGTAGTTCTGAAGTAGCTTATTTTAGTTGATTATGTCCCTGTATATTTCAATGACGTAAAATTATATTGTTTATTGCATTCATTATATTAACTGATTTTCCTTTCATAAATAAATTTATTTTATATAATGCTTCACTTCTTAACTGTAATTTTGATTCCAGCGCTTATTATAAACAAAAATTGCGCCTGCATATAATCTTTTTACATTATTAAAATCTAAGCAAGTTATAGAACTCAATAACAAATATCTCGAAATATTAACGCACGAATTTCATTCATAATAAAACAATAAATACAACATAAACGATTATTAGATAAAATATAATACACGAGTAATCGCGTAACAAAAATTTGCGCGAGTAATGGCGGGCTAAGAAAATGTCAATAAACTGTACTTTGGGCGGCGATAGATGGCAGCTGGCAAGAATATGTGGTAAGTCCGAATAGCTAGCCGAGACCAAAGGAAATACAAAACTAATACGGGAAAGTCTGTGCCATTCTGCAGCATCACTAGTTTGCAGTGTGTAAAGAATTAATTTTGCATTCAAGTAAGTGTTTATTTTAAATCAACGTTTCCTTTTTAAGTGAGATGTAAATGGAAATTTGAAGTACAATGCATCGAAGGCTGCGGACAATCAAGCCGTTGTCTTCTTCAGGGTTTTAGTGAAAATCACTCTGACGCTGACCACGATCGGTTGAAAGAAGTTGAAAGTCGGCATCACAATATCTGAAGCGGCAACCATTCGCATGGGCTAGTTATAATTTAAAATGAATGTTGGAACAATGTTTTCTCGTGTTTCCAAATTTCTGCTGTATCATTGTTTATTAATGTACAAAAGTAAAGGATTATTGATTATTGCAAATAATGCTTTTGATTTACGTTTTCTGCAACATAGGAAAGAGAAAAAGAATATACAGGACATTTAATGTTGTCCATTGCAATGTTTTATCTAATGAGGATACGTATAGCTTTTGCACAATCTCTTCGACCATGAGATATAGAAAAAATCAAAACCAGGGATCAACTGAAATAGTACTTTATACATTCTAAAGAAAGTTAATCTGTGTTGTTCAACCTACTGACCGATAAGCACGACCGGACAACAATTTAATCCAACGCAAAGAAATCCAGCGTTTTCTGACTTAGGTAAGGATAAGATTAACTATGATAAGATCAGCGAAAATATGACGAAAGGTAAGTAACTTCATTGGATTAATCTTTCATTGGACACGAGTCACATTACATAGTTATTTTAATGTTAATGAAATGTAATAAGTATTTAGAGGTAAATTATTCAAGTTCAATAAAAATATTTTCTTTGAATGCAGAACACTTTAGCTCACACTCGACTAGATCAAGCATTTCCGTACAACGAAACTATTACAAATATAACAACGAAATCTTTTTAACTCTAACATTTACACACCATTTCAATTTTAACTAAGTTAACATTGATTTTGAAGAAGAAGAAGAAGAAGAAGAATTCACTTCTCGTAATGAGAGTCCAAAAACTAAGGAACCGGACATTAAATTATTTTTAATTGTTTTTTTAAGTAAGTTTTTGTGTTCGCATCATTTTCCGGAGACTGAGAAAGCACTGTTGTGGTGTTTAAAGAGGTCAGTGGTGCAAACGATGATCTACTAGCCAGTTAGTTTAACAAATTGAGAATTTTACTGTAGAATATACAATACTAATTTTTAATCCGCGCAGAAATTGACAGAAAACTATGCAGTCTCCACCATGAGAGAAATATAAGTTTTTGTTTGATACCCAGGAATTTGAGAAAATCACCAAAAATGAAACAATTTCTAATTTCACCTAAAAAAAAAGTGTTGTGTTACAGAACTGCGACTATTTTGATATTCTTTGCATGTAAAAAACTTTTATTCAGCAGCGTGTTTACTATTTGAGAACACTTGCAGAATTTAAAACGCAAACGGTTGAAGGCAAGCCGGTAACACGAATTTAGAATATAATACTTACACAACGTCAGTTCTCATTGTAGGCAAATAAAGCTGTCCCCCTTGTTACGATAGAATATTGACAAGTAATTAAACTTTTATTTTGTTTCAGACGGAAGAATGTAAACTACCTCGGCAGGGTGGAAATCAACATGAGTAATTATAACTTTCTTAGAACTATTTCGCTTTTATTGACAGAGGCGTTCCTAGTTACTATAATATTGAGAAGGCCATTCGATTGACAGGGAGAAAGGGGCCCAGAAATACAACTAATATAGAATGTGATTTTTATATCCATTTTCAATTAAACATTAACACGAACATATATTTTTTCAATTCTGAGTGAAACATTGACTCTTTCTTTCATGTTAGAATATTTAGTCAGTGTGCTTCTGAACGAGTGTGCTAGGAGCTACGTGAAGAGAGCTGAAACTGTCGGTAATAATAACGCTCATAAATAGTTGAACCAGTTCCAATATTTCGAAATCGAATCTCCAAGAAGCCATCGCCAGCCACGAACATCGAAGTCAATTAATATGCACCATATAATACTCTCGCTTCCCGTGTCAAATACCTGACGAATGGAGTAAAGCGAAGAGCGAGGGGTGTGTGTATGTGAATAGTAAGTTGTAAAGTAACATGCTTGCAGGTTACTGTACTGCTTTGTAACAAAGGGGAGGTTACAGAAAGCAGGATAGATTTCTAATAATTCTCCTTACTTTTATCCGTATCTGCGGTGCAAAGACACACCATGAATCTGACATTGGATATAACAGACGGGAATGCTGATAAAAGGGCCTAACCAATAACGTAGGCGGGACTGCTTCCCGAGCTCAAAGCTTATTAAATTTCCAGATTGGCACTGGAGTCAAAAGCCTCTTACATGCGCGGGCCAAGTCCCTCCTCACTTTCTCTGAGTGAGTGGGTAGGGAGTACTCTCATAATGAAACCAAGACTCAACTGGGCGCCACCTGAGATGGTCAGACTCTAGGGCAGGGGTCCTCAAACGTTTTAAACGGGGGGCCAGTTCACTGTCCCTCAGGCCGTCGGAGGGCCGCATTATATAGTGCGATTTTTCTAACTCTGCCTCTCAAGCCCCTTTGGCCGATCACACAGCATTTCGCGTCTTTCTCGGTCCTGCCGCTAGATGTCGCATGGTCGCAAGCCCTGCTTGATACGGTCGCGATCATGCGATATCTAGCGGCATGACTCGAGGTACCGTGACATATTCCATCGTGAAGACAGGCCTTGAGAGGCAGAGTTCAGGCAATGGCAGGCCTATCGATAACATACAGTCATAACGCGAGCAGATCCCAAACGTCCTCAGATTGCGCTGACGAAATGTACAGCGTGGTAAAGAGGATAACGCAAATCATCGATATTGCTTTATTAAAAACAATTTAAAAAAAAAACGATGTTTTGGAAACAAAATATCAATGTGAAGAAAACATCGAAAGCAAAATATAGATGTTTCTGGTGGAAAACATCATTGTTTTAAAACCATCAATTCTTTTTCCATTCCTACACACCCTCACAATTAATAAAAAAAATGTGCATATTTTAAGAAAAAATTCTTTAAACCATAAAAACCCGGCGGGCGGTATAAATGTCCTCGCATGTGACCCGCGGGCCGTAGTTTGAGGACCCCTGCTCTAGGGGCTGGTTGGCTATTCGTCAGCTTGTTGTGCCCCCTTGACCCTCTCGATGTGACTGACCTCGGGTAACCCGGGATTGACCCGGACCTCGGGATTTACCGGGACGGGAGGTCTCACTGGACAGGAAAGGTTAGTCCCAGAGGGATAGCTTCCACGAGATCTAGAGAGAGATTACCATAATAATTTTCGCTACTAACACTCAACATAAGAAAAAATACTACACCAAATTGAACATGTTTCCCGGTGGTAGACTTTACAACTACGGAAAATCCAGTAGAGGTCACTCTACAATCAAAGCCCGCCTCCCTAAAGATACATTCCGACCACCATAACTCTCAATAGAGAGTTTTTGCACGACGGAAAATCCAATGTCGTAGTTCGTAATAATTGTCGTCAATAAGAAATAACGTATCTTTCAGAAAAAATAAGTTAGGAAGCTAGGAACTAGTTGGAACTGAAAACCTCTAACAGTACCTAAAAGCTTTTACTGAACATCGATGAATCTTCTGACTTCATTAAGGTTTTATGAGGATCATCAGATATAAATATGTATAATACATCAAATCTGATTGTGTCATACGAATATGTAAAATACATTTATCTCCAAAGTAGGTCTAAAGTATAGCTTCCTAAACCCGTAATTTGACTACATATTTAAATTGTTCCAATTATATCACCCTATAGATAAACAACTGTTTTCGGGACCACGTAGCCTCAACGTACACATAACCTCCAAATTCTAAACTAATACGATAGTTTATTCCTGACGTATATAAATTAACTTGAGTAAAAATTAACCATGAAGTTCTTGCCGTATTATATTGGTAGTAAGGATATTGTAATTTTCATTATTTCCATTCTTGTGTATTAGTGTCGAATTCGTGTTTAGTGGTGGCGGTGAAAACTACATAAAGTGTAAGCTCTGAAGACATTTGTCGTAGACGACGAAACATGGAGAATGACGGGATCCGTCAATTGAAAGCCCGTCAATGGATGCCGGCGCATGGGCAGAACAATTCTCTCCAGAATTGTCATGTTACGTCTTTCAAATTCACGACTTGCAAAAACTCTCTATTAACATTTAATCCTAAGCTCACAGCTTGTCACCCATAACCTCTCTCATTACACCTCTGCGCTGAGCCTACAATTCATATGAATGAGGTTCCCAGATGGCATTCCCTTTCACGTATAAGTCACAAGTCGTATATTTGCAAGCACCTCGGGCCTTTTAGAGTTTTATATTGTAAACATTTTTGGCTGGTATTTTGTTTTATTGTTAATAAGCCATTCCAATTCAAACATGTGAAGTGGTTTACCCAGAGTTCGAGTACAATACATTAAAAAAATTATAATAATTTTCGCTCGGTGGAATCGCTCGCACTGCTGATTCCTTCGATGGAATTGTACCGCGTCGCGACCAGCCAATCAAGACGCTACTTCCTCATCGATCTTTGTAATGTTTGCGAGATACGTACGCTCCGACTCGGGTTTCAGCTCTTAGGACTCCGATGACACCGGTCGAAACTTCGAGTCCAGCAACATCTCTAACTACTGCGCTTCATTGTGCGATAACTAGAATAAGGAATCTTCCGGTAAATAGATGACCATCCACTATAATGAGCAAATAATAAGAAATCAGGAACCGTTTATCAATAAGTTCACGAAATGTAAACAGAACTCCCGCATCGCGAAATGTTTCTAAAACGATCATTACCTCTTTGTCATGTTGTATAGTGCCTAATGCATGAATAGACAGCGATTGCAATGAGCAATTTCTATTTTTGGCACTTATGTCAAATGACAACGAAGAATATACATTTTTCAGAAAACACTTGAGATTGTAAAGCAATTGAAATATAAAACAACAGGTATATAAATGTGTGTTCGTTTAATAAATTGACTTTGTATTGTCAAAAATTGATAATGTTTTATTTCATATTGTAAAATACAGGAATTGTTACATTTAGTGAATGTAGTTGCTTCTGAAGAACATACAGCTTATCTTCAGCATGAACTAGAAGATTCCTCTGACGATTGGCACAAGTAGGAATATATATTTTGTGAGGAGTCTTTACAACATAATTTCCATTCCACCGAGTTGACGGCTGCGAAAGAAATACACTTTATTATTCTTGGCTCGCACTATTTCCAAATGTTATTCCAGAATAAGATGTAAATTAGTGCACAATCAATTATAAAGCCGTCCTGAAACATATTTCTCAGTTGTCAACATATTCTGTATGTTTTCTTGTTGTCAATACCGATGAAAATAATTCACCGTTTACTAAAATATCCAATATTTATGAAGTGAAAGAATTGTCTATTAACATTCTAAAATTGTCATACGGGAAGCGTGTGACTTTTCAATTAATTTTTTGTTTAAGACGTGTCCTTGCTGACAGTCCCGGAATATTTTGGCACTGTAACGGTAGAACTGGAAAAAAAACATTAATAGTTTTATCGAAATTACACGAAAACTACTCAAATTTTCGAAATGTTAAACAATACTTTATTTCAAGATTTGCCTTTAAGGAACAGATTTCATTCAGAAATATCGCTATCTTCAATATTATAGTTGTAGGGAGACGCCAAAACAAATTTTATTTCTGTAATTTTCGAAAAATTGGGAATTTCAACGAAAATGTTACCTGTAGCATTCTCTTAACGTTGCACTATCCAATAACAAAATTTAATAAAAATATTTTCAGCAATTTGTTTGGAAATTTTTGAAAATGTCAGAGTCTTCGTGTAAAGTACTCCCAGAATAAAATCTAAAATTAGCTCTAAATTATTTCTTCAACCTTTTCGAACGTATAATGCTAATTGCACTCTTTAATATGACGTAAACTTCAATTTGGGGTATTTTTGTTTCTTTAAAAAATACACAAATGTAATTTTATTGAAAGATCTCTCACACCGTTTAAGTGAACATTTCCAGCAATTTGTAACAAAATTATTTTTAAGATAATGTGCTTTAAAGAACTTCTAAGAAGTTTTTCGAAAACTCAAAAATTTTCTGTGAAAAAGTTTCAAATTTTCTAATTTACAGTAGCGCTTAAACGCCATTTTCTTAAAAACGGCTCCACATTTTTTTTAAAGAAAAGCTGCCATTTAGGAAGAAGTTTTACTGTTTTTTAATATTCTTACAATAATATTTCCGTTGTTCTACTAGGAAACCGAAAAATTAATAAGTCAAAAAATGTACTTTGGGCAACGATAGATGTCAGCTGACAAGTGTATGTGGCAACTGCGAATAGCTAGCCGAGACCGAAGGAAATAGCAAAACTAATATGGGGAAGTCTCTGCCAGTCTGTAGCACCACTAGTTTGCCTTATTTCTCTGCAGCATACATGTACAGGTAAATGTAAAACATTTCCATTCTATTTTTGAAATGATATTGAACTCTTGGTTTCCAGTGAATAGAGATTTTATTATTTCAGAATGTGTTAACCTCTATACATGTATTATCAAAGATTGATAGAGTGATAGACATGTTTTCAGTTAAGGAGGTTAGAAAGTGTGCATTTGTTCATGTACATATTTCTAGAGTCTAAGGGTTTTAGCTGCTGATGGAAAAAACTTAGTCCCGAAACGTTTCAGCAAAATGTTTATAATTAATATCAGATTGATGATATAATAATAATAATAATAAAATTAATAACAGAGATAATAAATCATTTATACAACTAATTATAAGTTTTCTTAAAAATTGAAGCATTATCTTCTATATGAAAAACTATACACACAGACTACTTCCCAAAAACAACATTATTCTATACATATGAATTGTCATTGAGAAGTTATTCGTGTTTTGTATTCTCCGTAAAATGAAACTAATAGTGCTAAAACAGCACATACTTTCTTGCCCTACTTTCATGTAAAATTACGCGAAAACTTCTAAACTTTTTGAAAAATTTTCCATGACCTTCTTTCAAAATCTATCTTCAAGTAACAGATTTCTTTAAGGAAGATATCTATCTTCATAATTGTAATTGCAGGAAAACGCCGAAAAATGTTGAATTTTTGCAATTTTCGAAAAATGAAAATAAATAGAAGAAACAAAATGAGACCTGCACCATTCTCTTAAACGTCCTTCACACAATCCAACAACAAAATTTAATAAAAAAACGATGGAATCATTTTTTAAAATTTTGAAACTGTCCCAGAGGCTTCATGCAAGCTACCCTCCAAAATTAAAATAGCGGTTTCAAATTCAAGGGCCGCGACATCAGCCAGATCGATTGGAGATTATGAATTTTGGGAAAATAGGCTGAACGGTTTAGCCGCTAATATTGTTCACAGGTGGACGGACCGACGTTTACCCGTCATTCGATTTCTCAGTATCAAGGACCCACAAAACCGGAATTGTGGCTACACCACGTGTTAGAGGATTTTTTTATTTTAACAGCTGTATTTATCCACAATTTCTTTATCAGGGCCCTGAAATAAGAGTTTTTCTGCCGAAAATTCGCCGTTTTTTCGCGCAAAATTACATAACTTTCTCTCTACTGCCTAAGCGGTAGCGAGAAAGGAAAACCAACAGCGGGAAATGATTTCAAGGGTGAAATATTTAGAAATATTTTTCTGAATTAGAATTTATTGATTCATTAGTAATTCCGGGTGGGTCAACACCTATATTCATTAGTTCCGTAAGTCTAGTTCGTGTTATTGTTGTGGCTGTGCTGTGCTGATTCATTAGTAATTCCGGGTGAGTCAACTGCTATGCCCATTAGTCCCGTAAGTCTAGTTCGTGTTATTGCTGTGGCAGGTGGCTGTGATCTTTCCCTGCTGAATGGTGAGATCCGTTGCCGACCTGCCGTCGGCTAGCATGGTTATCCGCAACCAGGTATCTCCCACCAGCGGGGCATCGCTCCAGCCAAGACAAGCTCTAACCTCAGTGCCAGTCCCGGCAGGTGTGAAAGTGTTGTGAAGGTAAGGGGTGACGATAGGACATGGAAGAGGAAGGAATGACCAGCCACCGTTGGGACTCGAACCTAGGAACTTTTGATCTGCGGCACTGCAGTGACATAAGCTGATGCCCCGAAGCATTTTCCCCGTAATTATAATCGAGATAAGGTGTTTATTCGAGGGTGGGTTCTTATTGTAATCTGTTCAAGATTTAAAACAAATATTTTCCTTACTTACTTATTTTATTAACGCTTGCAAATGATTGCAATTTACAGTAGTTTCCAAATCCTCGGACACTGCCATCAGGCAAGCGACCGCACACTGGCTGGAGTACATCTGCACAACCCCACCCTCCACCGCCGCCGCCGTCTAATGCAACACACACAGCCACTGCAACGAGAGAATGGGGCAAGAAAATCAAAGAAAAATACGTCGAAAAAGTACAAATGAAAATGAAAGTAAAAATAGCTGTATTTGTAACAGAAAAATAAAATAAAATATTTTAATTTCCACAACACTTTAGCGTGTTTGAATTTCCTGACGCAGAGTAATCTGTGTAATGTTGAAAGAATTGAATGGATCAGTGAAACCCAGAGAATCCCTGCAAGCGGGTTTTGTACACCAAGACTACACAAGACTACTAATATAAAGTATGTGGCTATCATTTGAGTATTGAATTCATCTATATCTTACCCTAATGTTCTATAAATGTATGTGTTTACTGATTACTTCTATATTTCATCATAGAGTATAAACGGATGTGTACCTTAGTAACATAGAATGTGTTAGATCGACATTTTTTCTAGGAAATTAGTGAATTTTTCTGAAGATTACAAATTTGAAGGAAGAAATTAATAATTTAAAAAACGTAACAAATAATAAAGCGCAAACAATTCCAGATTTCATAATATCATTTTCCTACCCAATGGAAACATTGTAAATGCAATTTTCTGATATATTTTCTCTAAAACTATGTTTTCTCAAAAATGTTTAAGGGAATTATGAAACATATCCATCTTACCCAAGAAAAAGAATAACCATAGAAACTTCATAACGAAGGCAACGGAATCTTCTTCTTGAATAATGCAGGGAAGATTGATTCTTCTGGTTTATATAGGGTATTTAAATGCTGTTATTATCTATATACAATGGCAAACAGTCTGTCAAAACAAGCAGTTAATCTTCCACATTAAGATATATTTTTTAATGTAATGTCATATCACAGCTCATTGGATGTCTCGGATAACATGCGTAATATATTTTTTCCTTCTTCTTGGATAATTAACCATGAAGATTATAATCTAAAATTTAGATTATAATCTAAAAGATCTAACGCGAATGTCTCATTTAAATGTTTTTCAAACAACGGATTCAATATAAAAGGGGGAGAAGCTTTCTCGTCCCCTTTTTTTAAACAAGAAGAAGAGCTCAATGAATTGCCTTTCTTGATACTTTGAAAGAAAGTTTCAAATAGAGTGCAGTAGTACTTTTGCTTGTGAAATATATTTCATAATAATAATAATAATAATAATAATAATGTGCCATGTTTCATTGGTGTTGTACTTATTTTCCCTCGCAACTATCCGACGCAACTATCGATGTAAATGTCTTGACGCCATTGGCTTGTGCGGAGACCTTGAGTAGAGGTGGCCAAGATAGAATTCGTACTAGAAAAACGCAGATTTCAAGTAAAATATACTCACCCCTTGTGCCATTGTTGTGGAAAACGAAGAGTGAAATTGCCGCAACAATTTCATTAACTCGTAATAATGTAGAGCACATGAATCAACTGAACTGAAACCAATATCAAGGTGGTGGGCTCCTAGACTCCGCGACTCACACACACACACACACACACACACACACACACACACACACCTGAATATTTCTAGGGTTAACCGTGCAGAAACTGTTGCACATGTTTCGGCAAGACCAGTTTGCAGAATTGGTGAGAAAATAAATTCCAATGAATCGTGAGAATCATGTTTATTTTCTGCTCTTATTACGGAGAATATAAGTGTTAAGTCTGCCTTTTCGAATTCTATAAATATGATTCGACGTACTGCAAACAATATTTATAAACCGGTCAACGATTTCTACAAGCAGAGAGAACACGTTCATGTTGCAGAAATAGGAGGAGCGTCAAGCTGGCACAGCTATGTCAGCACACCGGAATGAAACATGTCAAATGATTTATTGCTAATTAATTGTCACAATTTGGAATTAATTGCCACGTAGCTTCGTGGCAAAACGGGTGTGAGCCGGCCTGACGCGACGCTAGGACACACGTAAGTTGAATTCGGGTCTTAGCTCGAAGGAAACCTTCAGATAATTTATTGCTAATTAATTGCCACCATTTCTTTAATTGCCACGTATTTTCGGGATGAAGACGGGTATGAGCTGGTTTGACGCGACGCCATCACACACATCAGTTAAGTTCTGGCCGTGGATCGTCGGAAACCCGCAGATAATTTATTGCTAATTAATTGACATAATTTGGAATTAATTGCCACGTATCTTCGAGGTAAAAACGAGTGTCAGATGGCTTGACGCTTTTAGCAATAAATCATTTGAAATGTTTCATTCCAATGTGCTGATGGTTGTTCCAGCTTGACGCACCTAGAAATAGGTATTTGATTATTTTGACATCCATATAATTTAATATTCAATATTAGTAAAAACTGTAATTGACCAACGCAAATCACCTGTATTAACCTTCTGGAAAGTCTCGTCTGGAATTGAGGTGTGAGATATCAGCATTAGATCTTTTAGATTATCCAAGACGGACGAAGTAATGAAAGACGCATGTCATCGTAGATGTTCGGTGAGTTGTGATAGGGCATTGCATGAAAAACATATCTTATTGTGGAGGATTAACTACTTGTTTTGACAGACTGCCCTATAGATAATAAAGCAGATAAATACCCTATATAATCCAGAAGAAACGTTCTTCCCTGCACTATTCAAGAGGAAAACTCCGTTGGCTTCGATATGAAGTTTCTGTGGATATTATTTTTCTTGGGTAAGATAGGTTTGTTCCCCAATTCCATAAACGTTTTGAGAAAAATCATTTTCAAAGAAAATATACCAGAGAATTGTAATAGCAACGTTTTGATGATGTGAATAATAATATTAACAAATCTGCAATTGTTTACACTTCATTGTTTGCTACGTTTTGTACATATTAATTTTCCCCATAGAATTTGAAATCAAGAGAATTCACTTGTTTTCGAGACTAAATAGTGATCTAACACATACTAAGATACTAAGGTACACATATTTTTATACTCTTTGATGGAATGTAGAATTTATCAGCAAACATACATTCAGAGAACATTAGGATAAGATGTAAAAGAATTCAAAACTCAATTGACATCCACTTGCTGAATAATGAAGATGGCCTTTTTTGTTGCAAACACAATCGGTACTGACGTGAAGAATTCACTAATCAAAGGATAACCCTTGTATTATTTTCTTCAAAACCATTATATCGTAAGCAAATTGAAGTTTTATTTTAATATGTAATTCGATCTGAGCAGTCTTGATGTACAAACACATTACACAGATTACTCTGCGTCAGGAAATTCAAACACGCTAAAGCGTTGTGAATATTAAAATTTTGTGTTTTATTTCTCTGTTACAAATACAGCTATTTTCATTTTCATTTCTACATGGTCGACATATTTTTCTTAGATTTTCTCGCCCCATTCTCTCTTTGCAGTTGCTGTGTGTGTTGCATTAGACGACGACGGCGGTGGACATGGAGGCTGCCCAGGCGTAGTTCAGCCAGTGTGCGGTCGCTTGCCTGATGGCAGTGTCAGAGCATTTGGAAATAACTGCCAAATGCTTTTATATGCAAGCGAAAACAAGATCAGTAAGTATGACTGATATTTGTTTTAAATATTGAACAGATTACAATCAGACACAACCCTAGAATAGACCTGCTGTCTTCATTCTAATTACCGGATGAGGTGCTTCAGGGCATCAGCTGATATCACTGCAGTGAGGTCCTAGGTTCCAGTCCCGACGGTGGCGAATTTTCGACTGTAGTTTGTCACCCAGGTCGAATTCAGTCGCTGTCTGCCGGAGAATTCTAGGGTTCAGCTGCTCTGATTGGTAGTTTTCCGTGGTTTCTCCGAGCAACACCCGGGGAATGCGAGGAGCAGCATTCTAACAAACGTACCACGGACCGCGCGTGATCTTTCCTTCTTCCTTGTCTTATCCCGATTCCTTACTTGGTCTACATTTTGACAAATACCGGGAGACCGATTGTTTAGGCCTTGACCGGCTAGAGCGATATCCAGCCGGTGGGAGATACCTGGTTAAGGAAAACCTCGTAGTTGACGGGAGGTCGGTACCGGGTCTTACCATTCATCAGGGGAAGATCACCTGCAAAATGTAATGTTAACCACTGTTTTTTCTATAAAAAAACACGTCGGACGATTGATATACATTGCAGTTTTTGTCGCACCATTTCATAACTTTCTCTACTGTACGTATTTTACTCCGTATAACACGTACGTCTAGGAGAAAGTAAAAATAGCGAAGTCTAACTCTTCCCATGTGACAATTTTAGAATGTTAATTCACACTTTTTTTACTTCATAATTATCGGATATTTTAGGAAACTATAAATTATTGCTATTGCTATTGACAACATAGATATTGACAACTAGGAAATACGTTCCAGGACTGATTGTACGAGTAATTGATTGTGTACTTTTGACTGAATATATTCTTGAATACCATTTGGAAATAGTGCGTGCCAAGAATAACAAATGTTTTTCTTTTGCAGCCATCGATTTGGTGGATTGGAAAGTATGTTGTAAATACTCCTCACAAAATATATATTCCTACTTGTGCCAATCGTCAGAGGAATCTTCTAGTTCATGCTGAAGATAAGCTGTATGTTCTCCAGAAGCAACTACATTCACTAAATGTAACAATTCCTGTATTTTACAATATGAAATAAAACATTATCAATCTTTGACAATACAAAGTCAATTTATTATACACACCGTTTGCAATCTAATGTTTCCTTTGCTTTAAAATCTCATGGGTTTTGGGTTAGATATTTATTCTTCGTTGTTTGACGTAAGTATCATAATAGAAGTTCGACATTGTAAACGCTGTCTGTTTATGCATTAAGCACTGTGCAACATCACAAAGGAGTAAAGTTCGTTTTTTGAACATCTCGCAATTCGAGAGTTCTTTTGCAAGATCGTGATCTGTTGCAAGAACTTATTGACGAACGGCTCCTGATTTTTATTATTTGCCCATTATAGTGTAAGATGCCTGACTTATCGGAAGATTCCTAATTTTAGATATCATTCTATAATCAACCACATAAGGTTAATAACAATCATAAGGTTAGGAAATAATCAACCACAACAATGATTATCACAACCATCACACAATCAATGATTGCTGTAGTTGGTTATTTCCTAATTCACGTTATGAATTACCACAAGATATCTGCTATCCCCACGGACAGTAAAGCTTTTGGTACATTCAAATCAGGCACTTCTTGATTGATATTTTATTTGGAACTATTTACATTAATTGTAATTGAACAATCTATTTAAGTGAGCTATTTTCCACCCATTTTTGGAAAATAATGAGAGAAGCATGTATTCTAAGGCACTTAACCCCACTCGCATCTCGCCTCTTACAAAATTCCTTATATTCTGCCACAGATCTATCGTTTGGTTTTAATGGAAACATATCAAATGTTGCTGCTCTTGCTTTTTCTAGTATATATGGAGGAGTTTCCATTATTACCCCATTATCTTACATTTCAAGATTCATTACATCGATAGAACCTGACATTCTGAATACCATCAAAGAAACCACAAGAGCAACGATCAACATGTATGTGGCCATTCTAACAAAACAAATGATCGACTGATAACCACACTACATTTGGTTGAGTGTAACTAACACATTTGGTTTTAAAACTTTATTTTGACAAAAATGTTGTACACATAAATGAAGAAACAACTTCACACTGCTACAGCGTACTTGATGCGATTGACTACTTGACGGCTTATGGAACGTGAATAGAATATGTTTTGGGGTAGTAATCCTCACCTCCCCGGTGGCACAGACAATTAAACAAATCCAACTGAGTAACACAAAATTAATAATACTAATACTAATACTAATAATAATAATAATAATAAAATCGAAAACCAGAAAACTGCTGACAGTGGATCATGTCGCCCACCCTCGAGCTGATGGACATAGACTTTGTGTCACGTAAGGAAGGAGGAAGAGGCCTCAGACAACAAATTGAAGCAAAATTGAAGGCATAATGCAATAGTCGGGATCGGAAAGCATGTAGTCAGCCATCAAGATGAACCACTAATGAGGCAGTTCGTGAAATCTGACCGAAGAATGGGAAACGAGGCATTGTAAGTGTAGCAAGAAGCATTGCAAACAAGACTATGCAAGACATGCAGAATGACAGACATTGAACTTCTTATGCTACTTAATACGAAACAAGAAATATTAAAGAAATCGTCAAAAGGCAAAACACTCTACGGACAATATTTAAAATGAATGGACAGGGTACAGGTGAATAAAGTTCAATAATTTATGTGACTTAAAAAGGGAAAAATGAAGCCAGAATCAGAAGCACTTGTAATAGCTGTCCAAGATCAGGCCTCGAGAACACGATATTATGATAAAACTGTTCTCAAAATTTCCCAAGATGATAAATTCAGCATTTGCCAGGGATACATAGAAACCATTTATCATATTGTCTCAGCTTGTCTAATCCTAGCAAAGACCGAATGCTTGAAAAGACACAAAGGGTGTGTAGCTACCTCCACTGGCAGATCTGTACCGCCCTCGAAGTTCCAAACACATGCCCCAAGTGGTACGAACACTCACCAAAACAGTTGACGTCTGTTGGATTGTGTACAAAATTGTTTCACCAGCAAATACAAACTGATTGCACGATAGCGGCAAACAAGCCGGATATAGTTATCTGAGATTTGGAGAAAAAATCGTGTCTACTTGTCGATGTTGCTATGCCTTGGGTCAAAACGTCGTTACCAAGGAGGCAGAGAAACGTCTTAAATACAAGAGTTTGGAAATCGAAATCGGCCGAATGTGGAGCGTAAAAGTACAGGTCGTACCGATAGTTATCGGAGCTCTGGGATTTGTTCCACAAAATTTCTGTGAGAACTTGTCTAAACTCCCAGGTAATTCAAAAGACTGGAAATTGCAAGAAATTGCTTTATTCGAAGCAGCCCACATTTTGCGCAAGTATTGTAGAGGCACCGACAGTACCTAGATCTGCTCCTTAGCTGGTTGCAACCTGGAGTAGATTTTATATTTAGTCGACTCACAACAAGTCGTGATGTAGTGGAATAATAATAATAGTAATAATAATAATAGTAATAATAATAGTAATAATAATAGTAATAATAATAATAATAATAATAATAATAATAATAATGAAGGTATACTTACATTTGTTTGAACAAGTAAATAGTGATGTATACATGTAAAGATTTATGAAAGTATTTAGCATATGAAAGAGTGGTTCTGACTTGGTAAAATGACACCTGGTAAATTAAACTTTAAATGACAAATTGTTTCACATAATGTATCAAATTATTGCACTTTAGAAAAACTACATTAGTGTTTGGCATTTCAAATTATGGTTTTGACTTGGTGAAGACTCCTTGTAAGTGAAACATTAAATGATAAGTTAGTGCACATAAAATATAAAATTATTGCACATTAGAAGAAGCAAATTAGTGTTTAGCTTATCAAGGAATGCTTTTGACTTGGTAATGACTCTTGGTAAATTAAAATTAAATGACAAATTGATGCTCATATAATATAAAATATTGCACATTAGAAAAAACACATTAGTAGTACTGTTGTGATCGAAATAAACCATGAAGTTGAAGGTCTGCTTTTGCTAGGTAACGCCATGCGCCACCTGACCGTTCTTTATGAAACACGCCATATGCTCAAGTTGTTCCGAGCAACGAGAGAAAAACATGATGCCACAAACTGCATCGTTCCAGTCTGTGGTATTTGACATCACTTATTAGCGCTCGCAATTCGGTAGCACCGATGGCCACGGATTAAAACTATGGAGCAAACTTGCTTGCCTGAACTGCCTGACCTGCTTATGGCCGCTCGCTCCTTCTGCCAGTCTCCACGGAGCGTAGAAGAGAAAAGTGTTTTGTCGGAAAGAAGCTAGAATTCACCGGCGTCAAAGCTAAGCGGGGAGAAGATAGATGACTCCGCTTGATCCAACAGTACTACATGCAACAGACATCAGGCACTACTGACAGACACTGCTGCAGCCGCGACAGAGCGTGGCGATGGTTTCAAAGCACCCCGCGCACTATCTTGGCCACCACTACTATACTTCGGTTTTTCTTCCTTGGCACACGGGGGGTGTCAATAAAATGGAATACCTCACGGTATTTTGCGTTGTTTCTCGGTTGTGCCGCTAGCAGTCGCATGATTGCGACTATATCGAGCAGTGCTGGTGATCATGCGACTCCTGGCGGCACAACGGAGAACGACGCGCAATACCGTGAGATATTCCATTTTGATGGCACCCCCCTCCGTGCGCCAAGAAAGAAAAACCGAAGTATAGATGGATTAGATAAGACATTTCATGTCAGGATAACATGCATAAAAAAGGGTTTCGAATAAAATATTGTACATCACACGGCAAAATACCCTTTTCAGGACTGGACAGGATTCCCCACCTCAGCCTAACACCCTCGGCTGGATATCTCTGCCTCACCATGTAAAGGTCGATTTTCTTGCCTTGTGATTTAAAACACTATTTTTCAATAGGTAACTAAAAAGCATAGACGTGCTTGCAAATATACTAAATCAACTTAACCCATTTCATACGTGTGATGAAATCCCCACTGGGAACCTCGTTTAGTGTATGAGTTTCAGGCTCAGCGCAAATTTGTAATGGGAGGGGTTATGGGGGACACGGTGTGAGTTTAGAATTAAGGGTTTATGAAAGTTATGGTGATCTTAATTTACCATTAGGGAGGCTTGATTTGATTCCGGGGCCACTACTGGATTTTTCCAAGTTGTAGAGTCTGCCACTGGGAACGAGGTTTAAATTTGTGTAGATATTGAAACGTTTGTGGTGGTGAATTAAAAACACAGATTTATTTTAACAAAAATGTTTATTTATGTTTCTTAATATTACACTAAAATACTTGATTTATTTACAGGTTGGCTTTACAGTCCTTGTGTTCTTGACTTGGTTATTTATTTATACACGGCACAGTCCTCTTGATTATTTATTTTCACTGTTCACTTCTCATGCACTACTGCACAGTCCGATGCACTCACCGCTGTCCGATGCACTGATTACAGTTCACTGCGCTGACCACAGTTCACGGCTCCGGCCACAATTCACGGATCCGACCACAGTTCACGGCTCCGACCACAGTTTACGGCGCCGACCACAATCCAGTACACTGCCGTCCACAGTGATGCACACACACAAACTTCACAGTTCGGCTTCCTGACTAGACCAGACTGACTGACTGACTGCCGCCGACAGCGGCGCATTTATACCTGGCCGGCGCCCGCCTGGACCCTTCCGGAACTCGCGGCACACTTCTTGGCTACCCGCGAATACCCCGGAATCGTCCAGTTCGGGGGGGGCGGCGGCAGATGATGCAATATTCGTTACAATATTTTGTTAGAGCTGAAATAATATGTCAGTAGCGAAAATTATGATGGTAATCTCTTTAGGTCTCGTGGAAGCTGTCCTACTAGACCGAGTTTTCCCTGTCCGATGGAATCTCCTGGTTGGTTGCCGAGCTTCCTAGGTTCAATCACATCGATAGAGTTAAAGGGACATAAAAGGTCTACAAGCACCGACCCCCGATTCTGATCAGCTCTGGTGAAGCCCAGCAAGTCTGGTCTTCTTGTGGGAATACTCCTCATCCACACACTCAGGGATAAGTGAAAATAGGACTTTTCTCCCCTTCAGACTCGTGTGGCTCCGGTGCCAACTTGGAAAGCTTGTAACTTTGGATATGGGAAAGCCGCCTTGCCCACGTTAATGGTTAGGTGATTTTCAGAGCATTTGCACTCTGCTGTGTCCTTACGCGAGATTGACGATGTATCTTTGCCTGGTACGGATAAAAGTAAGGTGAACAGCGACGAAAACCTGAGGTCTGTGACCGTCCTGATAGTTACACAGCAGGAAAGTAACCAGCAGGCCTGCAGCACACACACACACACACACACACAATACGGAAGAATGGAATATGAAAAATAGCAGTTTATTTGAACTTTGCCGGCCGGCCGGACCGTTTTGGAAAGAAACACTTTTTCGGTATCAGGGGATCCTTAAACGTGTATTTCCGTTGAAATCTCAAAATCGATTTTCCACAGCATTACATAACTTTCCCTACACTACGTATATTACTCCTTAGATACGTACGTATACTGGAAAGTAAAAAGGTTAGAACTTCTAGAAAGACTTTATAATGATGGAGCATTTGTAATGATGATACTAAGGATTTGCCCAGGAAACATGCATGGTGGAATGAAGTTTGTGAAAAAGCGATCAAAGATAGACTTTGTGCCTGGCACAAATGGAATGGAAATAAGACTCCAGAAAACCTAGGAAAAGTACAAAGGTTAAGAAAAATGGCTCACCAAACTTCACGGATAACTAGAAGAAAGTATATGAAAGACAAAACTACGGAAATGGAAGAAAATTTTAAGAAGAATTACACACATGACTATTTTACACAGCTTTTAAAAATAAAATCAGTGAATATGCAGCACCGAATCTTAACTTCAAAGTGAAGAAGGTACACTAGCATTGAACAGCAGGGAAAATTGTGATATTATAGCTGTGCATTTTGAAAAGTTATTAATTGTACAAAACCACATGAAAAGTTAAGCTTTAAATTTACAATGCAGAATTCTGACTCTACGCTACTAGATGTAGACAAAATTAAAAGTATTATCAAATCACAAAAAAATAACAAAACATCTGTTGAGGATGGGATAATTGCAGAATTATGAAAGATTGTAGATGAATATATAATAGCAATTACTAACCTCTTTCAAAAAAATGGACTGACGAAACAATACCAGAAGATTGGCTTGTCGCCTTAATCCATCCATTGCATAAAAGGTCCAAAAACTGAGGTCAATAATTATAGAGGTATCTCGCTGTTGTCTGTAACATATACAATATTTTCCAAATTGCTACTAAATAGACTTGAACCACAGATCAAATCACAACTTGGCGAGTTCCAGAATGGTTTTAGAAGAAATAGATCATGTCTAGAACAAATTCTTGAGAATTTATACAATAAGCAATAAGCTTTTGATATTAAAATATTATAGCACTAGAATATCTTTATTTCTTTCATCGATTTTCAAAAAGCTTATGATTCAGTGGATAGAGAAACTGTTTTTGACACGTTAAAGGAATACCATGTTGATCAAAAACTATAAATTTATTAAAACATACACTAACTAATACGATTTCCAAAGTTAAATTACAAGGTGAAGTCAGTAAGCTCTTCCAAGTAAACAAGGGGAATCTCTATCACCAATGCTTTTCAATGTGGTCTTAGATAAAGCCATTAGGACATTTTGGGAGAAGTATGATTCAGGGGCAAAATTGATACAAAGAACAAGAACCTTGAAATTAAATGGTTAGCACTGAAACTGATGATTTAGCACGGTCTACAGAATCAGAACAAGAAGATGTTAATCAAATTAATTAAAAGAAACTGCGGAAAAGTAGGCTTACAGATCTCGTTTCATAAAACTGAAATTATAACAAGTGATCATAAATACTGAAGAAAACAGTAAAAACAAATTATGGGAACATCAAGCTTACTAACCGATTTAAATATCTTTGATAATTAATTAGCAGAAATGGGACGGATAGAATGGCTATTGAAATAAAAAAACGGAAATTGGAACGATTAAATTTTTGCACAAAAAATATATATCTAATAAAAAGAATTTGTCTATCAATGCAAAATTATGACATTACAGTACCGTTGTTAGACCAGTCATCTTGTACGGTATGGAAACTACAAGCATAATTGGAATGGAAAATTTGCTGAAGATAGAGAGACAAATTATAAGGATTTATTGACCAAGAGAAACAAAGGAAGGTTATAAATTGAGATCTAATGCTGAAATTTATAGTAAAACGAAAAACCTGGAAGTGGTGCTTAGAAAACGACGACGACTACAGTTCTATGGACATATAAATAAATAATCTGGTCGTGTTCTCGGCAGGAACAAAGTGTCTTATAAGTACATTCGTGATACCCTGCATGGGCTACTACCGCACACATAATCTTGTTTTATCAGGGGGAACAAATCCCTGGGGTTGGTCCCTTATCGTCAGCTCTTATCCTAACCCCCCGACGGCGCACAAGTACGCCGACAGGCTGGTAAGCGGATACGACCGGTAACCAGTTAGCCTTTACGGCAACCTCTCCATGCTTTGGTAATGGGCCGGCCTGCCAACTCCTATAGCTATTCGGACTAGTACCGGAGTATTGGCAATGCGCCACTCACTTGCACTGGGAGCAAGTCCCTTCTCTTTGCCCAAAGTATTGGGCCACTGCCACGACGGAGCCGAGAAACCAACTCGAACTAAGGTTCAAGCGTCTCGGTACCCCCAACCCGTCTCTCCACTGCGTACACCTTTAGGCTATCGACGTAGTTATCACCGGAACCTGCGCAATCTAAGTCTCCGGGTCCCGTCGGACTTCCATATGTGGATTCCAGAGTATTCAGAAGAATCTCGTCCACTCGATCCTGCCGAAAGGTCGACGCGCCAGGGGCCCAAATGATGGGTTGCCGGATTGAACCGAACAACGAGGAGCTTAGCATCCATTCACCTTGCACCTTGAACCCAATGACGTGAGTGCCGCCATGGAACTAAGGATCAGGGTGGTCGTCTGCATCTCTTCACCAGAGATCTTGCCCACCTACGCAGACAAGATACCCCCTACGGTGTATAGATGTACATATTGCAATTATGATTATATCTTTTCCCGCGAGGGCACCTCAGCGCACACTTCACAGAGTTGTACGAACATTTTAATTCTATGCCATTGGCTCTGTCTTATGGAAAGGAGCTGGAATAGTGCAACTCTCTGTGAGCGTCTGCAGAAGCAGGACGGTGGGGGTCACGTGATTGACCTCACTCACGTGTGCGGCCACGTTCCCTATTCTGGGAAGTCCCGGCTCTTCTGTGCAGTGGCTGAGCCTCATTCCATCCAATCAACCAGATAATATATTCTGGAAGCTTTTGAACCCGTAAATTGAAATGGAGAAGTAAATCCCTACTTTTATTTAGGTTCTAATGCATTTATGTTGTAGTATCAGTGATTAGTAATATTTTATTTCGTATTGTAAAATGCAGAGTGTTTACATATGATTAATTTAATTGCTTCTGGAGAATTAACAGCTGATCTTCTTCCTCATCTTCATCCTCTTCTGCGTCCTCATCCTCATCATCTTTATCCGAATCTGAGCAATAATCGTCATATGGATTTTTGGAGGTGTCTTTACAACATAAATCCCAATCAACCAAGGCGATATCTGTAAAAGGGAAACCTTTATTATTCTTCACACAATTTTCAAATGTTATTAAAGAATAAATATATATTAGTACACAATCAATTACAAATCAGTCCTGGAACTAATTTTCCAGTTGCCATCATATTCGATAGACGTTTAATAGTTGACAGTGTTCATTAGAACAATTTATCATTCCCCACAGTCGTTAATATTTATTGAGTAAATGAATCGCCGTTTAACAGTCTCAAATTATCACCTGCGAAGCGTAACATCCTTTTTTATTTAACTGGACCTGTGATGACGATTCAAATTTTATAAAAACAGTTGATAATTTTGTTAATTGTTTTAAGGATTAATTTTACTGTGGAATTCAATTGTGAATAGCTAGTGACTGTTTTGAGCGATACGTAATATTGCTCCGGTACTATGCGCGGGTAAACGTTCTTGTATTGCTGGGAAATTATTAAACTAGTTGTGTTACAGAATAGCACAGACTTTCTCCTATTACGTTTCTATTTTCTTTGGTGTGGGCTAGATGTCTTGCAGCTGCCATTTGTCTTGCCAGCTGCCATTTATCGCGGTTTTAAATATATATTTTGTTAAAATTTTCTCCTTTTTTCTGTTTTCTAATGGCAGAACTGAAATATTACTTTTGGAATATTAAACAAGAGTAAAAGTTTGTGCTATATGGACATTTTTGTTGAAAGATTTGAAGCAGTTTTTATGAAAATGGCGTTTAAGCGTTACTGAAAATGCTAAATTTGAAGCTCTTTTTCACAGAATATTTAAGTGTAAAAACTTTATTAGAACTAATTTGAAACACATTCATTCACAAATGCAATATTCTATACAAATCGCTGGAAATGATCATATTAAAAGCTTGAGAGATAAAAAAATACATTGATGTAAATTTTGCAAAACACAAAAGAATACAGAAAAATCAATTTTACGTCAACTTCAATAGTGCAATTGGCGCAATCCGTAAGAAAGGTTTGAAGAAACGTTTTGGAGCCGTTTTAGAGAAAATTGCGTTCGAGCTATTCTGAAAATACGAAAATTTGAGTTCGTTTTTACAGAAAAGTTTTGAGTTTACGTGAAAACTTAATAAGACATCATTTAAAACACATGTTCTCGTTACTGCAATGATGTGAACAAATGCCGGTAATGAACATATTAAAGACATGAGAGGCTAGTCAAAAATTTCTTTGTTGTAACCTTTGAAAAAAATAATAAAGCAGAATGGTGTTTATGTCATCTCAAAGAGTACATTTAACATTATCTGTCAAGGAATACTAATAACCATTAACAATTTTTCAAACTCTTGCAAAGCTGCGGTAGAACATTAAATGAAAAGCGCACTTACTAGGCTAGGCTGCATGATTGATACAATAAAGAAGGTGAAATTAGTTTAAAGCATTGCAAAGTATTCTGAAGCCTACGAGGCACAAATTAATAGTTATTCTAAACACTCTCCTCTTTAAAATTCTCCTCTTTTGACATATCTGTCCAGTAGGGGTGGAATGCACTCAAAATGCACTTCGCCGAAACAAAATACCCGCGGGGTGGGTACCGTAATCTGCACTTCCAGTCCAGTCCATTTGCCTGCCCGCGCACTGTCCTCGCCTCATTCCCCAGCTCCCGCCTGTCGTCTGCGGCCAGCCAGCCACGCCTCCCCCGTCCACCGCAAGTTCACTCCCGGCGGGGAGGGGGGGCAAGCGGCCGCGCGCCTGTGAATGCGTGAGGCAGTGGTCCATGCGTAGAGGCGCAGGGGAATCAATATTTAATTTTTTTAAGTGGGACGCGCAAAATTCATGTTCGCGCCGCCATAACACACTGGTGCACCATGGTGTCATATTTCAGGCCAAGAAACCACCTTTAGGAAGCTCAAGTCATCCGTTTCTAATTGTTTTCAATCATGACCTCTGTTTGTTAAACAATATTATTTTACAAGCTTCAAGACATCAAGAGAAGCCTGAAATATGAGAAACACCTGTACTTAGAATAATTTATTATTTTCACTCACTTTCATTTATTGTAAAAATACTATAAGACCCAAGGTATCCATGTTGAACCTTGTGTCGCCACACAAAAAAACCATGTAACCATGTATTAATTTTAAGATTGTAAGATTGTATTGATAAGATTGTATTGTAATTTGCATTTTTTCTGAGTATTTTTCAGTATTGCACAGAATTTTTAATTCTGTAAGTTTTCATTTTCTTATAACTTTGTAAAACAGCCTTCAAACTGGTTGTTTTATGTGTCAAAATTCTCAGTTAATAATGTAAGTTGAAAATTTGGTTATAAACTTTTAAGGTACAGCCTCTGGAACTTGTAAAAAGCCAAAACCACAAATTATTTTATATCATGCTTATCACATCTATAGTTTCACTGGCCGCTCCTAGATAACGCCCTAATCGGGGGCTATCAACTCACCTTAATATCTGTATGCTTTTTGTAAAGGATAGGAGTGCTCAAGCGGGAACTTTGTGAGACTTCTGATTGGCTATTCTCTGTGTACTGGACTCCGCCGCATGATTTAGTGAATGCGGAAGCTCACTAATTGTGGAAATTAGTATAAAAAGGGGCCGAGCGCTCCCGCTCATTGCTACTTGTTCGTGAGATGTAACTCTGTTTGTTTGGTGTATAATTCTAAATTATCTACGACAAGTCAGCCCGGCCTGCGGGTCGTTAGTTTTATTTAACGTAAACGAAACTGTGGTCTCTCTCTCAATGTGTCCAAGTTGGACTTTTAAGAATGTTTATGTGTTGGCAGTGATATTTTATGTTTGAAAGTGTTTATGAGTGTTACCTTTGTCTAATCTTTTTCTCTGTATGTTGACAGTGCTCTCACCTGCCGGTGAATGTTTGTAAGGAAGTCGTGTCGTTGTACACACAATTTGTTAAGTCGCCGGTCGGCGCAAGTCGGATCGCCAGTAGGCCTGGTACATTTTGAGATCAGGCGGGGCATCCTAGGTAATGTGAATCTGTTACTGGTTGCAGATTAACAAGTGGCTGTCTGTGAGGCCCGTCCCGTTCTCGACGGTGGTCGTGTGAAGCAGATCTGTCCTTAATGAGCTCCGTGGCGGACAAAGGGTCCGTTGAGCCAATGTCGTGGTTCAGGTCTGTCCGTTGTTGTTGAAGTCTGTCTTCTCAGGAAGAGCAGGGATTGTCTCCTGCAGCGACGCCTGAAAGGCTATTGCATAGTATTACCAAAGGGGCAATTTTAGTCTGGTAACACTGAAATATCGTTGCCAACAAGGTTAAAGATGTGTTAATATTAATGAGAGAGAGGCATTTTTTCATTGACTTTTTCCATGATTGTTAAAGATTGTTGATGTTGTGGTGAAACTTGAATGTTTCTAAGTGTAAAGAATTTCCCTAAAGTGGTTTTTTTGAGATTTATGTAATGGTTGTTAAGTGCAGTTTATCACTCAATTTGTTTATGTTTATTTCAAGAAGGTACTTGGCAGTTGTCTACCTTGACAAAGTTGTTATTTTCACTGCTGCGCAAGCCTTTGCTCTAAAATGGGCTGTGTTACGACTTGCGTTTAGCAATGATAATTTCTTTTTAAACAATATTTGCTAGATTGTTAGTTTGAATACGTCGACCCTACACTTCATTGTAATTTTGTTTTTCCAATTGTTCTAAAATTTACTGTAATTCTGTATCATTGCTTTCAGATGTTTGTTCCCTGGGAGCAATTATTTTTTGGCAAAGTGTAAAGTTGTGATTATGTATTTTGTCTGTACAGGTGTTATCTTCAATGTTTGTACATGCTTCGGCATCTTTTGAGCCAATAAATGTAATTTATGTTGAAGTCATATTTTTGATGTGTGATCTCCTCCTGATTAGGGATGCTCTCCTCTCGTTAGATGACCGTATCTACGTGCCTGTAATAGAGTAATAGTTGACTCTTCAAGTCTGAGGAAAAGTTCGATTGCTTAGGAGGTTTCTTGTTGACTCCGCAATCGTCCATTCGGCGCACGACTCAGATTCCTACCTCTAGCTCCATACTGAGTATTGAGAGGCAAGGTAATCAAAATAGTAAATGTTAAATGTGCCACTTTTCTGGCTGGCGACCGTAAAAGTTTAAATAAATTAAATTTGTGCCACTTTAGATTCAATATTCTTAGTGGCAATTCGGATGAATTTATTTATCGCCCTTTTAAATGCGACACATGGAACTCCCATAACTGGCGGGAAGAGCACTAAGAGCGTCCAGCCGGGCGAGTCACTGCAACTTTAGCCGCACCGGGAAAATGTGCTAACACTATCCGAACCGAAAGTTTAAAGAAAAAAGTTTGGTGCTGTTTTTGAAAAGAATCTTGTTTTTGATATTTTTTTTAAATTGCACAAATTGTACGCGTTATTGCGCGCAAAACACTAATTTTTTTTAAAAAATGTTCATGACCTAAATGAAAGAACTAATTATGAAGAACAAATTGAATTTGAAGGAAATATCTGTATCTTCATTTGTAGTTCTCGGAAGCCACCGAAAAAAAATCAAACTTTTCCCGTCCGACAGTCACTCAGTCCAATTGTTCCTCCGTCCGACCCCGTCTCCGTCCAACCTCGTCGTCCTCCTAGCCTGTCTCCGTCCGACCCTAAACGGATCGCCCCCTGTACAACCACATTATTGCATTATTGGTGATAAGAGTTTATATGGTACGTTTAAACATTGCTTATGTATTATATATTTCACTCAATATTTTCTAAAAGACGCTCCAAATTTTTGTTTGAATTTATTGTACTAATATTGTACTGAATTAACTTAATGCATGACATAAATCCCATTTTTTGTATTCGGTTGATATTTAAGAAAATTACAAATTATAATTTTTTTAATAAAGTTATCACGTATTAACATTGAGGGCGTTTATTATTCTTTATTATACTTGTGAGTACAGGTTTTTCAAAAGGTTTCATATATCTCGTATACTCAACACTTTCTCCGAAAATCAGGGAAAATTGTTGCATTGTTAGAAACACTCAAGCAACAATTTTCTCAAAAACGGTTCCAAACTTTTGAATTGAAATTTGCACATAGGACCAAGTTTTACTCTTTTACTGTATTCTTAAAGTTCTATTTCAATTGTACTAAAAGACCGAAATATTGACAAAAAAAGTAAAAAATTATCCCTTAGGCGCTAACAGGCAGTATTTGGGTGACGAATGGGGCAAGCTGAACACCTATCCCAAATGAAAGGGAATAGGGAACTAATATGAGGAAGTTGTTTTTTTCAGTAGCACCACTTATAAAGGTTTTATTTAAATTACTGTTGTAGTAATTTTTATTGGCGATGAAATAAAAAAAGCAACAAATCGAAGGGGCCTTCCGTAAATTACGTAACGCAAAGTTCGAGTATTTTCAATACCCTCCCTCCCTTTGTAACGCACTTCCGTATCTCTCCGTAAAGCTTCCTCACACCCTCTCCCTCCCCATTTAGCGTTACGTAATGTATGGATGACCCCTAAAGGCGTCACATTTATAAACATTCATCCTGAACTAGAATCCAGACACGTGGCCTAGAGGATGGCGGGGACTGTTAGAAATAAACTCAATATTTAAAGTAAATATCTTCTATACTTACCGATCTTGTCTATGCATGCATCTACAAGCATATTGCAGTAGTTGCCAAATCCTCCAACACTGCCATCCGACATGCGACCGCACACTGGATCGACGTCATCTGGGCAAGACCAGTCGCAGTCGTCTAATGCAACGCACACAGCAACTGCAAAGCAAGAAGGGGGCGAGAAAATCAAAGGAAAAATTTCAAAAATATGTAAATGTCAATGGAGTACTTTGAATGTAACAGATCAATAAACCGTGTTTTAATTTTTAATATGCTTTTGCTAAGAGTGTTTGAATTTCTAAAGAGAGAGCTATCTGATTAATGACAAAAGTAATGAACGGCAATACCCAGAGAACCCACGAATTAGGAAAGCGTTACGGAAATTCTTGTAATTTTGCGAAGTTCAATAATCCCTTTTACACTACTTTTCCTCAAAATTATGGCAAAATTCCATTCGCACTTGCATCAGCTGTCTTTACTCATTTGTTTCCGGAGTATGTAACATTCAGTTTCATGGCGTTTTCTACAACATACTTATCATACACCGGTTTTGTTCATTTCTACTTGTTCTCTGCTACTTATTTTAACGAGCTTGAGGTTATTTTCAAATTTATCGACACCAGAGGACTAAAATAAATAAAATGTTCGCCGCCCGCGATCAGCCAATTGTTTATACAGATTCCTGCTTTCACTGGACACATTATTTAAACAACCCGCCTCTATATTTACAAGGTACCTCTGAACCCACACACAAGAAAGTAGAACTATCTGTAAGTACCTTTTTTAGACCAAGATTTTATTTGGGAAATGAGTGAATTCTTCTCATGTTTTCAAATTCTAAGGAGAAAGTTATTACACATAAACAAAAGTATTAAAAAGAAAAACAAAAAATTCCAGATTCGAACGTAATTTTGCATTAGATACCAGATTATGAAATGATTGAAATTACAAAATTGTGTGTGTGTTTTTTTTAAATAGTTGTTCGATAAATGGGAAAAAGATGTTTCTTACCCAGTGAAGCGAATAACAACAGAAACTTCATTCTGAAGGCGAAGCAATCATTTTCTTGAATAGTGTAGAGAAGAATGATTTTTTTCTCGATGATATTGGAATTTATCTGATTTTATTATCTGTAACTATTGTACACACATTGCATAAGTCAAAACAAGTCATCGACCTTTCATCTTAAGATATCGTTGCAGTGGGGTATCCTATCACAACACACCGATGTCTCGAAACACATGTCGTCCCTCTTGATTTATCTAACAGATCTAAAGCGGATGCCTCACATCTCAATCCCTGACGGGATGTTCCAAAACGTTCATGGAAAACTATCGGTGTACAGTTTTTACCAGTGGTGTAGCTTGAGTTTTGCCTTACGGTATGTAACTCGAGAAATGAGAAAACAATTTAAAACTTTAATTATAATTTAAATATTTTTCATTCATCAATACCATTTCTGTCACTTTGATCAATTAGAGCACAGAAAACTGATCCAGTAAAAGTAATAAAAGCTCACGTACTTCATGTAGTTTACTGGTTGAAAGTTAGAAAAAGTTGACTTAAGTTCACGACCTAGCAAAATATAAATGTGTGTCCTCATACTTTAATTACAAGAGAAATATCAAACCCAATGATTTTCAAAGTTGTCCAATTCATATGATTTCGAACCCAGTAGAATTGGCATAATTTATAAAATGGAAAACAATGATCTATAATAAAAATATAATAGGAAAGAGAAAATTAACCAATTTACAGACACGTAATGAACAACAGTTGACAGTTGTCCTTTGCTGCTTACATCAAGCGTTTCATCTAGTATGGCGGAGACAAAAGAGGCTTTAGAAATTTCATTTTTAATTTCATGGGACAAGACCGTGCTCACACTTGAAATCCAATGAATCTGAATTTCTTGGAGAGATTGCACGAAACACTGGAATTTTCATATCATCCTTGTCAGTTTTATCGTATTTCATTATTTCACTTATTCCATGAAATTTTCTCTATTTGATGATCCCCTATTTTCATTGTGGCTAGAAAATACAAGCCCTTGTCTCCCAAAAAAGCATACAACTCGAATGGAGTGTGACAGAATTTCCCTACTTTCCCTTATATCACCGTTGTATTTATCCCTTATATCACCGTTGTGTTTATTTACAATGTCTTTGGTTGTATTGCTCAACATAGCCTATGTTGGCTGTTTAAATAAAATTCTATCCTTTCATATTTTTTTCAAATATTTTTTACTGTTTCTCATGTGCTATAATCTGTCCACGGCACAAAAATACGACTCCATAATTATCTAGGCACTTTGGATTGCGAGGTGTGCGCCATTCCAGGGCACAGATGTAGATTGCACATGTGACAGATCACATCCAGTGAGTTCAAATAGCCCGCGTAGAGCGCGCTGACCAGCCAAGCATCGCCGACTACGTCATCCCTCTTCGGACCGATGGAAGGCACTTCACTTGCAGACTCGGACCGAGTAAGTCGTATTCCGAATAACGGTGGTGGATGCACGAAATATACCACGTGGCGAATAAGAAGAGTCGACGCCAGGAATATTACTTGCATGGGGCGACGAACTGCGGGAAAAAGTTCCAGATGTGAGTTTTTTTTTCTTTTTATTTGGTTGGAGTGAACGAGAGAATTACTAGCGGATCCGAATCGAGGAAGCTATAACGGAATTCTGGAAGGCAACGGGTTCAGCGTGCGGTGAAGGACAGCCACGGCCGAGGTCGGCCGTGCAATGCATGCCGAAGGGTTTCACTAAAGGCGACGCCAGATAAGATTCCGGGCAGGCAGTCTCCACCTCGAACGCCACCAAAGGTAGTATTAAAATTTGATTAATAATGCAGCCGAGAGGGAGCCACGCTAGTAGTTCAAGTAACCATAACTAAAAAATAGTGAAACAAGAAAGGACATGGAACTGTATTAGATTAATACGAAAGAAAAGGGTTTTATTAAAATAAAATAAAAAAAACACGAAACTAGGCCAAGTTACTCTAGCCCGCCGTAATAGTAAAATAGTGCAGACTCGAATCTAGTTGTAGTACGTTTAATCGTGGGTGTAAATAAGACTGGTATCATTTTTTTTATCAGAATATTTAGTGCATCAGAAAATGGTTAACATTAGTAGTGTAAGTTCTCAGTGTTGTATTTAATTATGAGATAATTGTGGGTTTCTCATAATTATAGCTAAGAACAAAGTTTGTAGACAAGAGGTTCTGTATATAGTTTTGTTTTTTTGTTGTTGTTTAGCTTGTAAGGCACAAGGTCCGCAAACTGAAGAAAAAGAAAAGGAGTATATTCAGATATGTTTTAAAATTTATATTGTGCATGAATGTATTCTGAGGGACACTGCTATTACATAATAATAGTGTTCTGTATTTGCTTCAAGAAATTTGTGAATAGATGATACATTATTCTTGAAAGATCCATTGGATTTCTCTTTTTTTTATGTGCTCAATTTTTTTCTCACAGTTGCATCCTCTCATTCATCCAATATTGAGCCCCCACAACGTAACATCCACGAACTTGTACAATTTCCTTGGTTTACTATTCTTTACAATAGTGAAGAACGTCTACGGAGCAAGCTGTACTCCCTAAATATAGCATACGCCTGTGTTTCGAGTGTAACCGGACTCGGCACTGGTGATGCGAGCGTCTCCGTGTTCTGTTTTTCGTTCGTGTTAGACAGGGCCAGCGGTACATAACGGTACCTACAGATGCATTCAACCAGCACAATCCCTAACCTAAATTGGCTACAAATATATAGTTGCTAAATGCATTAAAATAAGGTAATAAAACTTAAATAAAACACAATGTTCATTAATTAACCTCGTTCTCTTACAAACACCGAAGGGAACAATGAAGTTTCGTAAAAGGACAGCCTTTTAGTAGGCACCACGGTAGGCACCCTGGATGTAATGGGTCAGTGTGCATCTGATTCTCAGCTCAGGCTAGGCGGTATTTCTGACTGATTCGTTCTTCCTTGTGAAGAATCGAATTCTCAACGGCGCAATGTTTGAAATATAATGAAATATTTTGTAGTAGAAAAAGAAAATAACAAATTGACAATTTTGAAATAAAATAGCTCATATTGTCAGGGTATGTAACACATCATCCACATCCATGGACGCTACGCCCCTGGTTTTTACTACTACTGAATGTACGGACTATGAATGTAGGAACTATGTGGACTTTTGAATAATTAAATTTCAACTATTTCTGCGACATAACTTTTTCTCCTACTTGTATAAATCGTTTGTTGGGTTGTATAGATCGTTGGCAGTAGGGGGAATCACATACTTACTGAAATTGTGTTCACACTCATTCGGTATTTATTAGGAGCTAAAAATGAACATGATTAATACTCCCGATTCAGCGGAGTTGATTTCCCCGACATTTCTGCACAAGGATCTTCCGAAATACACACAGCAGCTGATACGCGTACGAACTACTTTGAAGTTTTAACACATCGCTATTTTCTTTCCATGAATTTACACTTGATGCATCTGACTGAACTTAAAATGCAACTTGCTCTGAACAGAGACAACTTACACATAAAAAATCACGTTCAAATGCTTCACTACAAGCGGGAAACTAAATTGAATCCTTGCGGAAAGCACGCCGCAGAGACAGAAATGCAGAATGGATTTTACGTCTGGCGTAGCTGGATCGAGTTCCTGGAAGTGTAGCGAAAGAACGCGTTTCACCTGAAACGAGGAGTTTAAGGAATGGACTCGCCCCGCAGTACTCAACCATGAGCGCCTACCTGAATACAATACTGGGTCAACGGCTCCCATCTCGATCAAGTTTTTCGTCCAGTTTCCCTGACCCCTTGAGAAGATGCTGAAATAGCTCCTTGTTTTGATTCTGGATATAAATGTAACTTCACTATCTGTGTACGTCTTCTAGAGTTCAATGGGTAATACGGTTATTCAAATTATTCTCTATGTTGTTGCGACAGAAGTATATTCCTTCACGAAGGAAATGATGACGGATAAGAACATAAATCTACAGCTGATTTGCCTTCGAAAATAGATTTTTTGAATACCATCATTCTAAACGACATTTTCCGTTGCAAAAAAATTGTTCATAAAAGGGTATTTTATGGCAAAAAATGATGATATATTAGATTTTACGGCTCGAATGCTTGCGTCATCAAACATTCAGCCATAGCAACAAGAGAATCAAGGGGAACTAGCGATAAATAGAAGAGCCGAGACGTCAAATACCCGAGACGTCACAAAAATGTTGTTTAACAAAATTAAGTTTTATTCTCTTATCGTCTCCTATATTATTCCAGTAGTATAATACCTTTTGCAGCTCTCACAGGCAACCAATCTTTATAAATAAGGTCTCTAAAGAGAGAGAATATCACGGAGACGTGAATAATTGCATTTTGACTTTAAAAAATGTGAAGGATTTGTTGAAAAATATCTCATAAATTTTTATGTCAAATGCAACTCGCAACACTCGACAGCATTGTCAAAACCTAGATGGTTAAATAACTCCTAAATTAAGCATTAAGATAAGATATTCTTGGACATTCTATTACATTTTGTCTAGTCTGGCGCTTATCGATACTATTCCAGGCCTCGACGCTGGTGGCCATCATTGTTTGTGACGTCTCTCTTAGAGGCCTTAGATTCCTCCATCTTATATGTATGCTTTCTGTGTTCATCGTGGTTTGCGCCGACTGATGAAGTTAATTTGCACATTCATTAATTCAAGATACTGCAAAAAAATCTAAATGTTCCCAGTCGATCGCGAGGCCAATTTTGGTCGATCGTCGGTCGTTCGCAATGTCTGGGCTGGATGATTTAAAAAAATAAAAAGTAGTTTTGAACATATATTTTACGTATTACCCCTGCCTAGCTGGAACTCATCTTATACTGAAACACAGTGTTTAAACATAAAATGCATTTCACACTCATTCTTCCCCCTTAGACTACGCCAATGACAACTAGTCGATCGTGACACACTTTTAAGATAAAAAGTAGATCATATATGAAGGAAAGTTGGCCACCCCTGCTGGATATTATGGCTCAAAAGCAAAACTTTTCACTGTTTCAAAGAGATTGTAGTTTGGAACTGATAAACGAAAAACGTTGATGAACTTTTCGTAAATTGTGCAAGCAGCTTTTTTTTTAAAAATATTTCTTTCCGTTTGATAGGCTCTCTAGAGGAGCTTAATTGCACAGTACACAGTTTTTAGCTATTTGGGAATGGCCACCCGTAAGCAGAGGTTTTTATTACTCAGAAGAATGTAAATATTGAGCCAAGTTAAAAGAAGCAAGGTTGAAACTGTTTTAGTTTTTACATCAATTGACAGTTATGGGGGATTCAGGACAATTGAATCGGTCTTTGGAACCTGGATTTGATACGTGAATATGCAGCATTGCAAAATAGATTGAAGATGAAGGAGCACGGGGAAGTGTGAAGGTTTTGATAAAAAAATTGAGCTACGGCTGCTATGTGGTCGCTCAATGAAAGCACCTTTAATTCTATGAGAATCTCATGTTTGGAACAAACCAGGTGGAATTTAAAGTTCTTCTTAAAAATATTCTTTGAATGGCTGTAAATTTTTCGATATTGCTAGGGGCAGTGTTCGAACAAGCAAGCTTAATTACACAAAGTATACAAAATGCACATTGTATATATAAGTCATTGTACATTTCATTTTGTATTTTATTTTAATTTAACAGCATTCATACGAATCCATGCTCTCAACGGCTCAGTTTTTGGAATTTCAATATAAGCAACGCCAGCTGGCATTTCCCGCCCCCCAGTGCCCGGTCCGAGAATAACTGAACTCATGCAGGCGCAATTTCACATCCGTTACGAACTTAATCATGCAACATACACGTAAATTCTTAATATTTAATAACATGTATTTTAATGAAATGCACTTCAACTAACAATGCGAAATCCAACATTGTCACAATATTACGTGGCTTCTCATTGGCTATCCATTACTTTGCCCACGAAATGTCCCCACGCTACCGCTGGCAACTCATACCCAACAGTCACGAGCTGAAGTCCACGCCGGACGCACCTCCACGTCGCTCGTAGCTCCGTGTATGACGCAATATTGCAAATGCACGCCTAAACATTGTTCGTCATTCCACAACAGTTGTTAAGTACGACGCCACCACTACTCCACGTTTTTATATATGACAGTGAGTAATTTTTTCACACGACATGCAGTCTCGCCACATGTTGAATATAGCTGCGGTTACTGCAAACTGTATCATGTGCCATCATCTACAAACTGTGCTAATTTAGTAAGCTTCTTATTTGTTCCATTACTAGCTTATACGAAACACGTAATCCTGACACATGCATAACTCTGCTATCATTTACCTTGCAACTGAACTCGTGTGCAATGTTACAGCTCAATTCAGTGTGCAATGTTTGCTCTCTTGCTTCTTGCTGTGTCATTAAAAACAAGATTATTATCACCAGTAATTGATTTGCAACGTATGAACTGCTTCATGTGCATATCAACGCGTATTCGTCTTTGTCTGGCTACACAGACTTCCCCCCCCCATGGCCCTCACTACGTCATGCCTGCAGCTCTGACGTCATCGCAGCCGGACATCGCGGGACTCACAAGGCAACATTACAACTCACGGAGATTATAATTTATGTTTCTTCTTATGTTCAAACCTGATTCCTGTTTGTTTGTAATCAATGCCAATTTAGTCATTAACCCTTGCAAGGTGCATTTTATTGTAATTTAGTTGATTTTCACAATATAGAAGTTTAATTCCATTTAAATAATTTTACTTCCATTTAAATAATTTCACAATGACAGCACCTGAACTTTCCTTACAGCACTCACAAGACTGGTGGCTTGTCTGTAAGTATTACCACCAGTGGACCTCCACTACCAAAAGAAATGTGAGATGCTATCTACTCCCACGCAGTCCACTCAGTAACGCTTCAACTTACAGGCAGCTTGTACCCAAACTAAACATGTGTAAGTCATGGTTGGTAGAATTAATTATTTAAATAATAACAATGGGCACTCAGCTTCCAAGAAGAACGTGCATTAATTAGTGGGAAGAATTTTGATGTTTTGCAGATACTTTGCCACTGCATTCATGTGAGGTTTGCAAGTTAATCTTTTATAAAGCAACACTCCCAAGTATTTTATCGGTGAGGAGGTCCACGGGTTGATTTTAATTCTCCATTTTGGGGTCCAGTTAACATACTTGTTTAGTGTGTTTAGAATAACATTGTTGGCTACGGCACTGTAGTGTTGTGTTGCAAAGATGGCGTTATCATCTGCGCACAACGCTATCTTGGAGTCACCCTCAGTGGGAATATCGTAGCTAAAAATGATGAAAAGAATGGCAGATAATATCGATCCGTGTGGCACACCTGCAGCAACGGTGTGCGGGCTAGAGGTCGAGGAGTTTACTTCTACATCTAAAAGCAGTAAAAAATACGAGTGTTTTCTCTATTGATTGCCGTTTTCTGATTCACCGATCGGTTTGATAATGAGAGCGACAATCAAAACTGACAACGAGAACAGATAAGAAACTATTTATGTCGTTTCCACATATACGGTACATTGTGTCACATACTTCATACGTGGTATATTGTGTTGGCGTTCATCATCATGAAGTTGCTGATTCCACTTCTTCTTTTAGGTAACAAAACCGCAGTACTCCGAGTTTAATTCTGTAACAACGTTATTGGCTGAATTTGAGAAGAGGTAGAGCACATTATGTCGTTAAACACATTCTCTATTGCAACGTTATTATCTTGGTTGGGAATGCAATATCAGGGTGGGAATGCAAATTAATTGGTCATCTCGCTCGCGAAATTGGACTACATTCTATAAACTAATCTGGCAAAGTTGAAATAAAGCTATTAGATATGAATTTAGGAAGTGAAAAACCATTTAGCCTAATATATAGGCGGATTCGAAGAAAATAGAATTCAGTGGCTTATAGAAAAAAGTTAGTTTTTGATGCAAGAACATCAGCACCAGCAAAACCGTTTTTAAAATGCCACAAACCCCATAAACACCCCCATTTTTCGACCTTTTGTCGCAAGTTTTTAGAAAATAACGCATAAATATTATTTAATGTGATTTTTATCTACGGAATTTTGACAGAGATGCCCACGTTACTCCGCAAGTTTTGTGATCATCAAACAATACTTATTTAACTCAGCCATATTAGCTGGAATATGGCCAATTTTACGTTAAAATCATAGAAATAGATACTTTTCAATTGACAATAGCTCCGTAAATGTTTATCCAAAATACTTTTAATTTAGATACGATTAGAGCTCGAAATCTTTGATTTAAGATCTTTGCTTCGCACAATGCTTCGCATTTTCACTGCAATCTGTTAAAATTGCACCGCGCGTCATCACTATTTACGAACCACATTTGTGCCGCACTGCTCTAAATGATTTCTTTATTCACTATTAGGCTGTACTGAATATATTTGTAGAGGCTTAGGGAACAAAGTTAGTTTTCAATGCAAGAATAACATCAACCCCAATAAAATCGATTTTAAAGTGGGTTCAGGGGTGCCACAAAACCCATAAAAACCTATTTTTCGGCCTTTTCGCTACTTTTTAGAAAATAACGAATATATATATATATATATATATATATATATATTTAATTTAGTGGTATTTTATTAACGTATTTTTGACTCATGTGGTACACACATTATTCCACAACAATTTTATGATTATCAAACATTACTAATTTGACTCAAATAATGGGCCACTTTAGTCCGAAAATGGTCAATTTGACGTTAAAAGGATAGAAATAGACACTTCAATTGGGCATAGCTTAGTCAATTATCCAAAGTAATTTTAATTTAGAGGAGATTAGAGCTCAAAATCTCTACTTTAAGAACTTTGCTTCACACAATTTCAATATTTTACCGACAATCATTCAAAATTGCACCGCGCGCCATCACTATTAACGACTCACATTTGTGACGCACAGCTGCGACTGATTTCTTTATTCACTATTAGGCTGTCGTCCTCCCCATGTACCACACACAAAGATTCATTGACACACATTAATTTGCGATTCAGATATATAACAAATTTATATAATGAAACTAATATATTGTGTATGTTCTAGGCGTGGCATTTGCAGTCCTAGGCCAAAACTGGTCAGCTGGTCTCTCATGCTCTGCAGTAGAAGACTTTGTTTGTGGTATGATGCCTGATGGAAGCTATCAAACATTCGTAAACAGATGCGAAATGAATTCTGATGCACTTATATATAACATCAGTAAGTACGATTATATGGCGAAGAGTATTTTTCACGTTCACCAACTTTTGTTTAAAAATTCAGAAACACACTAAGAGAAATAGAAAACAATATATCCGTTTATAGTATTTGAGGACATACTTTGGATTGGGCACACAGCGGACCACAGTCATTTAACACTCCAAGACTCACCACACAACACAGGATCTCATACAAACTCCATGAGAAACATGCTATCACCATTGTTAACCACAAGAAAAAACTCTCCACACTCTAGAAAGGAGGGCGCGTCTTTAACATTGGCAAATATTTCACAGAAATGTAGATACCACCCCTGTCCACGCCCCAAAGGAAGTGCAACGGGTTGATGGAGTCATTCCCTGAATTTCGATTATGAGGTGGGGTAAACTAACTTTTCCTCAATGTAGAGAACTCTATTGATGGCAGGGGCGAACACATCACATGTCAGAAAGTGTAATTTTATACTCAAATTACTATCAAAACACTAACATGATACATAATTATTGTATTCCTCTTTTCATGAGCTGTCAATTGCTAGCGTAGTTCCACTTAAAACATCAAATAAGATTAAATTTCTGGAAAATTAAAAATATTATAGACAATTTCTCTACAGCATGATACTTACCCCGTGATTCCACATTGTTCACTGAAAACTGCATTTCGATATCGGGAACCGTTTAGAAGTTAGGGTGGCCCATGGTTGGTGGGACACCTGCATAAAAATAAGATTCTCGAATAAGACATTAATATTTCTACTTGTTCCAAGGTTTCAAGGAAGAGGCCGCCCGCTATTAAATATTTGCTATATACCTTATACTCTTCCTATGTAATGAAGTGTTAAACTGTTTATACACTATACAGTAATTGTCTGGCTTACTGAACAGATGAATTGAGAGTGGTGGTATTGCATGCACTAGTTAAAACCTTAAGACAGCTCAGTTGGGTTATTTGAATCGGATGTTGGTTCGCGGTCCTTCACACAATATTTATTTGCGCAAATATAATTAGAACATAACATTTATTCACTTTAAGTTCAATAGTATCGGTAAAAGGGGGACACATGCACTTTACGAATTTAATGAGGCTTGAATCGTTGATACCTCGTAGACTAACTGACGGGTGGAGTTTGCCTGTACCGAGGGTAGAAGATCATACTAGTTCTGGTAACACAGGCCCACAATGAAAAATCATCAGAAATAAAACGTTTGTGTGATTTAGTATGTATCACACCTTGACACCAAATATGTACTTCCAATTTCTCTAGCACGTATCATTTTTGTGATAAGTTGGCTTTAATATTGTCAATGTGCAATTCATGCCCTAAAATAGTCTTACCTAGGCAATAATGAAAAATCATCAGAAAAGAAAACATGTGAGATTTACTGTGACGCGTTGTGTTACTATGTGGTATTTACTAAGTATCACTATATGCTTAAATTCTCTCTATTACGATTTTCAAATGATGATGTGCGAATCCGCAAAGCAAAGCTCTTCCTTGAAGAAACACTGAGGCTGGAGATGAATTGAGCTCTTGTTTTGACTAGCGAATCTCAAAACAGATAAAGAAGAGACAGAAACAGAGGAGTTTCTTATGATCATGGAAATCACAGTGTTCTCAATGTTTCTATCGTTGATCCCAACGTGATATTTCTCCTTCCTCTTCATACAAAGCTTGGATTAATTGGTGATGACGATAGGTAAGGTAAACTGTGGAGCATTACTTCTTGGAGAAAAAATTGCAAAAATCAGCGCAGCAAAAATAAAGAAAGTAATCTTCCCAAATCCGAGACATATTAAAAAATGTTGCGTTCACGCACACTCCAGAAGACCAAGATGCCTGGACTAATATTAAGTGTGTGTGTGAACATTTCCTAGACAAAAGCACACTTCCATTTTGTTAATGGAATCAAGTGACTTTTGTGTTCATTTAAAAAAGTGGGCTGTAGAATGTCTATTAAGTTGCACTTTCTACATTCCCAAAACATTTTTCCCCTGACAACCTCGGTGATGAGAGTGACGAAAAGTGTGAGTGTTGAGTGTTTCCACAAGACATCAAAACAAAGGAGCATCGCTTCTGGTTTCTTCATCGCTCAAGGTTTCTGGAATGATTCCATGATGGTAGATTTTTGTTGGATGTTTTACAGAGATGATTCTGAAGCAGTTCACAAGCGACGTGAGAGTTCATCACATTTCTGAGTAAGCTTTACTTACATCATTTATAATGAACTTAAATGTGGCCGATTTTTAGTGTAATACGTGGATTCGCTATTGTAGAAAAATTGTGGCTGTTGACACAAATGCAAAACCTGAATGCAAAACCGTAAACTGAGTTTTGCTCACGCACCAGAAAGTTTTGTTAATGAAAGCTGCAGTTATTGTGCCCCACATATTTTCAATTCATGACTCGATGAGTAGGCACAGTTTGTAACCGATTATGCAAATTACAATAGTAATTACAGTTCGTTTACTCTAAGATTACCACACTATTGTGGTAGGCATTCAAAACGACATGCATGCGGGTGGTAATGCCGATATTGCCGAATAGTACTCCAACTTGCACAAGGCAATAATACTTTTTCGCCACATCGGAACCACGTCCGTGCAACACGGAGAATTCTTCCATTCTGAATTAACTGATATTTTGCTGTGGTTCAAATGCGTTATGACATAAAGAAAAGTGGAGACTGTTTTGTGAAATTGAATTAACGGATTCAAAATCTTCTAGAAGATACGGTTTATTAGATTGGGTGGAATGCATTGGGGCCGCTGTACGCAACATCCGGGACTTCTTAGAATAGGGATCGTGGCCTCACACGTGAGTGAGGTCTGCGACCTGGCCCCACCATCCTGCTTATGCAGATGCTCACAGAGAGTTGCGCTTTTACCTGGTATGTATATAAGGAACACACTGTTCTTTCCTGGAGACCGACCAGTTGAAGTATATACCGCACCATGTATATGCTGCGACCTCCCGACCTCGGCTGTGAAAGCAGGTCACATTTACCTGAGAAGTGCTGGAGAGCTACACATGCCCAGGTTGAACTGTCTATATTTACACTTCATGAAGAAGCTATATTTATATAGTATACCTGTTCTATAATCTTAGACATTTGTCTACGTGTGATTTCAGAATGTATTGCACTTGAGGGCAGGACAATGAGTATCAGGAAAGCTGAGTGACTGTAACTGAGAACCAAAAGTTTAGAAAAAGCAAAACCCAAAATTATAGCATGCAAACCAATCTAAAATTGCGGTCTTTAAATACTAAAGATTGTAACAATATATTATCACATTAATATATTAAAATATATTATCACATTAATAGATTACAACAATATATTACAGCAAAAATCAAGAAAATTCATCAAATGTCACTACAATTATCACTACAAAAATGAATGTCAAAACAAGAAATTATTGAATGGCGCAACAACGATATAGGCAAACAACAGAGCTTTGCGCACCTACAAACATAACTATCTCTTTACTTTACTTCGTTCAGTGAAGATGCTTTATTCCGAATCGAGCCATTGGCATATTCTGCACGTCAAACTTTGCTAAGTCGCACAATAACTGGAAACGCTCATAAAAATTAATGTTCAAGTTTACAACTTACACCCCCTCCCAAAACATTAAATTCTTATTTTATGTATAAAAGTAGCCTGAACAGACTGGAATGAGCTATTTATCGTACTGTCCTCCTTGTTATCCGTTTGATCCAGTTTGTCATTCACGCTCCCACCAGCTACAGCTCCTCCCTCGTGAACATCGCATACGCTCCAGCTTTGAGTCGCTGTATCTGGAGCAAGCGTTCCAAACTGCAGCAGTTGGGACCTCCGACTCTACTGAATTATTGAATTGCCAGATGAAGAACGCAAACAACAGTGCTCTGGGTGCCTTCAAAGACAGCCATCTTATAACTTCAATTCGTTTAATGAATGTGCTTCATCCCCAATTGAGCCATTGGCATATACTACATGTCAAACAGTGTCACACGTACTGGAAATGCACTTACAGTGTCACATAGTCACACTTAATGGAAACTCTGTGTAAATTCATGTTTAAGTTTATAACCTACGACCCTCTCCCAAAACACTGAATTCTAATTCTGTGTACAGATGGGAACTACTAACAATTGGGATGAGCTATTTATTATGTTATCCTTTTTGTTATTATTCGTTAAAATCCAGTTCGTCACTCACTCTCCTACGGGCCACGTCTCCTCTCTCGTGGGCATCGCACACTCTCCAGCATTGGGTCACTGAATCCGGAGCAAGAGTTTCAAACTGCAGAAGTTGGGACCTCTAATCCTATCTCACTGTGACACACCCACCACGGGATGTAACAGCAAGTCCGGCTCCGGAAAGCAGCGACCTTTCTAAAAAGGCACAGGCTCTGCGCGGCCATTTAAGTTCTCGAACCGAACACGGCAGGGAACTATGTCGAGCAGCACACCTCAAGCTCTCAGGTGGCCCGGCGCCAGACCTCGGATCGCTTCGCACAGCAGTAAGGGCTCATTCACAATGCAAACTTAAACGTAAGTAATGCTGTAAACTTAGCCCCAAAATTTACATGTAAAAACAAGCGTTCACAATGACAAACGTAAGTGAACCAATCAGAATTCAATGTACTGAAACTTGATCGATTCGTCTCTAACATGGTGAAAAGATCTGTCCACTATGGTTTCTAGCTTTTTCTTCGAGATTCCTATCTATTTGTCTTTATATACATGCGAGTAGATGTTGTAGTAATGCTCAAATTTCCTTCATCTTATAAACAAGGATTCTCATGAACCAAATTCATGAGTAATTCGTCGGACGTAATTAGTTTATTCGCCATCTCAGGTTAAAGTCACAATAAAAAATGTCCCGATTCTTACATTGAATTCACTACACGCATCAAAAGCATTCGTAAACTAGTTCTCTACATTACAATAACAATGACATAACCACAAACTACCTGAACACAATCTGAAATTGAACTTCCATGCTGCTCTCTGATTGGTCCTCGGTAGAATTCCGACGTAAACTTAAGAGTTCGCAAGCTCCAAGCTTTTACGTTAAGTTCACGGTCTTACGTCAACGGTTACGTGAAGGCATTACGAATGGTCTCGCTTCATAACACATTTCTAGGTTTTGCGGCTACGTTACGTTTACGTTTAAGTTTGCATTGTGAATGAGGCCTAACCTACTCCTCGCGTGGCCCTTGATCCGTCACCTTCTGCCTCAGGTCACATAATAATCTGCCACAACGTTGCACCGCGCTCCGTACTCGACCGTTTCGGAAAGCAAAATGAGAGCGTTTCCTCAACCGCCCTTCCCACCAAAGATCGTAATTAATTTGCTTCTTGTAAACGGCGAGAGATCGGCATGACCTCACCGTTCACAGTTCACGGTGACAGCGACGCGGGGCATTCAAATCCCCAGGTCTCTGGCCGCACTTCCACAACACGATTATTTCACAACACAAATAGTATTAGTATATACATAATAATTACTATACGTACACTAACAGTATTTGTGAATAATGGTTTCGTAAAGAGGTTTAATTACACTGTTCTACAAAAAAAACTTATAGTAATTTCAAAGGTGAATCCAAATCTGTTTTCAGTTTTTCTCTATCAGGGATAGTTTAACCTGAATTCTAATTTTTATCTTTCGGTACTCTATAAATGTAAACTTATTTTGCGGAATTCAAGAAATAGCAATAAAATAATTTACAGTGATCTTGATGATTGATTTTAGTTACGTACTCTATCATATTAGGAAAGCCGTGTAAGTTGCTGTCAGAGACAATATTCACAAAAGAATTCACTTTGTAGCATATATTTTAAAGGAAGGCACTCAGAAAAAGAGAAAATGATACAAATGTGACAACAACAATTTACACATCTTATTTTTTTTCTTTTGTAACTAGTGTCTTTCTTGTGTGAATGATACTACAGCAATAGTCAGGCAACATTGTAGGCATCCGTTTCTCTTCGTACCTTTTTTCCATTGTAGATATATCTTTAGGGAATTTCTATTCGTGTTGGTCCGATTCATCGCTGCCACTCTCTAGGAAGACGTCACTATGAGAATCCATGAAATGTACTATTAAATACATTTTGCAGCCAAGTTCTTGATAAGATTTGATCATCTGATTCACTATTTCCTTGTAATTTTCAGTTCTTTTTCTTCCAAGGACATTTTCTGACACGTTCTTGAAACATTGCCATGTTCTGCGTCAGTGAGGCATGTTTCAAAATTTCTATCTATCTGAAGTTCTCTGATCTGAGGGCCTACAAATACACCTTTTATTTTTGCTGCTCAAAGGCGAGGAAAATTGTCAGCAAGATATGTAAACACTTCGCCAGTTGGATCCATCGCCTCTACAAATTGTTTAATTAAACCGAATTTGAAATGAAGAGGTGGTAGAAGGATATCTTCACGAGCTACCAGATTTTGACGTAGGACATTTTTTTCACCTACTTTCCTATTTCGTTCCGGCCTTTTCTTTCTTATGTGGTGGGAATTTCCATCGCGACTATTCCACTCGCAAAGAAAACAATCATTTTGTGTAGCCTTGTTGCATGCCTAATAACAATGCAATTTCTTTTAAATCGCTACATACCTTCCATTTATACTCACTGTATATAATTAATTTGAAAATATTTTCTAAAATGGAACCGGAAGACTTTAAGAGTGTGGCACTGGCCTTTGCGCATAAGGTAGGTCTGTTTAAGCTATGTGTTTCTTTGACTTCTTCTTTAAAAACCTCGAATTTTTGTGACCCACAAATAACAGTCTGATATATGGTCTTTTGGTTCTCGCCATACCATAGGTACAGCAAATAGCATGGTATTTTCTTTCCTTTTCCACCAATTTATTGATTTACACGAAAAAGATGCGCAACATACTATTCCTCTTTCTTACAAATGTGGATTCTCCGCAGATATAGCAAATGTTCTCGAGAGCATCTCGACAGGAGCGCCAACGAGACATTTTCTAGAAAAATCAAAATTATATCATAATTATCTTTAATTCGTGCGGTACAAAGACATTCTTATTTACTCCTTTCCTTCTTATCAACTTACTTGTCACTTTCTGTACCACCACGAGAAACAAAAAAATCACTTTAAACGTTCTCACACTTGAGGCTTTCTGACAGTGACAGTGAGGCTAGGTTTGCGGTAAGCTGTGTTTATAAAAGTATACAATCGAGAGAGGAGAACCAACATTTGAATATTTAAACATTTGACATAAATACTGGAATCCATGTTGCCAAGTGTTATTTGCAAACTTTCACTCAATTTACGGAAAATAATGCCTTTTTCTTGATATAAAAGTTAAAATTACTGAAAAACTATCCCTGAACGCGACATTTTGATTTCAGATATGGACTTACCATTGCACATTCATAACGAATCACACACTTTTATCTCAGAAATAGAACCCTTGTAGAACAGCGTTATTGTAGCGTTGTATGAAAGCGTTTTACTTGTGGTTCTTCAGCAGTGTTCCGTGTTTGGAAAACTTTATATAGTTTTGTTCAGTAGTATTTTTGTGGATACGGGCTACTAAAAATGTATAATTTCTGCAGTGGATTTAAATTATAAGAGAATTGTAGAATATTATTGGCTCTGATTCTAAGGTCTTGTCTCTTTCGACTCGATGTTTACTTAACTTCGGGAAAGATAAGAATTTCTTTCTAGGTTGTGTAGAAGAATCGTTTACGACTGACAGGCCTAAAATCAAGCTCTTCACTTCAATACTTAAATACTTTGCGCAAAAAACAAAGGTATCTCAATATCTCGTAAAATACAAGTTGTATTATAGAAATGAATACATGTATCAATTAGTCCCATTCCGTCAAGCCCTTCCGTGAAAATTGCATTGCAATAACTTCAACCGTTCAAAAACTAAAGAAGATGCTGATGTTACGTGGCTGACCTGTATATAATGCTTTTGTAATATACGTGCTACTCATTTATTTTGCAGCTATCACCTTCGTCAAAAAAGGAGAATGTTTCCCTGAGAGTCGGCCATCTGATGCATCTGTTTCGTCAGACAGTTCTTCTTGGAGCAGATATTCTGGCGAAGCCTCTAACGAGGCTGCTGAAGAGTCTTCGGAATGAGATCGTCTAGGATCTTTTCTGGAAAACCTTTACAAAAAGTTGTAATATAACGAAGAATATGAAATACATAATTGCTAATTGAATGTTTGTTGCATTTGTTGGGTATTTTGATGGTCCATTTCCACCACCATTTCCTTCTTTTAGTCCACTAGCACTATTTTAAACACGAATGGTTTAAGGCACGCTGGTTCTTTGAAGCATAACACGAATTTAGAATAGGATACTCAACAAGAGATCGTTACGATATGTGCAAATAATGGTGTCTCCCTTCATACGGAAACAAATTGGCATAATATAAAAGACTTCTCCATTTTGTTCCAGGCAACGGAATGATGAAAAACCTCTGTAGAGCGGAAATCGACATGACTAGTAATAACTTTCTCAATGCTATTTCACTCTTGTCGATATGTGCACCGTGATTACCGTTTCTAATGAGAAAATCATTCGGCTAGGGAGCAGAAGGTTGCAAAAATATGGGAAAAACATAATGTAATTTTCATAACATACTAAAATTATTACAAAAAAATCTACAGCTTTCCGATGAAAATCATTTATACAAGAACAAAAAGTTGTATTTGAAACCATTATTCTCTCCAATTATTTCGGATGTGAAATAGAACGTGTGACATACTGTCAATAAAATATCCAAACTTCAATTAATGTTTGGTTCAATTCACAGGATGTTGAAGAAGTGAGAAATAATGAATTAATGAATGAATGATTGAATTATTAAATTTTATAACACTGTGGTCACATCTGTCCTATATGAAGCGAGACCGGGGTACCCAGGCTTTCCCGAAATGAAGTTCCCGAAAAGAACGAAAGGTTGCATAAGAAATGATAGCTTGCTAAATGATTGATTAATTATTTCGAGTTTCAGAGTGCGTCATCTGCTTTGGTCACTTGTTCCGTAAGTTTAGTGCATGTTTCATTACGGGAGGTCGCGGGGTTCTTCTCCCTCTGGATGGTAAGTTCCGGCGCCGATCTACACATCGGCCTGCGTGGTTTTCCCAACCAGGTATCTGCCAATATCGGGACACGCTCTAAACTCCCTACTAACTGTCCGGACATATATTGTCGTATTGTGCTTGTACGTGTAAGTGGGTATAAGAATGGGATTGAATGGGACAAGGAAAGATCGCACGCGGCCCGTTGCCTGTTTGTTAGGAGAAACCTCGAAAAACTACCGATCCAACCGCTAGAATTCCCCAAACAGTGACTGACTTCAACCTAGCTATCTAGCTACTTTCGTAAATACTTCCAACGTCGGAACTCTTAACTGCAGGACCTCTCGATGAGAGGCACTGCAGTGACGTCTTTTAAAGAACGACTTCAGTCGGTGCTTTGCAAATGAGTATATAAATGAACAACTAATAGTGGAGAGTCTTCATGAACGATTGATGGAGTACAGAAGTTGGTGAGTACAACATGGTCAAAGTATAGGTAAATCCCGTTTAATCAAATCTGTTTATAAGTCAAGACATGAGAGAGATATAAGTATGGCAAAAATAACAATTCCAAATTTGAACATATTACATCACATCCCCAAAACATCACAATTTCAAAATTCTGTGAATTTTTCAAGAATGGATTTTCCTAAAAAATGTTTAATATAATTAGGAACAAGATCTACCTTACGTACGAAAGCTTCACTCCGAAGGTAACGGAGTCTTCTTTGTGAATAGTGCAGAGAAGAAGGTTTCTTCTAGATGATATTGGGAATTTATCTGCTTTTATAATCTATATCAATTCTATACATATTCCATCTGAGAAAACAAGCCGTTGAATTTTTACAATAAGATACATGTCTCAATGAAATGTCCTATTACAACACGTACCTTCCCCTAAACCCCCTCATACGCGTCACCTAAACCGACGAGTTTAAGGAATGGATTCGACCCGCCACTACTCCTCAACCTTGAGCAGACACACCTAAAATAATGCTACTGTACACGTAAATGAACAACGGAGTAACGTAATTTATCCACTTTGCCACGCCGCACACAAATGCAGTATTAACTAATATGCGAAAACCCGATTACTGTTTGCTATTGATGCTCATAAGTACAATTTTTCCCCTTTGAAGAAAATAGTGGTCTGGAATTGCTAAACCGACAATAGTGATCTGGGATTGCTTAACTTTTTAATAAACCGTTTGTAAATTGTGTAAGTACGGGTGAAAAGTTACAAGTGTTTTCTCTGTTGTTTGCAGCTTTCTGATTCAAAGTTGGATTTGATAACGAGAACGGCAATCAGAACAGACAACGAAAACTGATAAGAAGCGATGTATGTTCTTCATATGTATTGTGCATTCTGACACATACGTGGTACATTGTGTTTGCCGTTCATCATCATGAAGTCGTTGAGTCCATTTCTTCTTTTAGGTAACACGACGGTAGTGCACTAAGTGTAATTCTGAACGGGCTTTATGAGCATCGTATTTGAGAACGACGTAGCAGAGTTGTTTCCATGAATTCTTAAGCACCATCTCTATTTAAAATTTTGAAATCGGTGAACAACATGATACTACAAAATGGGAAGTTTATAAAGTCGCATAACCTTGGAAACATTGATCTCTTAGTTCAGTAAAATGTCACTATGGGAATGCAGATACCTTACCGCTCAGGAAGCTGAATTAAATTCTTTAGACTAATGTGACAAAGAAGAAATAAGTCTATTAGGAATAAATTTAGAAAGTGAAAAACAATTTTTTCTCAGATCTATTATGTTTAACAAAGCATTTTACTGTAAGACATTATTTGTAATGCCAAAGAAATTAGTGGTATATTATTTTGGAAAAGATGTATCATTTCATACTGTGCTTAATAGGTTCTACAATATTTTTAGCATATAGGTGTAATTACGAGTATGTTGTTTATTATTTTGCGAAGGTTTGAGTAAGTAGTTTTCTCAATAATAAAAACGGAAAATTACGTTTTTATGGATTGAAATCAACACATTAAATATATCTTGCACTATTGGTATCATGCATTTGCAATGAAAAAATAGATTTATTATGAATTGCTATTTCCCTCATTTTTTCACACAGATACATATTCATAGACGCGTTTTAATAAGCGATGAAATTATTTAACAAATTTATGTAATTCAACAAAAATGTAATTTGGTATATTCTCATGCTGTTATTTAGGTATGGCATTTGCAACCTTAGGCCAAGACTGGTCAGCTGGTCTCACTTGCTCAGCAGTAGAAGACTTTGTATGCGGTCTCATGCCTGATGGAAGTTACAAAACATTCTCAAACAAATGCTCTATGAATTCTTATGCACTTATATATCACATAAGTAAGTATGATAATATGGCGAAAGTATTTTTCATGTTTATTCACTTTTGTTTGAGTGTAAATATCAGAGACTCATTAAGAAAAACAAAAAATAATTTATATTAAATAAATTTCACATACTTTGATCAAATATTAATTATAATGATATATTATATAAAAAGTTCATTCGTAAAGCGAGAAAGTAAAAATAAGATTCCCGAACACGACTAAGATTTTTTTGTCGTACAAATGTTACTTTCTAAAATAAGAGCCCTTTACTTTACGGTGGAGGGGAGGGGGGACGGTAATTTTCTCAAATTGCGCGCCACCGTGACACATTTATTGAAGATTTAACTGACTAGTATTGAAGAAAAGTTAAAAATACAAATTTTATTTCGTAAATTAAGGCACAAAATATTAACTAAAATGCTTGAAATATAAAAAATATTGGATAAGCGGACTTAAATTATGGCTATGTTTACGATTAGCTGCCGACACTGCTAGAGTTAGGTGATTTGGAGACACCAGGACAAATACAGCTAATGCTAGTTACCTACGATAAGACTGGTTAGAACGGTAAGAATGAAGTGATGACAAGCCAAGGTAGACTTGAGGTAGTAGATGAGCGAACCCTGATCCACGAAAATGTCCGAAAAGTGAAGATTTCTGGTGATTTCTGGTGAATTTCTGGTGATTTTTTTGTGATTTTCTGGTGATTTTCTGGCGATTTTCTGGTGATTTTCTGGTGATGCCACGAGCATACATATTACTATCAGCGCGTATGTATTAGTCTAATGGAAATTTAAATGTAATCATTACTAGATTATTGTTGATGTTGAGTAAGGAGCGGATTTCTATGATTTTGCGTATTTTTGTTCGTTGCTTCAGGGCATATCTAGGTAAAATTCCTTGACATTGGGTTAGAATTGGATGCTATTTAGATTAATATGGTAGTGTATATTTCTGCATATATGGCCAATTTTTTCGATTGGTGCATATTCGTTAATTATAGGAAGGTATTTTGAATATTTAGTTAAAATAGAGATTTCTCTCTAAAACGTTTTAGGTTTTCACAGAATTTATTTATTTGTAGGCACTCATTGATTAGAAAGAGCTTGTCACAGATTTTTAATTAGAAACAGCTTGTCTCAGCTCGTTTTTGCCTTTTTCTATAGATAAAATACTTGTGAAAATGTAGTATATTATTTTACCTTTTTTAACCAGGCAGAAAAAATGAAAGAGTACATACAGTGTAGTACATCTCTAATACGCATATTTTGCATATTGCTAAAATGCATATTTTGCATATTTACTTCAACTATTTCTCCCGCGAAGTAAGCTAGGTTATTTTATGTTTGAACAAAAATAGACCATATCATTCCGCTTGCTTCTTCTGAATTTTAGCAAGAAAGGTTAATAAAGAAAATAAAATATCTAGGTTAATAGAGAATATAAAATCAATTGCGTATATAAATGCATAATTCAGAACTTTTAGATCATAAATGCATATTTTAAAAGCATATTTCAAAATATTTGAGGTCATAAAAATCCTCTTTCTATTGCTGACAATCTCTATTACCAATATCCATTGCACGCAGAAATTGAAAGAAAACCGTTCAGCCCCTCGCGATCCTATTCTCAAACTGCAGGTACCAACTGAACTCTTATCCCTTCGCATACTAAGAGGGTACATGTGTACCCCAATCTCACGTTTTTACTCGTTTTGTACGTTTTGCTTATTTTGTGATATTGAAATTTCGTTACATTGCCCGAAATACTTCCGCTGATAATTACTTCTTAAAGAAAGTAATATCTTTATGGTGTCTTACGTTTTCTACTTAAAATCGGGCACTGGGGTACATTTGTACCTCGCTTGGAATTCTGAGTCACCAATTTCTATTCTTTATTGATTATTAGAAACAGATATAAAAAGAGTAGAACAAGATGCAGTAAATGATCGTCACTTACGTGTAATAAACAGTATACAAAAACAACAAAACTATGCACCGGTTACCTAAAATAGAGTAACTTCATCGAGCATCGCTCTCCACTCGACCGTTTTGGAAAACGAGAAGGAATGAGACCGTTTCCTCACGGGCACTTCCCATCAACTATTGTTAGTCATTTGTTTCTTGTAAACAGGCGAGATGTCGACATTGCTTACAGTTCACTGCCGGTGTAAACTGTATTTCAAAATTGTACCTTGTCAGTGCATAAATGCTTTGTGCAAACGTGATCCAGTCTAGTGTACATCCGTAAAAGAGTGTTGTTACGTCTCAATGTAATGTAACTGATATATTTGAAATTTACACATTTACAGCAATTATCTATTACCAATTGCAATGTGTAATTCAATGTTTCTAAATTCTTGTTTAGAAATGTAAGCTTGCAAGTTGTTACAATAATATAACAATAGTTCTACAAAAATAACTGAAATTAATGTAAGTAAATTCTATCAGTAGTATTTTATTTCAAACTAATTTTATATAGTTTTAAGCGGGGTATGTTATTGAATTAAGGCAACGCAAACATTTCTAGTTAGAACACTTCTAATGCAGCGTAACTAATCTAGTTTAATGCCAACGAGAACATATCTTTCGGAACAGGGAAACACTGGGGAAATGGAAAATTGCGAATTTGAGCAATTATTTTAATAAGGACGAATCTATTTTCAAATGTCGTCCACAGACATACTGTATTAAAGAATCCTACAATTCTTCTGGGTCCAGGTATTATTCTTCATTTATATTTCGTGGCGCCGTTTCAGTGCATATATAGTTTGGGGACAAAAACACATGGTACTAAAGTACAGAAATATGCATCAATATATATTAGGCATATAAAATATAAGTACTTCTCATTTACTTTTCAGCTATCACCTTCGTTAAAAAAGGAGACTGCTTCGAAGAGAGTCGGCCATCGGATGCATCTGTTTCGTCAGACAGTTCTTCTGGGAGCAGATATTCTGGCGAAGCCTCCGACGTGGCTGCTGAAGAGTCTTCGGAATGAGATCGTCTAGGATCTTTTGTGGAAAATCTTTACAAAATGTTGTAATATAACGAAGAATATGAAATAAATAATTGCTAATTGAATGTTTGTTGCATTTGCAGACCATTTTGATGTCACAGTCTGTAACATAATAAGCAAGTACTATTGTTACAGTTTGTATATTTGGCGATTAACGTACTATTGAGATACTCATTTAAAATGACGGCAGTGCTAATGGCAGAACTGCCTAACGAGACTTCAGTTTGCAAAAAGGCAATAAACTTTGTGTATCGTCTGAACCTCGTCCGTGCGCCCTGGAGAATTCTTCCATTCTGAATTAACTAATTCTTCTTAACTTCTAGTGGTTCAAATGCGTTAGAGCGTCAGGAAAGGTGGAGATTGCTTTGGCCAATTGAATTCACGGATTCAAGAGCTTCCAGGACGTTCATCTGGTGGCTTTGTTCAATTGGGTGGAATCAGACGCAGGCCCTGAGGCGAACAGCCGGGACTTCCGAGCTTCACCACGCAGCCGCACACACATGTGATATTCAGCGATCCCACCTTCCTGCTTCTGTAGATGTAGAGAACAAGCAGCTGTTCGCGCAGAGAAGTTGTAAGATTCCAGCTCCGTTCGATAAGACAGAGCCAATGGCTTAGAAGTAAAATGTACAGAATATGAAATATGCGCTCATGTGCCCCCACGAAAAACACATATAATTATAATTGTTGTATGTGGCACTTTGATCTGGCCTTTAGATAGACCATGGTATTTACAATGTACATAGTCTAGTCCAGGCTTGCACAAGGGCCCCAGCAACGCGCCCCACGATGACGATGGTAGCCCTTCCGCACCCCCCCCCCCCGCGGCTTCTAGTAAAAGACTTTCGCTTTTGGGGCAGGTGACCCCTGCTTGAGCCCTCGGTGGAAGGAAAGACTTGCGGCTCTTAAAACGGAAATAAGTTGACTTACGTTGAATTTGGCAACTAAATACTTGAAATAACGAATTAGTATCTGGAGAAAGGAGGTTTAATTTTGTATACTATTATTTCAGATTAAATTGCTTGCAGCTTCCACACATTTCATGGTCAATCTTTACTGCTTCTGTTTTTGATACTACTGATTTTGCTACTGATTTTGAAAATATTTGTAATATACTACAAGAATACAAAATTTAACGATGTCTCATTTGTTAATAGTAATACTGTAACCCTTCTGAATTCTCGGTCGTGGGGAGATTTTAGTGGGAACGTGGCTCTTTTGAAGATTTCTAAAAAAAACTTCAAAATCGTGACCACAGAACAAGATATATTTGGACCAATGATTAAAATAAATACAATACAAGATGAAAATCAGTTAGCACTCAAACCAAAACAGTAAACATTAGAATAAAAAAGAATAATCCACAAAGAATGACCGTAGATCTAATACATAAACAAAAATTTTCACAATGTAATAAATATGAAGTAATCATCAAAATGCTTATTAATACCATTCAAGAATCTTCCATCACAGTAAATGGCATTCAATCTAAGAAAGTTCGTGATAGTTTATACTTCAGATTTCTTACAACACAATTTACCCTTTTAAATTTACTATAACTCATAAATGCATCCCGTTGCAAGGTTTATTGCCTTCAGAATTTTAAGAACCAACAAGGACAATAAGCAACAGGGATTAAATGTACACTTATTCACATTGCAATAAACAGCAAAACAGAGAAATGGTTCCACAATATGGTGAAAACAGAAGCATTGTGTGTTCCAAATTACAGGTCACAATTTAGCAAATAGATTTTTTTAAACCACTAAATAAATCTAGAAGACATGAATGAACATCTGGAAAATTCCAACAATATTGTTTTAAAAACCTTTCAAAAGATAAAGACAATGGTTATTCTCTTAAATTTATGACAATGAAATTATTAACTTTGAACAAATAACTCAGTCATTTGGAATGAATATTATCCATCTCCTACCATTTCTACATAATAAAAAAAGTAACATACTTCAAAGCTTTTCATTGCTTTGTTAATTCTTTTCTATACATGCGAGTCTTTATAATAAGATTCTGATCTTTACGGGTCCCGGAACATTGTTTTCTTGACCTTGTCGGGCGCACCCTGAAGAGCAGCACTTTCAACTCATTTTTCGAACGCGAGCCTTCGCGCAGTATTGGCATATTGTAGTGAATTGCAGCACTTAATTGGCGGTTTGGTTCTTATGCAACAACAAAACTTCTTATGCGGTTCAGTTCTCATGCGGTTCTCTTATGCAACAACAAAAACTACGAGGAATAAGAGATCGAATACCGACCTCTGTCCGTATGGCCTCACCAGTCTATCCCAGCAACAGTCGTTGGGGCCATTACACGCACCCAGCATCAAAATGGCTTCAACTCCGTACAGAACCCAAAGTCCAAATTTCTCTAATGGCGCAGCGGGCCACTGGATCGTCTGCATCGCCTGTCTTCCTGTACGAAAAATTCACTTCCTATTCTGCCCAGCGTTGTAACACCTCTCACTGTTGGCGTTCTCTCCAAGTCTCCAAACCGCGGCCTCACGAGTTCTGCCTTCAGAACGCCTACTCCTCCTTCCCCTCCGTGCACACGACATCAAAACCTACCCCACCCATCGATGTATACCCCATCGAGGTATACATCCATGACCCCACCACACCCCTCTTTTACTGACAAGTTACTGGTGGCGGCGCGGCGACGCGGCGTCTGCCTAATTTAAACCCGTTCGCTTCGGCGCGGGTAATCTTGTAATTGCTACATGCTAACTTTTACATGTACGGTTACAATACGCACTTCATAAATTTAATTCAGAAATATCTGGTTGTATTACACTTGACCACAATTTTCTGAATGTTTCTTTTACTTTTTGCTATTATTTTTCTCCGACACCATCTTCTGACATACGAGACGCGTTGCTTATCCATTTCTCGTGAATAAAAAATCGAGTCGATTTTTATATCGACTCATTCGAATCGATATTTACTTAACATCTCAGGAAAAATAAGAATTTCTTTCACCGGTTGTACTTTTACGGCTGCTGCTTGTAAACGCTGCTTCGATATTATTACTCATTTAACGCATACATACATTGGAGAAGCATGATCCAGTCTAATGTAAATCAGTAAACAATCGACATTCTGCCATCATGAAGGTTGCAGAATTGCGGCCGAAACGTAGGCACCTGTGTCGCGGCGTCTGCCGCATAGCCAAACAGTTACTACCTCTGGCCGCGGAAGCCAAACTCTCAGTAAAAAAGCGTTTTTACATCGCGCGGAAAGTTTTATTTGGTCTATTGATGAAGCAACATCTTTGAGAAAAGAAAAAAATGGCAGTTTCCGTAGATTTTGATTTTCTAAAACCGTGTTGTGAGTCTGAAAACGCTCTGTTTTTCCTGAGAAATGTTTCCATTCGTAAGTAGAAAAGCCTTTCTAATATTTTTGAGAAAACTGACAAAAGAGAAATTGGCCGGTAATTTTGAATATCATTTTTGTTCCCTTTTTTAAAAAGTGGCTTAATTTTTGCTGTTTTGAAAATATCTGGAAATATTCCTGTACATAAAGAAGCATTGAAAATGTGAGTTAACGGATGTATAAAGGCAGGTGCACAAGTTTTTAATAAACAATCCGGAAATTCATCTAAACCAGATGAATATTTATTTTTTAGTTTACTGACTATTCTGAGGATTTCGTTGGGAGATGTTTCGGGAATAAACATCGTATCTGAAATTTTTTGGGAACTATAAAATGTTGAATTTTGTGATTTTAGTCCCTTCGTGAGATCAGACGCAATTCTGGAAAAGTGTTTGTTGAAGAGATTGGCAACTTTTTCCGGATTACTCGTTTCTCTTTCATTATCCTTTAAAATAACATTCTCTACAAGGTATCGAGATGATGTGGTTGTATTTTTTACGATATCCCACATTGCTTTAGTTTTGTTACTAGCGCTCAAAATGTCCCTGACTATTTTTCATTATTTTTGCCTGAACTATTACTTTTCTTAAAATTCTTTTATATTCTCGGAAGTATATATTGAAACCGGGTGATACGTTATGATGTTTAGAAATAAAGTAAAGCGTACGTTTGTTTTTACACGATGTTCTAATTCCTTGTGTGATCCAAGTATTACTTTTGCTTGAAATGTTTAATTTTTCTCTTTTTAAGAGGAAATCACGCGTTAAAATGAATTGAAAGCTTGGAGAAAAATAAATTATATTTTTCATTTGTGTCAACAGCGTTATAAACTTCGTCCCATGATTCCTTCATCAAGTAGTCCGTAAATAATTTTATATTAACTTTAGTGAATGCTCTGCACATGCGTGTATTATTTATTGTGTCAGTGTTTATGTTCTTAGTAATTGTAAGAATTTGTGCATCGTGGTCACTGTATCCTAGATTATTCGTTATTATTTCATATGTAGTTGTGGTTTTGTTAATTATAATTTGATTTAATGCTTTTTGTGATTTAAGCGTATTCCGTGTAGGTACATTCACTGTAATGTCTAAATTAAAAGAATGAAGTAAATTGAGAAACTGCTCTTTTTCGTGGGATTCGCTCAGAAAATCAATATTGAAATCTCCACATACAACAATGGATTTAAAAGAGAGTTTACTAATTTTTGTTCAGAATTATCTCTAGATTTTCCAAGAAAGTGAAATAATCTGAAGCTCGCTTTATTGGAGGTCTGTAAATGCAAAGTAAGATAATTTTGAGCGTAGTAAGATGTACTACAGTTGTTTCAAAAACTTTTTCAACTGCATATAAATTGAATTCTGACAAGAAGGTAGAATCAATATAATTTCTTATGTAAATACACGAACCTCCGTAAGCAGGGCCCTTATTTGATTCCCTCGCCCTACAATACGATCCTGCAAGGTAAAAGCTAGGAATTTGGAGTGTATTTATATCATTTTGAGACAACCAATGTTCTGTAAAGCAAAAAACATCTATTTGTCTTAGATCACATTGTAA